>JAPPVO010000031.1:82638020-83113995 GCA_030407325.1 Camellia japonica
AGCCCTACAGTTCGGACTCCCGTGTTTTGAATCTGGTTTCACAAGTGCAATGTGAATAGAATAAACAAATGAGAGTCCAAGTTCAGCAAATTTAGAAAATCCATTTATCATCAAAGATACCAAAATGGACTGCATTACCAGATTTCAGAGTCACCACCTAAATATTTTAAAAAAATTTAGAAAACCTGAGACTCATTCCAAAGGCCAATTGTCCGTCATAACCAAAGTGTCTCGACTTGGGAACTTAGATATGAGAGGGGAAAGTCATGAATTGAGTATCTACTCACCCAATTAAAGATCAACCTCTACTAATCATGATGTGATTTTTATATACATTATATGCTCTTGTTCCGATTATTATGCTAGCATTACCATGTGAGGCACACAAGTATAAACTATTTCTTCTACTTTAGAATGCTTTGATTTGATGTTTGTTTGAAAAGAGTTTTGACTGTGCTACTTGAAAAACCAAGCTCATATATACATTAATCAAGTCATTCCAATTTAAGCAAATTAGACTTCATCCACCGGCATTCAAAGAGGTATTTCAAATAAGCATTTAGCCTCATGGTAATGAGCTTGATATGGAAACACAAACATACATGCAATATGCTAAAGCAAGAAATGCTTACCTAATACTAAATCGAGGTAAGCCAAAATAGAAGAAAATACTTAGAAAAATGCATACTCTAATATGCAAGTGACTAATACAACACATATAAAATGAAACTATTAGGTTCAATTTATTAACATGACATATGGCTCAACTCAAAGCATCTGATAGCGCATGTATTCAAATAAGTAGGAAATGACAATAATGTTATGATGATGAACCGAACCCAATGCATGCAAAAATAGATATTTACACATGGTAATGATATGAAACCAACATATGATACTACATGTAAGCATCGTAAGCAAGTAAATAAAAGGGAGAAAGAATGGGAGTTGGAAGACATACACAATATTATAAGTGTTACAAATTTGTCCTCGCACAAGAGGGTCCGAATGAATGTCCTAATTAATTATTACAACACAAAATAAACGAATTAACTTCAAAGAAGCTAACCAATTAATTACAACACACTATATTAAAAGCACTAAATTAATAGAATGGGAGGCGAGGAGCCACATGTGCACAATCGAGAACATCCTCCAGAAACCACTCTTTTGCTGCCATAATCTATTTTTGTTTTGCAGTCAGAAAATTATTCTGTTTTGGACTCAGGTTTTGCTCTATTTGCCACAAAAATGCCACTGCATGTACAAATTGGTGTCCCGGCTTTGAAAGTGGTCGGCCGAACATGATAGTGGCGCGGTCATTATTTTTGAAAGATACCCTGTTGCCACAGAACTAAAACAAGGCAAAAACAAAGTGTTTTACAAAGAGATGTTTATCCTCTCTACCCTTCCCTATCATGAAGATGATCAAGGGAGGAGTAATTCGGTTCATTCACAATCATCAATTTCCGCACCATTGTTGGTTGATGATTATAATCAAACCGGATAGGATAAAAGCTCAATAAAATGAAATGAAAGACCCACAATACCTCCTCCCTATCATAAGAGTTACCTCAAGGGAAGGGTAGACATTGCTTTCATGAACCATTAAAACATCACTAAAGAGTATGTTAATGAGTCAAGACACAATAAGTTTAATATAACGTCCGATTGAACCCAACTCAATTTTATTACCTTTTTTTAACCCTCTTTTACTCTAATTTTATTAGCCTCTTTTACATTACCTTTCCATTCCATATCTTTTATTCCTTTTGTCCGAAAGTGATAATTACGTCCACTAAGTCCAAAAGAAATAAAGAGTATCAAGCATTAACTTAACCCGAGAAATGAGCCTTTCAAGCCCTTTTCTACGAGAGAAATTACAAAGGAAGAGTCAAACTCATTTACAAGCGATAATGAATTCTAAGTCAAACCCAAAATGAGTGATAATGATTAGTCAAACTCAAAGAGAGCGATAATGACTAACCAAACCCATAATGAGTGATAATTACTCTAAATCCAAACTTGATAACGAGCTATAATGGCTCTTTCCTTGGTGATTTCCAAGGGTCTAACTAGAAAGTTAGTCCCTTAGAAGTAAATGCCCGGTGATAAAGAGAAGTGTCAAAAGAAGAGTTTTGTGTTAGCATGAGAGAGATGTAATGCCTTGGTAATAAACTTCCAAAAGATTAAATAAACCATCAAGCATGAAAGGTCTTTTTCTTATGCTTAAACAACAATATTTAGTTAAACACAACTCTTTAATCAAAATAAACAAAGAATGGGGAGGAGGTTGCAAAGATAATTATGCAAAAGTGATTATTACAAAAGTGAGACTATTTACATGAAAACTATGTAAATATAGCTATCAACTCAAATGGATTGGTGGCTATGGCCTATACACCCAAATCCATGTGGACTTACAACCCCATAAGCATGGTATTCAAAGCATAAATTAAATAAGAAATTAAAACGGCCCCAAAAACTAAAAAAAGAGTGCTGAAATCATTTTGAAAAGAGTGGAAAATGTAGACAAAAATGGAAGAGAACAAAACTTAGAAGCAAGCCCAAGCAAAGGTGGCTAACCTCTCCACTTTTTGGACCTTTACATCACATATTTTAGCCTTAAAAACTCTGAAAAATAGTGTATAAATCAAAGAAATAAGTGGGAAGAACAAGGATATAAGCTATGGCATAAGGTTTAAGAAAAAGTGGTTATCCGCTCCACCTTTGGTAACTCTTAAATCACAAGTTTCAGCACTTATAACCAATCCAAAACAATATATAAACAACGAGAAAAAGAGAACAAAAGAGTAGTGTAAACAAGGCAAAAGATGGCAAAGGTTATACCTCTTAAAAAGATAATGCTCTTTAGTTCACAAACCACAAGGTGAATACTCTCAAGAGCTGAAATTTGTGTTCAATGATCTCAACAAAAGGCCTTTAGTTTTTTTGGCTAAGGAGGTGTATGTATGGTGTATGTATATTGCAAGAGAGAAGTAGTGTTAAACAAGTTTTGGCTCTTGGAAAAATTTTCTAACCCCAAACCATGAGAGGTGGTCATGTATTTGTAAAAAAAAACACTACCTTACATCGGAAATATCTGGAATAAGCTAGCTGGTGCAAGGCATGCACATGGGGACAACTGGCAGCAAGCAAAATATATGTTGCACTAAACATGGCCGACCGGTCATGGAGGGGGACGGCCGACTAACCAAAAATGGCCTGTCGACCACTTGTTGGCCAGCTGTTCAATCTAAGTGGTCAGGCTAGAAAAAATTAGGTTTTGGTCCAAAAGGGGTGCAAGGTTTAGGCTCTAAAACTCAAAAACTGAAGCCTTTTGCTGAAGAAATTGAACAATTTGCACAGCATAATAATTCATCATCGAGTGTTCAATGTGAGGCGCCCAAGTTTTAAAGACGGTCAAAATGGGGTATCTACACCTATTTATAAAAGCAAGAAATTCTATGTCTAACACCAATGTATCTAATGATAGAAAAATAGGAATGATCGATAATCCTGGGTGTTTATCACGTAAGAAAGCTAAGAATTCGGAAAGTGAAAAATACAGTATAAGAGTTGGTGTTCAAGTACTTTGTGCCATGTTTATAACCACGTATATATAGGCTTAATGGTGCCTCTTGGATCCATTGCAACTACTGGGTTTATATAACTCTTCTATGACCATTATTACTCAAAGGTTCAAACTCAAATCCTTTTACATTTCTAGATTGCTTCTCTTTCTGGAGGGAAGGTTTGTACATCACTACTTTATAGGTTATGATCCTGTGTAATAGGGCCCATCATATCATGGTATGATCACCCCTTATACCTTCATCTTCCACTTGATCACATTATAATGAGGTGAAAAACCTGAGTTGGGCATATTTACCTTGGTACCAAAATTTTGCCTTATGCCAACCTTTATTTATGAAATTACTTTATAGATCAACGTCCGATTGTGACTTGGCCATACGTGCGCACGTTTTTGCTACCAATCTGACTACATCCGTACGAATGGGTTTTCCCACTAACAACACACTCCAGATGACTTCAATTCACTATATTTCAAGTGAATGACATCAATTTTCAGTGATGGGTTCATAGTCCATACCCAGTCGCCATTGACGACTTCAACTGCACACATTCCTCATGTATCAACATGCGTTGAAATTATTGTTAAGTACTTCCTCTAAGACCCATTCCTAAAGGTTTTCCTTAACACCTTATTAGCAACTTTTTGCTGATTAAGAAAACAACATCACCTAATCAGCATGTTGCATATCATGGACTTTACATCGTATGCTAACTGTGATGTCCGTACCTTGTCAGTTCCTCTACTTTATTACCTGACCAAACACATGTTTCCATGCAAGATAGAGTCGCATAACATCGGTTATCCAGCGTCCCCAAAGTCATCCGACTATGCTCTTATATAAGTAGCTAAACCACCTATTTAGGCATTTTTCAATCCCATATTAGCTACATGTTCTCTGAATTTTTTCAGAAACAACCCTTTGGTCATAGGATTGGCCACCATCTCGTCTGAGGATATATAGTCGACTTTAATTTCTCCCCTCTCCACTATATCCTAAATATAGTAATAACTTACATCAATACGTTTTCCCTTAGAGCTATTCACTCCACTTTTTATTAATGAGATGGCGGACTGATTGTCACATAACATATTGACCGATTTGACAGGTATACCTCATTGTAAATTGTCAACAAATCGCTTTATCTAGGCCGCATTACTAACTGCTGTGCTGCAAGCTATGTACTCAGCTTCCATAGTATACTTTGCAACATAACTTTGTTTCTTACTTAACCAAAAAACTGTTATTCTACCAAACAAGAACATATGAGCATTAGTAAATTTTCTATCATCTATATCTCTTGCAAAATTCGCGTCAGTATATGTTTTTATTTCTAGATCACACAAACCAAAAACATACCCTTGATACCTTTTAAATATCTTAATATTCTTTTAACTGCTTGCCAATGTTCCTTACCTGGATTGGATTGAAACCTACTTACCAATCCTACCGCATGACATATATCAGGCCTTGTGCTTGTCAAAGCATACATTAGCCTACCTACTATAGACACCCCATTTTTGCCATCCTTAAGACTTGGGTGCTTCATTCCGAACACTCGATGATGAAATATTATACTGTGTAATCGTTCGAATCTTCAGCAAAATAGTTCAATTTTGAGCTTCAAACCCAAACCTTGCACCCCATTTGAACCAAAACCTGTTTTTCTAGCCTGACCACTTAAAAAGTAGCAAGACCAAAAAAATGATTGGCATGCCACATCCTTTTGGCCAGTCGGCCATCCTCTTGGTCGGCCGACCATGTTTACCGAGAGCAAATATTTTGCAGTAGCCAGCTGCTTCCATGTACATGCTTTCCCCAGCTGCTCACTTTTGAAGATATTTACGTTGAAAGGCAGTGGCAACTCTATAAAAAGACCACCTTCCCTCATGGTTTAGGGTTAGAACATTTTCTTAAAGGCTTAGACAAATAGCAAAAGCTTTCCTCCATCCTCTTGATATAGATACACTATAGGTACACCATTGAAGCATTGAAATTGATGCTTTTTGCTGAGATTTTGAACACCAATTCAGATACTAGAGCGTGTTTGGATTGGAGTTTGTAAACCAAGAAGTTTTTCCTCTTCTTTAGAGGTTGATCTTTCAACTATTTTCATTACTTAACTTTTTATTCTTTATTTCAATACTGTTTTTCAGATTATTTTGGCATTTAAAATGTGATTTGAAATCTTGTTTAAAGGTGGAAGGTTTAGCTACCCTTCTATAGGCTTCTTCTTCAGCTTTGCTCTCTTGTTGTTCTTCATATTTAGGCCTCATTTCCTTCATTTCCAACGCTGTTTTGGTTAGATTTTGATTAAATATGAAGTGTATATATGTGTTTAAAGGTTATACTTATAGCTTGATTCTTGTCTCATATCTCCATTTTTTTGAAGATATTGCGTAGCTCTCTTCTAGTTCCCTCTTTGTAGCATGGAAATGGATGTTTCATCCATGTTCCATGAGTAGGAAGATGAGCTTGTAATCATCTCTCCATATTTTTCATTTCTTACTTTTACTTGGTCTAGTTTTGTCTTTGTTTTAAAGCTACATGAGAGCTCTTCATCAAGACCATTATAGACTCTTCTTCTATTTCCTTTAAAGCATGGAAATTAAGGTTTCAATCCATCTCCCATGAGTAGGAAGATTAGTCTCTTTGGTCTTCTTAATGATGGAACTTCTTATGTATATGATTTGCCTTCAAGAATGGCTTCTTTTAAACCTATTATCTCTAAGCTTGAGTATTCCCTTGCTCTTATTTTTCATGAGATTCAGTGGGTTTTGGCCATGTCTTTGATTGTCTCTTTCATATTTAGCCTTAGTTAGCTTTGTTTCCATTATTTGTCATCTCTTTGCTTCACTAATCATCATTTAAATACTCTTGGGATGTTTGATGATTTGTGAAGCAAACCTGCTCTCTCCTTGAGAATTTTTCATGACAGGAGAGAGAAGGAAGGATGAACATCTCTTGGAAACCCCATGTTTTGCTCTGTTCCAATTCCGATTGCAGTAGATCCTCCCCAGAATCAATGGCCGATCAAGCAACTCTTTGTACGACCAACCACTTCTCAAGGCCGGCCGGCCCCATTTTTGTATGGCTGTGGTGCTTTTTTCAGTGAAACAAAGTGGATCCTAAGGCCCAAAATAGTCATTTTCAGACTGTGAACAGGACAGCTTTTGGTAGTGAGTAGTGGGGGTTTCCAAAGGATGTTTTTCCTCGTGCGCATGTGATTCCCCATCTCTCATTCAATTCCATTAGATTAGTAGCTTTGATATTTGTATTTTGTAATAATTAGCTAGTTAGCTCATTCATTTGGTGTTTGTAATAATTAGTTAATTAGGACATTTGGACCCTCTCATACGAGGGCAAATTTGTAATATGTGATGTATGTCTTCCAACCCCCATTTCTTTCTCCCTTTAATTTACATACTTACCGTGGTTGTATATCATATCATGTTTTCGTTCCATATCATTACCATGCGTTGTATCCATTTTTTGCATTTATTAATTCAGCTCATCATGCATAATGCTCTTAACAATTCCTAAATGATTATGTGCCCTACCTCATGCTTTGAGTTGCTTCACATGTCATATTGGTAGCCGAATTTAGTAGTTGCATTTTGTATGTGTTGCATTAGTCATGTACATTGTTAGGATCATGCATTTTTGTAATTATTTTCTTTTCTTTGGCTTGCCTTAGAGTCCTAGGTGAGCATTTTTGCTTTAGCATATTACATGTGTGTTTGTGTTTCCATGTCAAGCATACTACCATGAGGCTATGTGCTTCTTTGAAATACCTCTTTGAATACCTGTGGATGAAGGCTATTTCGCTTAAGTTGAAATGACTTTGACTATTGTACATATGAGTTAACTTTTTTTTTAAGTTACACATATTCAAAACTCTTTTCAAAAACTCATGAAATCAAAGTATTCTGAAATAAGTGATATAGTCTATACTTGTTTACTTCACACAGTAATGTTTGGTATATTAATAATCAGAACAAGAGCATATACTGTACACAAAATTCACATCATGATTAGTAAAGGCCAATCTTTGATTGGATGAATGGGGTGCTCAATTCATGATCTTCCCCTCTTATACCTAAGTTCCTAATCCGAGACACTTTGGTTATAATTGACAAGTGGCCTTTGGCACGAGTCACGGGTTTCCTAAATTTCTTAAAAATATTTAGTGGTGACTCTAAAATCTGGCAATGCAGTCTATTTTGGCATCTCTGATGATTAATGGACTAAGATTTGCCGGATTTGGACTCTCATTTGTTTTTTCTGATTGACATTGCGCTTGTGGAACCAGATTCAGAACCACGGGAGTTTGAACTGTAGGGCTATCAGACTAAACCCTTTCGAAGAGCATGAAAAACCAACTACAGTTTCTGGCTATTATGCTGGGGATTTAGAGAACTTGACTTGGAATTCATGATGTGATGTTTTATTTACATATATATGTTCATTTCATTGCATTTGCATGGTGCTTGTAAGTCACTGTATTTACCATCTGATATACTGGACGACTTGTCAGAGGCTTGCCAAAAGGCTGGTCGGACGTAGGCAATGTCACGTTGGGAACACAACCCTTGGATTTGGGTTACCGCTATACCACTTGATCCTCCTTTCACTTTTTGGTGTTAGGTGTGAGAGGTATATTAGGTAACCTTGCTGAGGTGCCCTTTTTGACCAATTGGCCTAGTGCATGTATAAATCTCTAGTGGCTGTTCCAACATAGGACAGGATTCTCGCCCATATGCAGGATATTGTGAAACTCTAGATCATGCCAAAGCTAGGACAGGGTAACCCTACCCCCTCATAAGGGTGTTTTGGCTCTCTTTACCTACTATGTGCTCTATAGTGGATCTATATAGGGGTGCTTCATATTAGTGGTTTAATTATATCAGTTTGTGGGGCAGAATTTAGTGGGGAGTACAGCCCCAACTGTGATCATATTTATTTTAGTGAAATTGGGGCTAAGGTGCTATCTGTTTTCTCTTTTGCTAGGTAGTCCTGGAATCATAGCTTCAGAAGGCTCTGATATCCCCCAGGTTCTTAGACTCGTGTCAATAGACTTTGTACAGTCAGAAATTTGGTTCAGGGACGGCCAGTGTTTGTTTCACTGTCGCCAGTGACAAGATGAAGGAAAACTAGACAGGGTTCATCAGCTTTGACATTCACCAATTAGATCACCTCTGTTCAGTTCATACTGGGCACAACCATCTACTCCAGTAATGGCTCAACCTCAGACAAATTTAAAGGATTTGCTTGTCCGTTTTCAGCAATCAGTAGATTCACTCCGGCACAATATGGCTCGACAAACTGAGATATTGCAAAAAATGATATTCAACTTTAAAGACCTCCATGAAATTGGGGTTCAAATTAAGGATGCCATCAGATAATGGATCATTCTGGAAGGTAATGAGCCTATGAGAAAGAATGTTGTTCGCAATTCTGATGCTACTACCAGTGGTAGCACAGCTGTGAAATGCTCAGAAGTAAACACTGTCACCACTTCCATCAAAAACCCTTTCCAAGCTCAAAATTTCGATCCTTTTTATATGGCTCTCTTTCAAGCTTTGAAAATGCTGCTAGAAAAAGGACACCTAGAGCTCCTAGAACCCCGACCCCTCCCAAGTCCTCTTCTACCAAGACATGATCCCGCTAAATACTGTGTCTATCATCAACAATACGGTCATGATACAAACCGTTGCATCCACCTTCGTCATAAGATTCAGGATCTTATGGACGAAGAGATCATAGCTCCACTAAAAAGATCTCAGGCCACCACTAACCCATTACCAACTCAACTTAATCCATACATTGCCATCCACCTACAACCCCAACATATACATCACCCCAGCCCATTTACCCAAGCTTGAGGTGTTTATTCCAGAAAGCACGTACTTGTGTATGATGGATGCACTTGAACTTCAATCATCTCAAACCCGATCAAATACACCGCGGGCACCAATGGCCGAGCCCATTAATTCTGAGCTGATGAGCATGATTGAAGATCTTTCAGAGAACTGTGGCAAATTTAGCCTTTGAGATCTTGGCCCCATCATCGACCACATCACATACCAGAACGTTAATAAGCTCCCCAATCTTAGGGTGAGCTGCAGTTGGAAAGGGCCAACCTGAAGCTATCTCAAATCTGGGTGATGACATGTCAACAACAAATGGACCTCGCTCCAATATAGCCACATAATCCCTTGGCAAAGTTGAAGCAAGTGGCAAGAACAAGGCCGGGACAAGTATTGATCCCTATGCACATCTCTGGTGGGCTATAGAGGCTTTGAAGGTCAAAGTGCTAAACAAGCAGCAAGTGCTTGCAGTTGTTGCAAAGATTGTAGATGACACTTTTGTCGTTCAAGTTGGGGGCATTTTGAATGTGGAAATAAGCCACGAAAAAGGATGTCGTACCAGAAACACCCCTTTCAGCTTCAATCCTATACCTATAGGAGGAGGTCTCCAAACCCAATCAACACCTACCGACCCTTCTGTCACTACTTCCAGGACTGGTAACCGCACCTTTAATCCCATTACATGACCTTGTCCAAAGCTCTCTAAATCCTCATAGGAAAAGGCCATCTCAAACCCCTTGACTCTCGGCCTCTCCCTGATCGCCTTCCAGCCTGGCATGATATTGCTCAGTATTGCGCCTTCTATCAGCAACCTATTCACAGCCATGGCACTGACCGTTGTTTTCATCTTTGCCATGAAGTACAAGATCTAATTGACAGTAAGGTCATCGCTCTACCAGGTCCTATAAAGTCTATTAGCACTAGATCAATGAACTTGAGGGATAACGTGGCTAGTTCTATGATCGAGGATGAACCTCCTGCTAATGGCATGCATTTTACTCCAAGCATGGTGGATGGCTATAAACACCCCATTTTTGACCACCTGCAAGACTTGGGCGCTTTATTTTGAGCACTCGATGATGAAAGTTAGATTATGTAAGTGGTTTGAATTCTCAATGAAGGAATCTGAATTCGAGCTCTAAACAATCCCAACCTTTCATACCCAAGATGTTTTTGCCTCAGAAGTCCATTTTTGAGCACTATGCTAACCTGCATTAAACTTGAAACTGAGAGGCAGGGGAGCCACATTGGGGCCCGGCCATGCCTCATTTGGGGCCAGCCGTGGACATTGAGACCTGGCCGTGCCTTTTTGGCGATAAACACTATTCTGAGCGGGAATCCGCCAACTGTCTATTTTTGAAGATATTTATGACCTATTTACCTCAAATTCTATAAATACGAGCTCAGGCCTCTATTTGGAGGGTTAGAAAAATGTCAAAGAGCTAAAAAGACCTTTGAGAACTTCTTCTTCTCTTACAAGTCACCTTTGTGCTATCCTATTATCCTTGAACTATATACATACACCATATACACCCTTAGAGCTTGGACTTGGAGCCTTGGTTGAGACTTTGGTACCATAATTCAAACTTGAGAGTGCCTTAGGATCAAGTTTGGTTTACAACAAAAGCATTATCTCTTCAAGAGGTATAAGCTTGCCACCTTCTTCCTTGCTTTCATTTAAATTTTTATCTATCTTTTCTTGTGTTTTCATACTATTTTGGATCAATCCCAAGTGCTGAAACTTGGGGTTAAAGAGCTACTAAAGGTGGAGGGGCTAGTTACCCTTTCTTGAACCTTATCCCATAGCTCATACCCTTTGTTTTCCCACTCTTTTCCTTAGTTTAAATATTGATTTTTTGAGTTTTAAAAGGCTGAAAAATATGAATTAGAAGTTCCAAAAATAGAGGGATTAGCCACCCCTCCTTGATCTTGCTTACTAGCTTTGTATCCTCTTATTTTTTGCTATCTTTTGTACTCTTTCAAGGTGATTTTAGGCACTATTTTTTGCATTTCAGGGACTGTTTAATTCATTTAAATAGTTTGTGCTTTGAATATCATGTTTGTAGTGTTGTGAGTCCTTATGGATTTGGTTGTTTAGGCCTTAGACACCAATTCATTTGAGTTGATAGCTTTATTTACCTAGTTTTCATATAAAGGGTCCCACTTTTGTAATAATGAACTTTGCATAATCATCTCTGCAACCCCCCCTATTCTTTGTTTTTTTGGTTAAAGAGTTGTGTTTGACAAAAGGTTGTTGTTCAAGCATAAGAAAGAGACCTTCCATGTTTAATGGTTTAATCTCTTCGGAGGTTCATTACCAAGGCATTACATCTCTCTTATGCTAAACACAACCTCTTATTTGCCATTCCTCTTTATCACCGGTGTATTTACTTCTAAGGGACTAACTTTCTAGTTAGACTCTTGGAAATCACAAAAGAAGGTTTCAATATAGCTTATTATCGGGTTTGGATTTAGAGTCATTATCGCCCCCTCTTGGGTTTGACCCTGAATCCCTTATCGCTTGTAAATGAGTTTGACTCCTCTTTTGTAATTTCCCCCCAAGAAAAGGACTTGAAAAGACTCATTTCTCGGGTTAAGTCGATAGTTGTTCATCTTTATTGCTTTAGGACTTAGTGGACGTAAATATTACTTTTGGATAAAATGGAATTAAAGATAAGAAATGGAAAGGTAAGTTGAAAAAGGCTAATAAAATAAGCTTAAAATCAATTAAAACTGATGTAAAGGAAACTCGTAAAATTGGTTAGATTCGGTCGGACGTTATACCAAATCCATCACTTCTAGAGTCAACACATACTAATTCATGATGTTTGATGATTTTTGAAGCATGTCTACCTCTCTTCTTGAATTAATTTCATGATAGGAAAGATGTGCTACTTGTCTTTCATTACATTCATTAATTTTTTTTCCCTATCGTGTCTAAATCCATCACGCAATCAACTTGCGACCACTGATGGTTTGAGAATTAAACCTGCTCATCTCTTGAGTATCTCTATGATAGAGAAGTGCATAGAAGACAAATATGGCTTAGGAATGCTCTGTCTACACTGTTTTCACCTCAGAGCATAAAAATAATTTTTTGCAAAAAAATAGGGCACGGCCGGATTTGTTTGGGCCTGGTCGGGTCTCATTATGGGCCGGCTAGGTTCCAATGTATGGTAAACAGACCAATTTTGGTTGGAACAAAAAGCAGTGACTGAGGGTGAAACAGAACAGTTTCCTAAAAAGCAGACAGAGCAATTTCTGAGGATTGTCTTCGTCGGTGCGTGTGGGATCTATGTTCATTCTTTACATATTATTGTTGTAATAAATTAGATAGTCCTTCATTTATTATTCATTTGGATTTGTAATAAGTAGTTAATTCGGACACTTGGACAGTCGAACCCTCATGTGCGAGGGCAAATTTTTTATATTTGGTATGTCTTCCAATCCCCATTTCTTTCTCTCTTTTATTTATCCGCTTACCATGGTTGTATAGCATCATATTTTTCTTAGTATTTTCCATGACTCGCATCAATTCATTTTGCATGCATAAGGGTTCGACTCATCATACTAATCAATGTCAATTTCAAATTCTTTACTCGAATATGTGCTTTATCGCATGTCTTAAATTGACTCGCATGCCATGCTAGTAATTAAGCCTATTAATTGCATGTTGTATGCGTTGCATTAGTCATGTTGCATTGTTTAGGATCATGCATTTTTTCTACCTATTTTCTTTCTTTTGGCTCACCTCGGATATTTGGGGTAAGCATTTTTTTTTTAACATATTGCATGCGTGCGATTGTTAATATGTCAAACATGCTTACCATGAGGCTAAGTGCTTAATTGATATACATGTTTGAATGCCGGTGGATAAAGGCTTTTTTTGCTTAAGTTGGGATGATTTGATTAATGTACATATGAGATCACTTTTCAAAACAAACATGAAATCAAAGCGTTCCAAGTTTTGTGAAATTAGTATATACTTGTGTGCATCACATAGTAAAGATAACATAATAATCGGAGCAAGAGCATATAATGTAAATAAAAATCACATCATGATTAGTAGAGGCCGATCTTTGATCGAATGAGTAGGGTGCTCAATTCATGACCTTCCTCTCTCATATCTAAGTTCTCGAGCCAAGACACTTTGGTGATGATGGATAAGTGGCCTTTGGTAAGAGTCACGGGTTTCCTAAATTTTCGAAAAATATTTAGGTGGCAACTCTGAAATTTGGCAATGTAGTCCATTTCTGGCATCTCTGATGATTAATGGATTTTCTACAAGATTTGCCGAATTTGGACTCATTTGTGTTTTTCTATTTCACATTACACTTGTGAAACCAACGGGAGTCCGAACTGTAGGGCTATCGTATCCAAGGAAACTAAACCCTTCGAGGAGCACGAAAAGCAAACTACAATGACACGCACTGATTTCAGCAAATTGAGAATGTTTTTGATTTTACTTTTTAAGTTGGGTGTTGAGTCAGTCTTGTTGCATCAGAGTTTGCTGATTTCAGGGGTGTTAACTCAGACATTACCGTCTTGTTTTTGTTTGTCTTTTCACTCTCTCTTTTGAGTCTGTTTGACTCATTAGCCAGAAAATTCTGAATGAAACTGCCGTAATTTTCACCTACTTCTCTATGCCTGTAAATCATTGCATTAACCAAAGTTTTTCAAAACTTTTTCAAAAACTATGATGAAAACAAAAAGGGAGGAATTCATCGGGATTTGCCAAATTTGATCGACTAAGAGGAAGGGAGGCGCGCTAAGCTCTTAATGTATGTGATCATGTCTGTTAATATAGGTATTGAGAAGGATCCTAGCTTGGTCTAGATTGGTTCTACATTGTTTTCAGAGGAGCACAAGTGACTAGTCGCTTTATTAAAATATTTCAAAAATATTTTTCCGTGGTCCTACGAAGACATACCTGAAATTGATCTTGAGATTGTACAACATAGGATCACTCTCGGCCTAGAGACTCGACCCCTTTGCTTTCAAACCTTGATTTAGAATGTTCAATGATCAACTACAATATGAGGCTTGTATGGCCGGATTGGAAACAGCTCTTGAACTAGAGACAATAAGGTCGGAAGGAAGCTTGCATAGCTGGATGAGTAGCAGCCCTCGAACTAAGGGCAAAAAAGGTCAGATGTGCTTGAAGATTCAAAGAGGGGTCATTTCTCATGCCAATGGAGACTGAAAAGAAAGCCAAATCCTAGAATCTGAGAGAAAAGAAATTTTATTGCTGAAGGACACTCGAGTTTTTATCCACGACACTAGGGGCAAATTCAAATCCAATTGGATGGGCCCTTACATCATCAAGACTATTTGGTCAGGAATAGCTTCCATTCTCATGAATTCAGATGGCTTAGAGATCTCACAACCAATCAATAGGGACAAGTTAAAATTTTCTATCCTTGAGAGGCTTGCTGGGCCGAGAACTTGGAAGGGCGACCCAGGAAAAAGTTATAGCAAGAAAAAAAAAAGAACAAAGAAAAATAAAGAAAGAAAAAAATAATAAATAATGAAAAAAGAAAAAAAAAGGGGGAAAAGGGAAAAGAAAAATAGAGCTCGCAAGGTCGAAAACCCGGAAGGGCGGCTTTGGCAAAAGTTAGAGCGCAAAAGGATAAAGTTAATACTCGAGTGCACCTTAACCCGGAACTACGTAAGGCCTGATTCCCATCTTTGGGATACGTAGGCAACTTCATCCTGAAGTTCAGCCCCAACCATTTTCAGCCTGCGTGTCTCATCCATGTTGATTCGCTTATCCTTATTCAGCTTAGCTATCCTATCCATGTCCAATTGGCTTATCTTTGCTCAAATTTGATTGTCCTATTCCGTTAAAAGATTCAGGTGCAAGACAAATCAAGTTCGGATTGGAGGTTGTGCATCTCAAAAGTTAATTCCACGTTGGTCGGATAGTGGCTATTTGCAAAAGCAGTTTTTGAGGATTTTTAGTGAAGTTGACTAATTTTCTAGGAAAGTATTCCATTTTTCTAAAATCAGACAATTTCTTGAACCCAAAAAAGGGAAACTTTTCAGTGCTCACAGCCTGACTTACATGATTTCAAAACAGAAAGTTAAACAAGCATGCTAATCTGTAGCTTGCTTTTCGTGCTCCTTTCGGATACAATTAGCCCTACAGTTTGAACTCCTGTGGTTCTGAATCTGATTTCACTAGTGTAATGTGAAATAGATAAACACAAATGAGTCTAAATTCGGCAATTCTTTTGGAAAATCGATTTTGAATCAAAAATGCCAAAAATGGACTGCTTTGCCAGATTTCAAAATCGCCACCTAAATATTTTTGAGAAATTTAGGAAACCTGTGACTCGTGCCAAAAGGCCATTAGTCCGTCATCACCAAAGTGTCTTGGCTCGGGAACTTAGGTATGAGAGGGGAATGTCATGAATTGGGCATCCCACTCACCTGATCAGAGATCAGCCTATACTAATCATGATGTGATTTTTATTTACATTATATGCTCTTGTTCTAAATATTTATGCTATCTTTACTAGGTGATGCACACAAGTATAGACCAATTCGCAAAATTTGGAATGCTTTGATTTTACGTTTATTTTGGAAAAGTGTTTTGAATACATGTCACTTGAAAAAGTGAGCTCGTATTTACATTTAATCAAATTATTCCAACTTAAGTAAAAAAGCCTTCGTCCATTGGCATTCAAACAGGAATATCATTTAAGCATTTAACCTCATGGAATATGCTTGATATGGCAACACAAACATACAATGCAATATGCTAAAGCAAGAAATGCAATGTGATCATTTGTTTTTTCTGATTCACATTGCACTTGTGAAACTAGATTCAGAACCACAAGAGTTCAAACTGTAGAGTTATTGTATCTGAGGAAACTAAACCCCTCCGAGGAGTACAAAAAACCAGTTACACCTACTGCCTAAGCATATGGGACATCTCTCATTTCCTCAATTTCAGACTTATTTTGACAACTCAAACTTTTACTGAGACTTTGTTCCTCGCAAATTGGTGTGCTTAAAGAATTGCAATTATCCATATTAAATCTTTTGAGCACCTTTTCCAGATATTTTTCTTGATCTAAATATAATAATTTTGAATTTCTATATATTGAAATTCTAATTCCTAGAATATAGGCTGCAGGATCCATGTCTTTCATTTCTAATCTATATGTCAAGAAAGTTTTGGTTTTCTTAATCATATTTGGACAATTTCTTGCTAACAATATGTCATCCACATACAAAGATAATGTACGGGGAGCAAATATTCCGGCGTGCCCGTACTCCTTTCTACCAAGCTCCTTGTCTGTCCGATCGACCTGCGAACACAACAGCGGTGAGCTACCCGGCGGTGTGTGGCCGGAAAACCCCTCCGACGGTCAAGTTAGCGCACACTCAAGGACAGAGAGAGAGAGGAGAGAGTTGAGTGTTCAAGTGTTTCCCACCCAATGATCCATCCCCCGCATGGGGGGCACAGTCAAGCTTATATACTCTCTGCACTCCAAATCTGCTCTCATTAGTCTCTTGACACGTGGTGCTGCTTTCCCATCTGTCAGCACAAATTCAGCAATCACTACCTAACCAAGTTGTCAGGCTATATTAGCGGAGCTTGGCAGACTGGCGGTCCCACCTCAGCCATTCGTAACCGTGCTGCATAGCGTGCCCAAGTGCTCCACTCGCCGAGCTCCATAACGTCCAAGTTCGGTTCCATCTCGGCAAAGCCGAGTTCGAGACAAGTCAAGCCGGTTAACCAAGGCCTTCCTGTCGAGCTAAACGCACAAACCGTAGAAGCCGGAATGGCAGGCAATCATCTCGGCCGAGCAACTCAAGTAGCCCGGTTTCTACATAGACAAGTTCAAGTAGCTCGGTCCAAAACGGTCTTGGGCCTTAACCAAGCGACACCATCTCCGGGAAAGCCCAAGTTATCATGGCTCACATACGCTCGGCCCTAAATTTGCCCGGCCCTTTCCATGGCCCATTTCCAGCTCATAAATCTCCCTTTCAATTGCCCCTTAATTCCGTCCGCAAAAGCGTGACTGGGATTACATGATCCGACCGGGGTAGACTCTTCCTCGGTCCTTAGTTTGCAAGACGTCAACCGCGCTAATTTCTGTGTTTGGTTCCTCGATTTGCTCGGCCGACGCCTCATCTTGCCTTCCTATCTCTTCAATTCTGACGCCGCCGTTAATTGGGACACGCGTCGCTCATCCATTGGCCTTGAGCAGCCAACCCTCACGTCCCTTCACATTCGAAACTTTTGGCGGTCTTCCTCTCCCATATATACGTCATTTCCCCTTCACATTTTCCTCTTACTGACTCTCCTACATTACAGACGTCCCAGAGCTCCAGTGCCCTCATCAAGCTCCGTTCCTGCCCTCTCCAGCGTTCGTGTTCGAAGAAGCAACTTCTGCCCCTAAACTGGTAAGTCCTTTGAATCATCTTTATCGCTTTTTCATTTGATATTCCACATTCTAGGGCACAAAAACCATAGATTTTAGGGTATAGCTCCCCAAAACCCTCCCATGCCCCTTGTTCTCCTTGCTGTTCTTCAGCTCCAATGATGAACACCTGAAGATCTGGGGCAGACCGAGCTCCAGGTCTTCTTTTGATCCCAAAAAAAACATCAAGACCGAGCAAATTGCGAGTTTAAAGAAAACTTCTGTAGAAACCGAGGTAGGCAAAGTACTTGACCAGTCGACCGGGCTAATATCTGGTCCGCTTGACCGGCCGAGCTTCTGAATTTACCTTCGTAACCGAGGAGGTCTGGCACTCCATCTGACCGAGCTAAAGTCAAGCTCGTTTTGTGCGACCGCGCTTCCACTTACACTTGCCCTCCTTTTCCTGCAGAGTCCAAGGGGACCACACCAACTCCGAGGCTCTCAAAGACTGAGCAGCCATCAAACAAGAGTTAGTGCCAAACCACTTCAGCCGAGCTAAAACCAGCCGGCCACACATAGGGCGCTACCGCTTCCTGGTCGACACCCCGGTCACCCTAGCCGCATTTCGGGAAGAATACGGTATCCCAGACGACGTTCATTTAGAGCTCGGCGTTGAGGACACAACCCCATGGAGTAGATTAGACCAATGTCCCTTCACCGTGCTGTCCATTATAGAAGGGGGCCTCCGCTTCCCGGTTAACCCCCTAATGTGCGAGTTCCTACGGCGCACCGGGCTAGCTTCAACCCAAGTCTCAACCAACACTTATAGAATAATTAACGAGATCCACGAGCTGAACAGCCGGCTAGGAACCAACTTAGGGTTAGCCGAAATACTTCGCCAATACACCCTCGGGCATACAAGCGACGGCCTTGCCTATTATTTAAAGATCAGACCGGGCAAAGAGAAGATAGTGACCGGCACCCCAGACAAGGACTTACATGACGACGACTTCTTCTGGGTGTCCGGTAACTACAAAACAGCCGACGTGCCGGACTGGTTTATCAGCAAAAATTTCGGCGAAACATTTAAGTCGCACTAACTGCTCGGTTAGATTACTTTCCTTAACCATTTTGTACTTATATCTTTTCTTCTTTTGCAGCAATTGAGGCACTGTAAGCCAACTACCATTACCCCAACGAAGCAGCAATCAGGACCGTGCTTCGCTACCGCAACCGGGATTGCCACGAACTACTCAGTTACGTGCCGATCTACAGATACTCTGCTCCACGCCGGAGTAAGGTCACAGACTTTCTCCACGCTCCGTCTCCGTCTCCCGATCCCACTTTGCCAGACGTGCCCCTTATCCGGTTGACTCAGGCAGAAGAGATGGCAAAAAGAAGCCGTATCAAAAACCTCATCACAGCTACCTCCACCGAGCTACCGAGCATCCCAACCCACACAGCTGGTGCCGGTCAATCAAGCGGGACCGTGGTTGCACTGGCGTCTCCTGCCGCCAGGCAAGCAGGAAAAGAAAACTGCCGGGCTGGGAAAAGGCCGCGTACCACCGACCCCTCTGCTGAGCTAGTTGCAGAGTTGAACACCGAGCAACCTGCGGTGACGACTGACCAGATACCGCCATGGAAGCCGCAGTTCAAACACCGGGGTAAGGAGATCCCGACAACTATCTCGGTCAAAGCTGACAAGGAGTATCTACTTGCCTTTGACCTAACCAAAGCCTTGCTGCTACTGAGTGATGTGGTCGGCAGTGACCACATACCAGACACCCGGCTGGTGAAGTCCTCGGTCAAGTCCATGACCCGGGTAAGAACTTTAAATACTTTTTTCAAATTTATCCAAGTGTTTGCTCGGTTTCCTTCCTCTAATAGAGTTTTCTTCTTGCAGGCCATCCAGAAACAACACTTGGTGATAGAGAGGATCCACCGACTCCGGCAGAAGGCAACCAACGCTGCCAGCCAGGTCGAACACCTTCACGCCAAGCTCGGATGATCCAAGGCTTCACTGGAGATTGCAAATTCTGACAACTCCAGGTTGCTCGACCAGCTTGGGGTCGCCGAGCAAGAAAGGGACGCTCTCCGGACTGAGCTGGAGGCGTTGAAACAGGCAAGAAAGGAAGAGCTGGAGGATGCAAACAACGCCGGTTTCAAGGAGGCCGAGGAGAGCTACACAAAGCAAGTCCATGCCACCCAAGACATCTTCTTCAAGGCGGGCTAGAAGGCTACTTGTGAACAGCTCAGCCAAGGATCTGGGACCAACGTCTTTGCCTCTCCCCCAGCAGCCTTCCTATCGACGTACCTTGTTCCATATGCCAACGATGTCTTCAGCGCGTTGCAGGCCGAGGCCGAGGAAGAAGAAGGGAGGACGCCAAGGAAAATGTCGAGGGTGACAACTGCCCAAAGCAGGCCGGCCAGGAGTAGACCGGTGTCCAAGAGACCACAACCACGGTCGACTTGGAGGCGACCATGACCGGGGATGAATTCACGAACCTTTCTCCCTTAGTGTAGTTTTCTTTGCCTTTCTTTTTTGTTTGAGAATGTAACCGGGCTACGGCCCCACCTTTTGTAATGCTATTCCTCATGAATGAAAAGTTCTATTTTCTTCAAGTGTTTGCACTGCGTTTAGCTAAACAACTTCAGCCGAACAAACCACCTCGGTTAAGCAAATCATGAACTCGCCCTTGAACAAACGATCAACTTATTCAACCGGAATAAAACATCAACTTAATAACTGGAATAATACATCTTGGTTTTAAGCCCCGAAGTTGGGTAATTCATCAACTTCTTTAACCGGAATAAGATATCTCGGTTTTTAACATCACAAAGTTGAGCAAATTATCAACTCATTCAACTGGAGTAAAACATCTCGGTTGAGATCACAAAGTTGAGCAAATCATCAATTCTTTCAACCGGTGCAAAACATCTCGGTTGAGATCTCAAAGTTGAGCAAATCATCAACTCATTCAACCGAAATAAAACATCTCGGTTGAGATCTTAAAGTCGAGCAAATCATCAACTCATTCAACCGGAATAAAACATCTCAGTTGAGATCTCAAAATTGAGCAAATCATCAACTCATTCAACCAGAGTAAAACATCTCGATTGAAATCACAAAGTTGAGCAAATCATCAACTTAGTCAACCGGAATAAAACATCTTGGTTGAAATCTCAAAATAAGGAACGAAAACAATCAGAATGCCAAAGCAAAAATAGGACACTTCTATTGTATTGACAAAAAGAATATTACATTCTGAAATGTGAGGCAAACAATTCCTTTGCACAAAAAAAACATAAACTAAGAAAACTAAAAATAGTACAGTTTGAGGTTGGCCGCATTCCGTGGCCGGGGTATTCCTTTTCCTTCCAAATCCTCCAAGTGGTATGCCCCCTTACCCGCCAAATCGGTTATCTTGTAGGGTCCTTCCCAGTTTGCCCCTAGTTTGCCTTCACTAGGCACCAGGGTGTTGCCCATGACTTTCCTTAAAACCCAATCGCCTACTTTAAACGATCTGGGGTGCACGGTTTTATTGTATTTCCTGGACAGTTCTTGCTAGTATGCAGTCACATGAATCAAAGCTCTTTCTCGGCGCTCTTCAGCAAGGTCCAATTCCAGGACGACTGCTTCAGAGTTCAGCTCAGGCTCAAAATTTTCACTGCGAATGGTGGGCATGCCAATTTCTAATGGGATGACCGCCTCCATGCCGTACGCCAGAGCAAAAGGAGTTTCCCTGGTAGACCGCCTAGGGGTAGTTCAGTATGCCCAAAGGACACTTGGGAGTTCATCGGCCCATTTACCTTTGGCTTTCTTAAGTCTTTTCTTCAAACCATCAAGAATGGCCTTGTTTGACATTTCGGCTTGGCCGTTAGACTGTGGGTAAGCCGGGGTAGAGTTGTAGAATTCAATCTTCAATTCTTCACAAAATCCTCTGAATAGGCGCCCATCAAATTGAGTGCCGTTGTCAGAGATCAGAATCTTGGGGACGCCAAACCGTGTTACAACATTCTTCCAGACAAACCGTTTGACGTCTTTCTCCTTGATAGTTGCCAGGGGCTCCGCTTCAACCCATTTGGTGAAGTAGTCCGTAGCCGCAATGAAGAACTTCTGATTGCCTGGTGCCGTTGGGAGTGGTCCCACTATATCCAGCCCCCACATCGCAAAGAGCCAAGGGCTGGTGAGGAGGAGAAGTTCCCTGGCCGGATAGTGGATTTGGTGGGCAAACTTCTGGCACTTCTCACATTTGCGAACATATTTCTACGCGTCTGCTTGCATGCACGGCCACCAATATCCTTGCGAGATAGCCCGGTAGGCTAAAGATCTACCCCCAATGTGACTGACGCAAATGCCTTCGTGAATTTCGTACAGGAAAGCCTGCACGTTGTTTGGATGTACACACTTCAGATAAGGACCGGTGAAAGACTTCTTGTATAAAGCACCAGAAGGAGAGAGCCAAAACCGCTCTGACTTCACCCGGACTTTATGCGCTTCCTTCTTGTCAGCTGGAAGGGTCCGGTCTTTGAAGAATAGGATAATAGGATCCATCCAAGAAGGGCCTAGCTCGGCACAAAGTACTGCTGTCTGCTCGGTTTCCTCGATGCTAGGCCTAGGAAGGAATTCAATCAGGAGAGGGCTGGGAGATGTGTTGTCGACCATGGAAGCGAGACCGGCTAATTCATCTGCTCGGCCGTTTTCTTCTCGACCAATCTGTTGGACCCTTATTGCCTGAAATCGCTTGATGTGGTCTCTTACCAGAGCTTGGTACTTTTCCATTCTGTCATCTTTAGCTTCATAAACCCCGGAAACTTGGTTAACAACGAGTTGGGAATCGCTGTAGACCATTAGCTCGGATGCATGCATCTGAAGCGCGCTTTTGAGCCCAGCCAAAAGTGCCTCGTACTCAGCCTCGTTGTTTAATGCAGGGAATCCGAGGGTGATAGAGTGTTCGATGGTCAGTCCATCCGGAGAGATCAGAACTATGCCCAGCCCGGCACCGTGGCGGTTCGAGGCCCCATCTACAAAAAGTTCCCACATTTCGCCAACAAAGAGCTTCCAACATTCTGAGGGGTCCTGGGAGGCCTGAAGGTTGAGAGGATCACAGTCGCTCGGCTGTTCGGCTTCAAGTTCAATGCTGATCGGTTCCACTTCCTCCCCCCTCGGCGATGCGGCACCGGACTCAACAGGTTGGTCTACTATGCCCAAGTCCGTCATCGCATCGCCGGGCTGCAGTGTCATGCCAGCTGGAAGTTCATTGGCGGGGCGCGCAAGTTCCGCGTCGCCAACATCGCCCTGCAGTGTTATTTCGGTTGAGCAGGCATTCGCCTCTTCGGCTGCCGTGGCAAGATCCACCAGGCATACGGGATGAATTCCAGGTGAGAATTCAGCAACGAAGTCGGCCAATATTTGTGCTTCTGTGGTAGTTCATGGCTGGAACTTCACGTCAAATTGTCCCAATTCGACCGCCCACTTGAGGGTTCGGCCGGAGAAGTCCGCCCGCTCGAACAAGGCCTTGAGAGGGAACTCGGTCAAAACAATGATGGTGTGAGCATGAAAATAGTGCGCCAATTTCCTAGAGGCTATCATCAATGCCAATGCGAGTTTTTCCAGCGGAAAGTATCTCGACTCTGCTGGTAGCAAAGTTTTGCTTACGTAGAAAATGGGGAGATGCTTGATTCCTTCTGACCGGACAAGCACCGCACTAACCGCATGCTGAGAAACGGCCAGATAAAGGTAGAGTTCTTCGCCGGGCTTTGGTGTTACCAATAGCGGTGCTGAAAACAAATACTGTTTGAGCTCGGCCAAAGCCCGGTCGCATTCCTCGTCCCATGAAAACTTGGATTTCAAAGCTCGAAAGAAAGGGCGGCAGCGATTTGATGACCGGCTTATGAATCGGTTAAGCGCGACGGCCATTCCGGCCAGATGCTGCATGTCCTTAGCCGAGCTAGGCTGCTTCAATTCTTGTACGGCTCGAATTTGTTTGGGGTCTGCCTCGATGCCTCGGTTTGTGACTAGGAAACCCAAGAATTTTTCAGATCCCACGCCAAAGGCACATTTAGAGGCATTCAGGCATAGCTTGTGCTATTTGAGGATGGCAAACATCTCGGCTAGGTCGGACAAGTGGTCGGCTTGATGCCGGCTTTTAACCACCATATCATCGATGTAAGCCTCCATCATCCGGCCTAGCAGAGGAGCAAACATTTTGGTCACCATCCTTTGGAACGTTGCCCCGGCGTTCTTCAAACCAAAAGGCATGACTCGGTAGCAGAAGAGTCCCCTTGGAGTAGTGAAAGAGGTGATCTCACGATCAGGGCCATGCATGGCAATCTGATGATAGCCGCGGTAGGCATCCAAAAAACTAAGCCTGTTGTGTCTGGCCGTTAGATCCACAAACTGGTCTATTCTGGGCAGGGGAAAACTATCTTTAGGGCAAGCTCGGTTAAAGGTCTTGTAGTCGACGCAAACTCGCCACTTTCCATTCTTCTTGGGTACTATGACCGTGTTCGAAATCCACCGAGGGTAGTACACTTCCTGCATAGCCCGTGTTTCAAGCAAATTCTTTACTTCCTTCGCGACTACCTCGGCATGGTTCAGCGCCGATCTCCTCATTCTCTGAATGACCGGCCTTGCACCGAGGAAAACATTGAGGTGATGACAAATAAAGCTCGGATCAATGCCGGGCATGTTGTAGGGCGACCATGTAAAGACTTCAGTATTTGCCATCAAGAATTCCACCATCTCGGTCCTCTCTTGGGTGGTAAGGCTTGAGCCGAGCAAGAAGAACTTGCTCGGGTTTTCAGTGTCAATCCGCACTTCTACCAACTCCTCAACAGCTTTGTCCTCAGCCTTGGTGCCCACATCTTCAAGGACTCCACGGTCTTCTAGTCCTTCAATCATTTGGACGAAACCTTTAGCAGCTCGGCTCCCGTTCACTGCCACAAAGCATTGTTTCGACATGACTTGATCGCCCCAAACTTCCTCAATTTCCCCCATAGCCGAGGGGAATCTAATGACCTGGTGGTAGGTCGACGCTACTGCCTGCATATCGTGAAGCCATCCCCTACCGAGGATCAAGTTGTACGTAGACGGCACCTGCAATACCTAGAACTCCACTTGTTTGACCATGGATCTTGCTTTGATCGGCAAAATAATTTTTCCCAAAGGCCACTCCGGTTGCGAATTGAAACCAACCAATGGCGAAGTTGCCGGAGCCAAGTCTGTATCTCGGAGTTTGAGTTGTTTGAACGTGTCGTAGTACATAATCTCAACCGAGCTTCCCTGGTCGACCAAGATGCACTTGACATCGAACTCCTTGATGCGTAGCGTAACTACTAGGGCATCATTGTGCAGCGTCTGAATGCGCTCTAGGTCCCTTGTGGAGAAACTGATCACGTCTTTCTCCTCGGTCTTGCCCCTTTTGATCGCCGGCTGGACCGACAAAACCTCCCTCATGTGTTCTGCCTTCTTGATCATACCTCGGAGCTCGCAGACACGCGCCGGTTCCACAATGCCGTGGATCGCATTAATAACTCCTTGAGGGGGTGCCTCCAAGTCATCCGGTCCACGCGGATCAACCGGGGCAGGGTGTGTGGCCTTAACACCCCCATCAATGTAAAGGTCCAAGTGTCCGGTTGCAACTAGCTCCTCCAAATGCTGCTTCAGAGGCAAACAATCCTCTATCCGGTGCCCGCGCTCCCGGTGAAATGTGCAATGGTACCACGGATTGAAACCCTTTTGCGCATCGCCTAACTTAGCAGGAAACCGGACGTAATCCTCGTCACGGATTTCACTAAGTATGCGGTAGATTGGAATTTTAAAGACCGTGGTAATGCCCATCCGGGCTTTCAATCTTCTGTGTGCATCTGCTACGTCGTCGTGGGGGTATTCATCTCGGTCATTCCGCCGACCCCTTCCCCGGTTTCGGCGATTTGATCATCGGTCAGATTCCTCGACGCGATCATTTGAACGATTAGTCTCCTGTCCGACCGCATGTACCTTGCCAGCCGACCTCTAGTCTGCTACCACCGAAGTTGTTTTCGCGGTGGAAGCTGCTGCGTCATCCTCTACTCGGATGTGCTCGTTGATGCGCTGCATTAGTTGGCCCATGGATGTCGGCTGGTTCATGGTAAACGAGTCCCTTAGCCTATGTCCGACCGGGAGACCGCGCTTATATTGGGTGATTGCCAAGTTGATCGGGCAGTCTAGGATCTCGTTGAAGGTTTCCCAGTATCTGGAGTTGTAAGCCTTGAGTGTGTCGCTCAGCTCCATCTTGACACTAAGAAGGTGGTCAACTTCCTTTGGCGTTTTGGTATTGGTTTTGAAACACGTCACAAAGGCTTCCGCCAACTGCTGCCACTTTTCGATGCTTCCCTCCGGTAGCCTCTCAAACCATTTCAAGCCCAGCTCACCTAAGCTCAACAGGAAGATAAGGCACATAAGAGCATCATTCCGCCTATGTCCAGCCATGACCTGTCGGAAGTGACTTACATGTATGTATGGATCGGTCTTTCCGTCGTAGAGCGTAAATTTGGGCTGGTGAAAGCCCGCTGGGAGTGGTGCGATCTCTATCTCCAGAGAGAAGGGAGTGGCGCTCAGCCTCGCCAAATCTGTGTCTAGAATGAAGGGCTCAGCTGGGCGGAGTGGTGGCATTAGGACCTCTTCACTTGTGTGACCCCCATAAGATAGCCGCTGGAGCGCCGGCACCTTTTGGTTCTCTCGCCGGCGAGCCCGCTCCTTCAAGACTACCCGCAAGTCCTCTGAACGAGCGGAGTAGGAATACCTCGACGTCGTCGCCGGACGTGAGGGAATGTAAGTACTATCTTGTGCGCTTGACTTCTCTACAGGCCCATCGGAATCTCCAACCCTGTAACTTCTGGTGATCAAAAGGGAGGGAGTGTGCCTCTGGCTCTTGACTGCCTGAACGGCATGGTTGGGTGCGCTCACTGTGGTCTCCCACTCCAGCAACACCCTTCCCTTTGACATGCCGCTTGAGATCTTCCATCTCTGCCGCCATTCTTTGGATGACGACGTCTTGGTCCCTCAACTTGTGCTCCAGACGTTTGGCGTGTGATTCTCTCCACCGCCGGTGTCCGTCTGGGCTCTAAGAATGACCGAAACTTCTTCCGCGCTTATCACACGCGTCTCTTGAATGTCCTCCTAGGGAAGTCTCCAGGTCCGCCATGGAAGGAATGGCGGGGAGTCCGTCTCTCCGTCTGGCTGACTCCGGGGTAACTCCGTCGATGGCGGACAACGGTATCTCGTCGTTGTTCGCCATGGGAGGCAATCAAATAAGCTTGGAAGACAAGGTTTTGTCTATCAAAGTTACCACAGACGGCGCCAATTGTACGGGGAGCAAATATTCCGGCGTGCCCGTACTTCTTTCTACCAAGCTCCTTGTCTGTCCGATCGACCTGCGAACACAATGGTGGTGAGCTACCCGGCGGTGTGTGGCCGGAAAACCCCTCCGACGGTCAAGTTAGCGCACACTCAAGGATAGAGAGAGAGAGAGAGAGAGAGTTGAGTGTTCAAGTGTTTCCTACCCAATGATCCATCCCCCGCATGGGGGGCGTAGTCAAGCTTATATACTCTCTGCACTCCAAATATGTTCCCATTAGTCTCTTGACACGTGGTACTGCTTTCCCATCCGTCAGCACAAATTCAGCAATCACCACCTAACCAAGTTGTCAGGCTATATTAACGGAGCTCGGCAGACCGGCGGTCCCACCTCGGCCTTTCGTGACCGTGCTGCGTAGCGTGCCCGAGTGCTCCACTCGCCGAGCTCCATAACGTCCAAGTTCGGTTCCATCCCGGCAAAGCCAAGTTCGAGACAGGTCAAGCCGGTTAACGGAGGCCTTTCTACCGAGCTAAACGCACGAACCGTGGAAGCCGGAATGGTAGGCAATCATCTCGACCGAGCAACTCGAGTAGCCTGGTTTCTACATAGACAAGTTCAAGTAGCTCGGTCCAACACGGTCTTGGGCCTTAACCGAGCGACACAATCTCCGGGCAAGCCCAAGTTATCATGGCTCACACACGCTCGGCCCTCAATTTGCCCGGCCCTTTCCATGGCCCATTTCCAGCTCATAAATCTCCCTCTCAGACAATATTGCTAATTTGTCATCATTTTTCCAGATATAAACATAGTGACCTAACTAGTACTAAGAAATATGTCCAACAATTTATATAAATCTAACACTACCTTATTTGCAGGCCCGGCTTGGGCAGAGACAATAGAGGCCTTCGTCTTGCGTCCCAAAATTTGAATTAAAATAAAGGTTTTTAAATTGTTTTAAGTTTACTATACTATTAGAAACTAAAATATGACCTAATCTAATATTGGCCCAATCTAGAAGGCTCCAAAGAAAGTCCTCGTTGGCTCAATTTTTATTTGATATAGGTTTACATTTGTTGACATTTTTATTTTTAGGCTTAAGTTTGTTTTGATGTAAAACATTCTACATGGTAAAATACTTTTCATATAAAATATTTTTGGACAAATTTTTTTTCTTTTTTTTCCGTGTGTTTGGTTGACAATTCTTTTTCTACAAGAAAAAGTTTAATAATGAACTAATTATAGATAAAACTTAAAAAAGAAAAGAATATAATTTGACATGGACCGAAGTTGATCAACCACATCGAGATAGAGCAAAAAAATAACTGAAGGACTTTTAAAACATAATTTATTTATTTCCTTATGACTAAAAAATATTTTTAATTACTTGTTGGCTAGACAAACAACAAAAAATAAGTAAAATATTTTATTTTAAAACAAACGGAGTCTTATTTTAAATTGGATTTTGCTAATCTATAAAGCAACATAATTTCATATATTTTTTCTTATTTTAATTTATGTAAATAAATTGTAATTATATATACACAAGTAAATTATATAGATACTAGCAATACATTTTTCATTTTTATTTATTTATTTGTGATAAATATGTAAAAAGACCCTAGGCGAAGGGCTCCTCTCAAGTGTTCACCTAGGACCTGCCTTACTCACCTATCTTTGACTTGCACGTAGAAAAACAAACAAACCAAGAAAACAAGTGAACGAAAAACACAAAACAGTAGAAGTATTTAAGCATTCTGAAAAAATATGTTGAATAAAGAAAATGTTTAAAATTTATAAAAATAAATTCTCACAATTTGATTCATAATGATATAGTAAGATACATGTTATTTTTTAATTTGTCATATAGTTAATTATGTAGGGTCTACTCTCTTATCATATCATTATGAGTAAATTTAAAAATTCAAATTATAAATCTCTAACAGTACTCGTGGAAATAAAGTGACAATCAAAATATAATAAGAAGTTAATATGTTGACACTGAAATTAGGAAGAGAAGAGTGGCGTCTAAGCGAAATGCATCTTGGGACTTTGTCTTATCTTTTTTTTTTTTTTTCAACTAACTTGTCTCTCTTCATTTGTAATAAAATAGAACCTCAAAATCAATCCATACCATACCAATGCCCCACGTAATATTTAAGGATTGTTTAAGATGTTTTAAATAAGTATATTTTTAA
Organism: Camellia japonica; assembly: GCA_030407325.1. Taxonomy (NCBI): domain Eukaryota; kingdom Viridiplantae; phylum Streptophyta; class Magnoliopsida; order Ericales; family Theaceae; genus Camellia; species Camellia japonica. The sequence goes on from JAPPVO010000031.1 coordinate 82,667,398, forward strand.
ATTTTATAGATAAAAAAATAGAAGAATAAAATATGATTGTTTGAGATAATTTTTTAACTTTTTACGAAAAAATATGTATTAAAATATTATATAAAATAGCAAAATTACATTATTACTCATCTGCCCTATGCGCACTGATAGTGCTGATTGAAGGACAGTACGGATTGCTTTCAAGATGGTGATAACTTTAGAACATATATATATAGGATGGGGCTTCACAGGTATTGTTGGGCCCGTGGGGGCCCACTACGGGTCTTATTTTGATAATCGGAACTGTTAAATGTGTAGAACTCATCTACTAATATATACTTGTAAAAAATCACATTGATCCAATATCGATAGCTATCTGATCGGATTAGTTTTTTTTCAACCATTCATTTGTTCATCGTCCTTTTTTTTTATACAAAATTGATTTGATCATATAGTTATTGATATCCGATCAATGTGATTTTTTATAAGCATATAGTACTCGACGAGTTCTACACATTGATCGGTACAGATTATCATAATGGGACCCGTGATAGACTCTCAAGAGTCCAACAACATTATCCTGTGTATCATGACATGAGAAGTATATCCGCTTGATTGTTTGTACCATCACTGTAGTCTCCAGACAACACATCACTTCATTACAAAAGTTGAACTTGACTTGTACTTTTTTTGTATAAATTTATTTTATATATATATATATATATTTTTTTTTTATAAATAGTGATAACTTTTTAACTTTTTTAATAATTTTTTAACTTTTTGTTTTTATTAGACTATGTCAAACCAGTCCTTAGGGATGGTTTGGAATGATCTAAATAAATATACTTTTTAACTTTTTATAAAATATGGATTGAATATGAATTGAATTTGAAATAATGTGATAGAAAGGTGATATGACTTAAGTAAGATAATAATTTTTTGACTTTTAACTTTTTTTTAAATTACGAAGACCTTATTATAAAAACCTAAGAATTGCATTGACAACTGACTAGAACAAACCTTTTATTTTCTTTTCTTTTCTTTTTGTAGATAATTTCCTTTCCTCGTACGTAACGTTCGGTTCTGCTAGCAGTCCACCCGAAACAGTTGACACGGTAAGTCAACTAATGAATTCTCCAGGTCGAAGATTCCTAAGGATTGGAGAAATTACTCAGGTGACAGGTCATGCCAAATCAATAAAATAGTTATTTTTTTTAACTACAAAAGTTAGTAATTGATTATTAAATTAATACATAAAATTGACAATTTTTAACATATCTTTCGCTATAGTTGATAAATATTAAAGGTGAGAATTTTTAACATAAGAAGATAATAAGGCTTGACCATACATAAATTTAGTTGGTTAACATGAGCACAAGTATGATATTATCCGATAACATGAATGTTAAATGGATCAAGTTACCAAGTTTGGGAAGACTAAATAAGTGCACTTTTTGACTTTTTATGAAATATGGGTTGGATTTGGGTTGGGTTTGAAGTGATGTGTTAGAGAGGTGATGTGACTTAAATAAGATGATGTGACTTAAATAGGATAGTGACTTTTTAACTTTTTGAATTTTTTTGAGGATGCCAAACTTGGAGTTAGTGTCTAACTTGCATAACATAAAATTAATACGGATAGCAGTTTAGTAAAAAATTAATTACACTTTTTAATATTATTTCAACATCGCATTTAATTGAAAATGTAATTCCATCAATTGATTAATACAGTTTATGTAATTCCATCAATTGATTAAAAAGTAGGTAAAATAACATTTAAAAGTTAATACAATTTTATTTTTGCTTTTAATTGAAAATAATATATTTTTTGTCTACTATTTTATAGTTAATCTAGTTAAAATAATAATAATAATAATAGGACATAGTTTAATTAATTACAAGAATAAAATTGAGTTTAAATCAAATATTTTTACGAATAATTTCAACTAGTAAAGATTAGTTTCATTTAATTTTTTTCTTGTGGATAATTTTTATCTTTTATACACTCATATTTTTTAATTTAACTCAGGGTAAAAACTTTTGACATGACTTGACACGTTAACTCAACACATGCTAGACACAAACAAAAAATGACACGATACAATAACACAAAGTAATAGAGTTGTTTGGTGTATATAAGTTGTTTATAATTTTTTGAATTTTAAATTTTTATTTAGAAAGATTGTGTTAGACTATTTGCCGTAATTTCTATTTACAACTTATTATCCAAAAAAACTTAAATTAGTTGAAAAAAATAACTAACCGGAAGTTGCTTGTAATTTCTATTTTTTGTTAGAGAAAATAAATGATTTCTTCCAAGTAAATCAATCGATGGAAATAAAAAATAATACAGAAAAATTAAATCAACAATGATACAAAAATATTTATATAGTTCTCTTAATGTGAGGTACGTCTACAAGACTGAAATCCGATTTCACTATCAATCAAGAGTTTTCAAACGATTATAAACAAAACTCGAATAATCTCACAAATCACCTTTAAATCAATTCTAAATAATCATAAATAATCAAAAAGGAGAGATCTCACTAAACGATGAACAAAATTGGCTGGAGTAGTCCTCCGAAATAGACAAAAACAGAGATTCTAAATAGAATCAAATCAAGCACAAAGCCTTGATCAATCTTAGTCACCAATTGGAAATACACCCAGCACTTAGAAAATCAATCCGACGGCACGGGTGATAACTCGTTGCAATTGAGGCAATTGACGGCAACCTTTTTAGTTGTATTAATTGTACTAAATTAGGGGTTTTTTTTTTTCTTTTATCAAAAACTTTGTTACTACCAAATAGATTTTTAAATATCAATTGAGCTTTCAAAAGTTTAATATAATATATATATATTATATATTATAACTAACGTCAAACTAAATTAAATATTTTAATAAATCAATCGGGTCCCATACTCCACTAGGAGGTATACTTAACAATTCTCTCCATACCAACTTAAGTGAAGACATCAACTATATTCGTCAAAATTCGACACTTCAAATGCTAGTCCCTTGATAGAGTCTTAGTCTACATATCCGAAATATTATCATCTGTGTGAACCTTTTCAAGTTGTAACAATTTCAAATCTAACACATTACGAATCTAATGGTATCTCACATTAATGTGTTTCGATCTCAAATAGAAAGTGAAATTTTTACTCAGTAGCATTTTAACCATCTTAATAAAGTGCATACCTTTCTTGCTTCAAACTTAATTTAAATTGCCATGTCACAACTCCTCTTACAAAAGTTATCAAATGCCTCGAAGTAGATTTTCTAGAGTCAATATCACCGGCCATGTCGAAATCCGTAAACCAATCAAGTATCGGCTTACCATTCCCAAAACACAAACACACCTTCGAACTCCCTCGAAGATACCATAGAATCCATTTCACTGCTACCCAATGTTCTTTACCCTTATTAGAAAGAAAACGACTCACCACACCAATGACGTGAGCAATATGCAGCCTTGTACAAACCGTAGCATATGTCAAACAACCAACCGCTAAAGCATAAGGAATTTTCAGCATCTCTTTCTTGTTTTTCTGACTTGTAGGACATGGATTTGAACTAAGCTTGAAGTGACCCGCAAGTGGACAACCAACTGTTTTTGCTTTATCCATGTTGAACCTCTCAAGAACTTTCTCAACATAACTTTCTTGAGACAATCACATCAGCCTCTTTTTACGATCACGAACAATTTTCATACCAAGTATTTGCTTTGCTGACCCCAAATCTTTCATGGCAAAAGACTTGCTCAACTCTAACTTCAACTTGTTAATCATGGTAGAATCTTGACCCGCAATTAACATGTCATTAATATAAAGCAAAAGAATAATAAATTTTCCATTCAGAAAATTTTTCAGAAACACACAATGATCCGAAGTGGTTTTAGAAAACCCATTATCCATCATAAAATAGTCAAATCTTTTATATCATTGTCGCGGTGCTTGCTTGAGGCCTCTCAACATGTTGGCTTGTATAACTTGCTAGAAGGGTGCTCCTCAAATCAAGATCATGACTCATCGGCTTCCAAAACCCATGAACTCAAACGTTTTCCCTCCATCAAGAACCAATATCCAAGCACTTCGAACCACCAAACACTTATCTGTCACCCCCACGACCATCGCCACGTGGCACCTGGTATGCACGTTGCTTCAATGAACACGTCTCTTTACCTTTGACACACGTGCCCCAAAATTTTGAATTATTACATTTCTCTCGCCTTCTCTATTTCCCAAAAACCCAAGAGAACAAAGATGGCCAAGTCGATGGCCAAGTCAAAGGCCAAACCCACTAAAGCACCGACCTCCCAAGCTAAGGATCCGGAAGACAGCAAACCTATCTCCTAGATGGCTGTTGAGAAAATGCCAACTGTAGGATCGGTTGAAACTCCTTGCGATAAGCGCCTACAGTTCGTTGGGTCTGACTAATCAAGGGATGTAACTCCTTATGACACTTGGTTCTCTGAGATCCACGTTAACAATCGACTATTGAAAGTCGGAGATAGCGCCTCAAAGAATCTTGAAGTTGTTGTCGCCTTCTCTATTAGGTTACTATTTCCATTTGACGTGGATGCAATCAGTGACCATAATGCATATGAGCACTTCGCTCGAATGATGCAATACTTTGTGCTAGTAAACTCCTTAAATTGTGTTTTTTACTTAACACTTAGAATGTTTTACTTACTAATTTATTTCCTTTGCAGTCTGTCTAACATGTTCACTCCTTTGCACTTAAGGCCAAGATGATGAAGAAAGATCTGACAAAGCAAACTTAGAAGTTAGCAAAATACCTTCGTCAACTCAACGATTCGGAGAAGAAGCATGAAAAACAACAAGTAGTACTCATCGCCGCCAAGGCCAAAGCCTAGAAAGTCGAAGCCCTGGCCAAGGCCACCGAATATAGGGTTGCCAAAGCTGAGAAGAAGTTAGTCAAGGCCCTGACAACCAAGGCCCAAGAAATCAAGGAGGTAGATGCTAAGGCCTATTAAGAGAGGCAAAACTCCGTCTGAGATAGATATAAGAAGCAAGTCAACATTGCCTGCAATAGAGGCTATGTTTTTGGATAGGTTGTTGCCCTAGACACTACAATCGTCACTGAGTACTCACAATTGTAGGATTTAACCAAGCTTTCCCTGCCTTTCCTTCTTCCCACCGCCAAGGATCCTTCAGCTAAAAGGAAGGAGATGAAGAAAAAAAGGAAAAGGCTCTACTATTAATAATAAGTCCCCAACTCTAAAGAACAACATCCTTAACCTCACACGAGATGATGAGGAGATCAACAAGAGCACTTCTTCTACCACCAAACAGGCCGACAAGACTATTGAGGAGACCCTCAAAGAGATAGGAGAAGAAATTACCGTTGATATTGAGGCCAACATTTCCACTCCCAAGGCAGCTAAGGCCCAAGCCACTACTGCCACTGAAGTTAGCCAAACTGAGGTCAACACTAAAGTTGATCCTGAAGCTTGAACTTAGGATTTTTCTTCTCTTCTTGTCTTTTCTTTTGAGTATTAATGATAACCCCTTTCTAATGGTCGACGTACTGATTGATGTAACTAAATTCTTTTTAAGAATGCAATCTCTCTGTTTTTGTCTAAGTCTTGACTCAAAGCTTTGCTTCTGTTGCATGCCTTCTTTACTTTAATATCTTCTTTACTATTCAAATATTTTTACAAGTTTAACATCCTTGATCATGATTGATAACTTGCTTGAACTAGATTTTAGCCAGTATCATCTCGGGTACTGGTACTACCTCCGATAGGATTCATATATACTTTGTTCACAAATTTTTGAAAACTTTATTAAGTGTTACTTTCAAGTCATAACTCAATTCATAAGAGCACCCATGCTTTTAACTAACTCATCTCAACTTCCTACCCCCTAATATGATAGTAAATTTCACTAACTCTCACATTATAGAGCCAACGTTGTATACTTGCCTAGATTCTCCTAACCTAGGCATCCTTGACCAATGTCATCTGTTTAGCTCATCTAAACAAAACACTTAAGGCTTTACCTTAGTACACCATTTTTTGTGGAACTCATTCCCTCGGCTTTACGTGTACATAACCAACTAGGTCGGCGGTCCAACATTACTACCTATTGGCAGAAACTCAATTAGTTTCACCTTGTTTCTTATTGAAACATTTCTTTAACTTAGTTCTAGTCTACCTTCTTGGTAAGTCTAAGTCAAATGTCTAGTTTTTCGTTGAAACATCACATCGGCCTAAACATATCCTAACTTTCTACCGAAGTTATACATCAAAATCATACAAGTTCTAACAACAGTTGTGACAAACAAATCGAACTAAACTTTTATTAATGGAACATCGGGTAAAAAACTTCTAATCAAACTTTTAGGTTACATAAGGCTAAGCTACTAATGATAAATGAATTTCAAATTGCTAGTATTCCAAGGTCTTGGCTGATACTTGTCATTGCAGTCTTCTAGCCAATATGCTCCTGCGCCGGCTACTGAGATGATCTTGCACGATCCTTCCCAATTTGGGCAAGTTTGCCTTCCTCGGGGTCTTTCTTGTTGCCCATTATTTTTCTCAAGACAAGGTCTCCAACCTTGAATTCTCTAGGATTAACCTTTTTATTATAAGATCTAGCAAGTCCTTGCTAGTATACTCGCAACGGAAATGTTACTCTGTCTCTTCTTTCTTCAATTAAGGTAAGATCTCGAGCTAAGAATGTTTCATTCTACCCACTCTCCACTTCTTGTGTTGTTATACCTGGAATGCCAATCTCTAGAGGTATTATTGTTTCTATTCCATAGGCCATAACAAAGGGGGTTTTACCAGTTGATTTTCTCGGCATAGTCCAATATGCCCATAGTACATTAGACAACCACTTGCCTTTCGTTGCTTCTAATCTCTTCTTGATTCCATTTAAGATGGTCTTGTTCAATGTCTCGATTTGGCAATTGCTTTGAGAAAAGCTAGGCATTAAATAGTAGTTTTTGATCTTATACTTAGCTATCAAACTGAGTGTTATTGTCTCCTACAATAGCCCTTGGTATGCCAAATCTGGTAGTGATGTTCCTCCAGATAAAGTTCTTGACATCCACATCTTGAATTTTGACTAATGGATCAGCCTCTATCCACTTGGTGAAATAACCAATAACTACTATGAGAAACTTTCTCTGGCTAGTTGCTTATGGCAATTGTTCAACTAAATCCATGCCCCATTAGGAAAAAGGCCACGGATGGGATACTGGATTTAGGTATTCGGCAGGCTAATGTATCAAAGGTGCAAACCTTTTACATTTTTCACACTTAAATCAACCAATAAGAAATGCAAGCCACACATAACCTCAAACATAAAACCCGAATTTGAATCATGTGCCAAATAAGTGAAAACTTATATGAATGAGATTTGATTGATAGAGCAATTATGACTCTAACTGGCTCTCTAAGTTCCCTTTCAATGAGATTGAAGTAACTGAAAATAATTTAGATGTCAGGTAAATACTGAAATAAACATAAATAAATATACATTTTAGTATAAAAAGAGATGAAAGTATTATTTTTTTCATTCATATCACTAACAAATTACTAATGAAAAATGAAATAATTGTTACGTGAATTAAAACAACAAGAGAGACCCGAGTAATTGTATCAAAATTATTGAGCTAACTATATTTTTTTCAAACCTCAAGTAAGTTGATTATAATATACCTTATTTTTTTATATGTGACAATTTTAGAAAAATTATTTGTCAACAGGTAGGAAATACAATTTTTTCTATAATTACTTTGTACAAAAAAAATACTACACATTTTTATTGGTGATAAATCCAAGCTAAGAAATATATAAGAAAGATATAAGGCATTAGGTCCAGTAGATATTTTTTATTGGCAAGAAATCTACCATTTGTCAAATAATTTAGTGACAAATTCCTTTGTTTGTTTCGAAGGGCATTTTAATTATAATTTCATCCCTTAATTTATCTATTGACTTTTGTTAACTATCTATTCAAAAAAATTTCCTATTGTAGACACCCCATTTTTTACCGTCCTCAAGACTTGGACGTCATCGTTTGAACACTCGATGATTATCCATGTTCGTGTTCGTCTTGAGTTCTCGGAGGCTTCGGCCGCGCGCCTTGCCTCAAGACCTCTCGACTTATTTGTTTTGTGCCTGGTTGTAGACCAAGCACTTAGGTTTTTGCCTCTGAGGGTAGGAAATGGCTTGTTGGCCACCCCCACACCCCACCGGCCTTGGCATGTTGCCACCGGCCCTGTTTTATTGCTACCGGCCAAAAGTGTTGGCCGGTCGGCAATGTTCTTGGTCGGCCGGCCATTATTTTGGTCGATCGGTCACTTTTTCTGGCCGAAACTCTTGTTTTAGCTTCTTGAGGAAGCTTGAACATTTTAAACCCTTGTTTTAGCTTCTTGAGGAAGCTTGAACCTTTTGAACCCTTGGTTTTTAGCTTCTTGAGGAAGCTTGAATCTTTTGAACCTTTGTTTTAGCTTCTTGAGGAAGCTTGAACCTTTTGAACCCTTGGTTTTTAGCTTCTTGAGGAAGTTTCAACCTTTTGAACCTTTGCTCTAGCTTCTCCAAGAAGCTTGACCTTTTTTAGCTTCTCCAAGAAGCTTGAACCTTTTTTTAGCTTCTTGAAGAAGCTTTACCCTTTGCTCCAAGCTTCTAAGAGAAACTTGAACCTTTCTTAGCTTCTTGAGGAAGCTTGACCCCTTTGCTCTAGCTTCCTCAAGAAGTTGACCCTTTTTGCTTTAGCTTCCTTAAGAAGCTTAGACCTTTGTTTCTCTATAAGAGGGGAGGCCTCTCTCCCTTCTTGAGGTTCAGATTTTTGGCCAAGGCTCCATACACATATATCTCTCTCTATATCTCCTCTATTTTAGCTCAAAAAGTGTAAGGTTCTTGGCCCTATTGCACTACAACTCTTAGCCTAACACCTCCATCATCAACCTAAGAATCTTGGAGGCTATTTTTAGAGGTTGAAGGTTCGGTTTTTTGGTCTCAAAGCCGCTGGTTTTGCTGAAGCTACAAGGGTAACTCTTTTTCCCTCTTTTATTCCCCATTTTTGCACAAGCTTTTAGCCTATCTTGCATGATGTTTTGAGCTTAGTGTATAACTGATAAAAGTTCTGTTTTTGCATGATTTTGAACTTTGTTTAAGATCACTTTTGTGTTTGGGGTTGTTTCCCCCTTCTTAGGAATTGTTTGGCCTCATTTTTGTGCCTTTTTTGTGAATTTCGGGACCACCTTGTATTGGCCTTCTCACCACTGAAATCCAGAGGGATTTCAGTGGTGGGGATGATGTTTTGAGGTCCTAAGAAGGAGAGGGTCATCCCCTCTCCTTGTTGTCTTGTTTGTTGGCATTTTTGGCCTTACAAAGGAGCCTTTACTTGCATGCTTCCTAAACTTGGTTCATGCCTTTTTCAGTGAGTTTTAGGACCTGCATGAGCTCTGTCAAGAGCTGGTTTTTTCATATTGGATGTCCCTCTTGCATGTGTGGAACAACCCTCTTTATAGCCTATCAAAGTAGCACCTCATTCTTGCATGTATTGGACACATTTCAGTGGGTATTTGGTCATATTTTGGCAAGTCATGAATCTATTTTTGGCTGGTTTGGTGGTCCCTCATATGCTCCATATGCTTGTAGTGTAAACCATGCTTACTAGCTTACATTGCATGTTATTTTGGCCCTGCATTCTAGCATATTTTGGCCATGCCTTAAACTGATTTTGTACTTGTTTTGGGCTGCCTTAGCTCTATTTTTAGGCCTCTTGGTCGATTAGTGCTTGCCATGTATGCTTGTAGTGTAATAGCCATGCCTAGCTTTGAGTTTTGAGCACTCTTGCATGCCTAACTTGAAGTATTTGCATGTTTCGGGACCATCTTGTATGCTATTTCAGAGCTGGAATTTGTGTCATTGTATGCCATATGTCATCCATTGCCATGCTTTGGTAGAGTGGCATTTGATGCCTCAGGTTCGGTCCCTTGCATTGGGCATGTTTGCATGAATGTTCTTGCCTAATTTCAATTGTGTTTGGCCACTGATTTTGGCATGCTTGAGAGCTACCCATGTTAGTGTAAGTCCATCTTACCATGTTGTTGCATGCTTGTTTCATTTTGCATGTTGTTGGATGCTATACATGTCCACATGTTTAGGTTGTATGCCTATTGCATATTGCATGTTAACATGCTCATGTTGCATTAGATTTGTTACACACTTGAGTTATTTGCATGCTTGCTTGCTTGCCTAGGTTGCATTGCATTGTGTGCGCATCTCTTGCCTCTTGATCAATCATGATAGAGGTTGGGGCCCTTTATGTGTTTTGTGCATTTTATTCCATATTGAGTTGCACACTTGACTCTTTGGCCATCATGTATGGAAATGCGTGATTAGTGGCCCGAGGGTCGAGGACTATCCTCCCTTGAGTTCATAACATGATAAGGAGGGTGGTCGTGCACACATTGCTTTGAAAATGCATTGACATGCTCTGTTTGCCCTCTGTTGTTGCAAAACAGGATTTTACAGGAAGAGTTGGCCGACCGACCACATTCAGTGCCGGCCGGCTATTCATTTCTGGCCGAGAGCTATACAACTGGTCGATGACCACTTTTCCATGGCCGGTGACTATTCCTCTTGGCCGGTGACCTTCCACAGTGCTCAGAAGGTGGTCTAGAAGCAGCCTTAGGACTTTTGCAGTCTTCAGAGGTGCAGAGCAGTGTAAACCGAGGCAACATGTGGCATGGCGATGGATTTCCGAGCGAAACCGAACATGCATGCATTCATCCCTCTTCCCGAGGCGGTTTACTGCTTTAATAGATTAATTAATTTGTTAATTAGTTAAGTGGTTTTGTAATTAATTAATTAGCTTGTTAGTTAGTTAATTTGTATTATTCTTTCGGACCCTCCGAGGAGGGCAATTGTGTAATAAGTGTGCGTGTGTGTGATGTATGTCTTTCAACCCCACGTCTTTCTCCCTTTTATTTACCAGCTTATGATGGTTAGTTTAGGGCATGTTTCAATTAGCATCTATATGTTCGCATGTTCGTATTCATTCATCTGTATTGTATGCACCGGGCTCGGCGCATCATACTAACTGCATTGTATTTCAATTCCAAGTTAAATACATGCTATCTGTTGCATTTCATATGCCATGCTTAGAATAAGCTGAGCCTATCTTAGTTGCATACCTGTATGTGTTGCATTAGGCATCTCAGTATACTTAGGATTCATTCATGATTTCTAATTAGCTTCTTTCTTTGGCTCGGAGTACTCGGTGAGTTTTTATGCTTTAGCATCCTTGCATGTGTGTGAGTGACTGCCATGATAGCATGCTTACCATGAAGCTAAGTGCTTATGTAATATAACTGTCTGAATGCCTGTGGGTGAAGGTTGGGTTATCTGAATTGGAATAATTCATTGATTGCGAGTTTTAACCCCACTAGATAGTGGCAAATCACCATATTTTCTAAGCCCACTTGAGAGTGACAAAATCCACATTTTAGCCTACTTGCGAGTAGCAAACCGCTTTCAAAAACAAACATGAAATGTTTTGTTCCAACTCAGGCGATCTAGTCTATATTTGTATGATGCGTGCATCACATAGTAATTCTAGGCTAATAAACTGGAATAAGAACACATAATGTTTTCAAAACTTGATATCATGGTTAGTAGAGGCCGATCTTTGATCGGGCGAGCGGGGGTGCTCACGAAGTGACCTTCCCCAATCGTACCGAAGTTCCCGAGCCGAGGCAACTTTGGTGATGACGGACACGTGGCCTTAGGCACGAGTCAGGGTTTCCTAAATTCTCCCAAAATAAATATTTAGGTGGCGACTCTGTATCTGGCAAAGCAGTCCATGTTTGGCACTTCTTTCAAAAAAAATCTGTTTTCAAAAACGATTTACCGGATTTGGACTCTTTGATGATTCATCGGTCTTGCATTGCACTCTGCGAGATTAGATACAAAACCGTGACATTGAGTCCTGAACTGTAGTGAGCCCCAATGAACAAAATGGGATTCCGTCCCGGGACGTTCGGGGACGTCTACACCTATATGTCCAAAAATTTTCCTATCCGTTCAATTTTTTTCTTGTCTGTTCAATTTTTTAACCTTACTTATTTAATTTCTTAATCTTTTTTATTCAAATTTCCCTTATCTGTTTAAATATTTTGTCCAAATAAAATTCTATCTGTTCAAATTTTTTGACTATCTATTTAATTTTTTCCCTTATCTGTTCAAATATTTGACCAAATATGATAATCTATTCAATTTTTTTTTCTATCTGTTCAAATCTTTTTATATCACTGTAGATCTATCTATTATATAGATAAGGTTTAATCAATTTTTCTTCAACAACAACTGTATATCTAAACTTACATTTAAAAAAATAAAAAATTAAATAAAAAAAACATGTATATCACTATAGATCTATCTGTTATATAGTTGAGGTTTAATGTATTTGTGTTTAACAACAACAACAACAAATCTAAAATTGCATTAAAAATAAAAATAAACAATAATAACAATATGCTTCATCTTCTAGTACTACGTCTATGGATATGGCCATCGATGGATTTGACTTCGACAATGACTCATCCTTGTCCAGATTTGATGATTCTGACTCCGAAGGCTCTTTTCAATTTCATGGCTTATTTGGCTAGATGTGATCAAAATCAGGCATCAATGGCCATCCGATCTCAGAACCCATCTTCGTCTAGTACGCCACCAACAATCTTCTACTCAGACACAATTGTGACTAGGATGCCACGCCAGTTGTGTCTTTGCGGTGAAACCATACTTCGACGCCAGTAGTGACAGCTACTACATATCGCCTTCTTACAGCGCTACCGTGTCGATCTAGCGATAAAATGAAGAGAGAGAGAGAGAGAGAGAGAGAGAGAGAGAGAGAGAGACGACTAGTTTGGGTTTGGAAAAAAAAAAAGAGAGAAAGAGAGAGATGGGTGGAAGAGAATGAGGAATGGCTAGGGTTTGGTTTGGTTTGGAAACAATGCATATATATATATATATATCTAGGTAGTTTCGTCATTTTGTGGAAGCTTGTCCTTATGGTCGAAATATTTTAAAGAGTGGACCTTTAGACAAAGAAAATCCAGAATTAGATTTATGGATCGAGTACCTATTTGTATATTTATTATTATTTTTAATCTTCTATATTTATTTATAATTTTTATTTGCGATAAGCTTCCTAATTTGAGCGTGTTGTTAGGCTTCTGTGGGCCCACCACAAAACCCACATCGCTAATCCAAACCGTTCAAAGTATAGAGTTTGTACCACTCCCTCGTAGATGTGGCTCCATATCCTCAGATGGAGTGTGAGTCCCCCTGTAATTAGAACAAGCAGATGAAAGGCAGTGTAAGAAATACAGTGCAAGAATGCGTCTTAGAATAAGCAGATGGAAAGCAGTGTAAGAAATACAGTGTAAGAATGCGTCTGAGACAAGCAGATGGAAAGCAATGTAAGAAATACAGTGCGAGAATGTGTTTGAAATAAACAGATGAAAGACAGCGTAAGCATGATCTATGCAAGAAATGCAAGGTACATTGCGGAAAATATAAGAAGGTAGTGTATACCTTGGTGGCGCTGTAGGATAAATGAGACTCCGGTTCACGCAGCAAGAGATCCTCTGGCACGCCTCGTGCGAAACCTCTGAATTGACGAATAGTATCGGGTGGTAGCACATGCGCCTTAGGGTAATATGTCTTCGGGTCAAAGGAACCAACCCTAGGTGGTAATAGTACATGCTCGGGATCTGCCTCCATACCTGTGGAAGCTCTATCATGGGGAATGTCATCTGTTATCTGGAAAAGAGGTGAGAAAGTGGGCAAAAATGAGAAAAATGGGTGGAGAATGCCAAAAGTCAACCCTAAGAGAGAGAAAATGGGAGAAAAAGTCAAAGCCCAAGAAAAGGCACAGAACCCAAGAGAAACTCGAGGGGAACAAGCCTCAAGTGGTGAAACTCCAAGAAAAAACACTGAAAATAAATTCCAATCGGTTTAAAATGAAGGAAATCAAGAGGTTTTAGCGAATCAACTTCGCGTGGGGCATTGGAAAACGTGTATAAAGCTCGGATCTAGAGGGGACAAGTGTCTAGAGTGAGAAAGCAAGGAATTTCGGCAAGGGGGAAGTGAGGAAATGAAGTTTGGGTGCCTATACTTAAAGACCCGATGCAAAAAGACCAAAATGGCCCAAAATTTCCATCGGTGGCCGACCGGGCACCACTGGTGGCCGACAACATTCAGGTGTGGCTGACAAGTAGCCGACACCTCCCCCTGGTGGCAGACAAGCTTCCAGTGATTCTACATTGGGTTCTGCTGCTGTTTTGTGCCCTTTGTTTTCAAGAAAGTGCAAGAAAAGTTCAGTTTAAGCTCAAATTGTCTCTGTAGAAGCTCCAAACCATATCTTCGGTGCACGATGCATCACTAATCAACATCAATGAGGTGTATCATTTTTAAAACATCTTGCAACTCTTCTGAGAGGTAAATCGGAAGTTGCGACTGAGACAGTTTTATCAAACGTGCTTTTGTTATTGCATAGAACGTGTGTCTCTTTGTCGTTGCACGGAACGTGCATTTCACATAAGATCTTGCATAGAATGTGCGCTTCTCGCATTTGCATAGAGCATGCTTCCATTTCCTATTCGCATAGAGCATGCATTTGGTGTTTTGCATAGAACATGCATTTTCTACTATTAATCGTACACAGAACATGCATCCTATACTGTTGCATAGAACATGCATTCCGATGCTGCATAGCACATGCCCTGGTTCTTGCCACATAGAATATGCTTCTATTTTGTTTCTCGCATGTTGTGCATAAAACATGTCTCTAGCATTGCATGATTATTCGTCTCGCATAGAACATGCACTCCTACTATGTTATGCTTGTTAAGTCTCTTTCTTATGCAGGCACGATATTGTATTTATGGTTCATTCAGAGGAATTCCAAGTGAGATCATTCCCGTCCTTCGATTTACCCTGTTTTGGTTAGAAGCATTTGGATGTGTTTCGATGTTTATACCACTCCCTGTTTTGGTTAGAAGCATTTGGATGTGTTCCAATGTTTATACCACTCCCTGTTTTGGTTAGAAGCATTTGGACGTGTTCCGATGTTTATACCACTCCCTGTTTTGGTTACAAACGTTTGGATGCGCTCCGACGTTTATCACCATTCCCTTTGGTTCAGAACAGTCGAGTATATCCCGATGTTCATACCAACCCTTCTCTCTTTCTGCATGTAACACGTTAGAACCTTGTTTGACACCTCGGGTGCACCTGACGGTTGTGTTGTTCTTTGCCTTTCCTGCGTGATGCGTAGTTAAGTTTGCATAATTTTCTTACATCCTTTTTGCATGAAATGTGGTTTGGTTCATGTTTACTTGCTTATGCTTGAGTTTGTTGTACCGTGTTTTGGTTTAAATGTGGCATTTCTTTGCATAACATTTGCATCTAGATGTTTCATTATAGCCTCATTGCATGATCATAAGTTATACTCTCGCATTGTGCATATCACTTGCATTTTGCCCCTGAACTATGCTGGTTTGATTCCTTGCAAAGGGATACGTAGGCAGTCTATGGGCGCAACCGTTCTTTGTTTTGTTTGTTTGTCTAAGTTTTCGGCCTTGTCAAAAATGGGTCGTCTCTGGGCTTTGACATTCACTCCCATCATTTCATGACTTCCGAGTTCTGTCAAAAAGGGGGCAACTGTAGACACCCCATTTTTGACCGTCCTCAAGACTTGGACATCATCGTTTGTGCACTCGATGATTGTGCTTGTTTGTGTTCGTTTTGAGCGCCCGAAGTCCTTGGCAGAATGCCTTGTCTTTGAGCCTCTAACCTTATCTATTTTGTGCATGTTTTTGGACCAAGAGCTTGTTACCTCTTGCTTGGAAAAGAGGGTGACCTATCGGCCAGCCCTGGGATCTGTCGGCCATGGCTTGTGCTTGTTGGCTACCAGTGGTGCCATTGATCTTTTTTTTCAGATATTTGTTTGCCAGTTGTGCTAGCTGTTGCTCACTGAGCTGCATCTTCATACATGTGTATGGTAGGATGTATTCAAGCTCAAGACTTGATTTTCTATATATGGGGGGCGTCCTCCCCATTTTGGAGGGTTAGACATTTTAAACCAAAAATCTCTCTCTCTCTCTCTCTCTCTCTCTCTCTCTCTCTTGTTATTTTGTGCCTTAAAGTCTAGTTCCTTTACACTTTTGCACACCAACTCTTGATCAAACTTGGCCACCTTGGAGCTGAGGTCACTTGGAGTCTAGTTTGTGCTCTTGAAGAAGGTTTGAGCTTGGATTGTTGCTTAATTTGTGCTTGAGCTTCAAGAGATAGATTATTTGATTAGTAAACTTGCTTTGAATACTCGTTTAGCCACCCTTTTGTATTGTTTTTGGGCTGGTTTTCAACTATAAGACACTATGTTTTTTTAGGCTTAAAATGATGGTTTGAGGCTATCTTGTGTTAAAGGGGTAGTCCACCCTTCTTGTTGCTTAATTGTCTAAGCCTTTGCACCTTTTTTCATCACATTCAAATCAAACTTTTTGGGCCTTTTGACCACTGAAATTCAGAGGTTTTTCAGTGACAAAAACCTTTTTTTGAAGTCCAAAATTGGAAGGGGTAGCCTCCCCTTATTATGTCTTGCTTGCATGCCTAGTTAGCCTTATATGTTAGCATGTTTTTCTAGCCTAACTTAGCTTTAGTCCACCATGATTTTGCCTCTGTTTTGACCTACTTTAGCTCTGTTTTGGGCTGTTTGGGTCATTTGAGATTTGTTTTGTATAGTTGTGGTGTAATTTTCTTCACTAGCTTAGTGTTTTTAGGCTTTGAGCATCATTTGTGTGTCTTGGTTGCATGTTTTAATGCTTTTTCATGCCTAATTCCAGCATTTGACATCTCTGCAACCTCCCTCTTTGCTTCACTTTTTCATTTGCTTTGAGGGTTGTTTTAACCTTAGGGTTGTTTAAGCTCGAGATTGAGGTTCATGCTTAATGGTTTAATCCTCTTTTGAGGGTTCATTACCAATAGCATGAAGCTTCCCTCATGCCTTGAACTATTCCTTGGTTGATACTTCTTTCGCTTTAGAAGACACTCACCAATGGACTTAATCGATTAAAGAATGAATCGGTAATGTAAAATGAGTAAACAAAATTGAACAAGTAAAAAAGGCAAGATAAGCATCTTTTGTGTTGCATTGCATGTGTTCGAATCGGACGTTAATTCGAACACGAGGAAAATGGAACATTTCATACTCAAAGTGATGAAATGTGCCACTTTCCTTGGTCACCATCACCCTTGATCATGCATGATAGGGTGGTGGTCTTGTTGAGTCTTGTTTTGCACTCATTAAGCTTGTACAAGCTTGGTTCCTTAGCCATCATGCATGGAAAATGTTGGGTTGATGGTTTGAGGGCCAAGAGTTACACTCCTTTGAGCTTGTGTGATGATAAGGAGAGTAACAGTACAGACAACCTTTGAAAATACACTGTTTTGCCTCTGTTTGCTCTCTGTTGCAGCAAAAAGAGAAGTTCAGGGCAGGGATAGCCGACCGGCCACCAGCAGTAGCCGACGACCACCAACAGTAGCCGATTGGCCACCAGCAGTAGCCGATGGCCACCATTGGTAGCCGACCGGCCATCAATGAAAATTTTGCACAAGTGTGTTCTTGAGTTGAAGTAGAGGCATTTTGGGAGTTGGCAACACTATTGGTGTTCAAATAAATGCAAACATAGGCGTTCAATGGCAAGGCGGTGGCTTTTCGGGTGGAGAAACCGAGCATGCCTGCATCCCTCGCTTCCAAGGCCATTTATTGTTTTGTTTAGTTAATTAGTGATAGCTAATTTACTTGCTTTGTAATTAGTTAGTTAAAGTGTTTAGCTAATTAATTTGTTTTGTAATATTTAATTAGCTTAGAATAAGTTAGTTAAGTAGTTTCGTTTTGTAATAATTAGCTTAATTAGTGTAGCTAGTTAGCTTATTCATTCGGACACTCCTTTGCGAGGGCGTAATGTTGTAATAAGTGTGCGTGTGTGTGTATATGTCTTCTAACCCCACGTCTTTCTCTCTTTTATTTAAATCACTTTTGATGGTTAGATTAGGGACATTTTCAATTAACATACCTTATGCTTGCATGCTTGCATCCATTCATTTGTCTTGCATGCACCGAGGCTCGGCGCATCATTCAAATTGTATTGCACTTTCAAATACTTCTTTGAATACATGTTTAAACGCATGTTTTTCAAATTGATCCATATGTCATATTAGTAGTCGAGCCTATTAATTGCATTCTTTGCATGCATTGCATTAGACATCTTGTATAGTTAGGATCATGCATTTTTCTAACTAGTTTTTATTTTGGCTCGGAGTACTTGGTAAGCTTTTACGTTTTAGCATACTTGCATGAGTGTGATTGCCATGTTGCCATGTTTCGCATGCTTACCATGAGGCTATGTGCTTAAATGTTAAACTGCATGAATGCTTGTGGATGAAGACTTGTTGTTTGAATTGGAACGATTCAACAAATGTGCGTTTTAAGCCCACTTTGTTGTGGCAAAATCCTGTTTTAAGCCCACTTGAAAGTGGTAAATTCAAACCATTTTCGCAAACAAATGTGAGTTGAATTGTTCTAATTCTTGCGACTAGTCTATACTTACGTGTGTGCGTCACATAGTAAAACTAGCCTAATAACTGGAATAAGAACACATAATGTTTATAAAAACTTATATCATCATTAGTAGAGGTCGTTCTTTGATCGGTCGAGCGGGGGTGCTCATTTCAGGACCTTTCCCTCTCGTACCTAAGTTCCCGAGCCGAGGCAGCTTTGGTGATAATGGACACATGGCCTTTGGCACGAGTCAGGGTTTCCTAAATTTTCCAAAAAAAAAAATATTTAGGTGGCAACTCTGTATCTGGCCAAGTAGTCCAATTTTGGGCATTATTTGATTTAAAATCGATTTTCCAAAAAAATTTGCTGGATTTGGACTCTTTGGTGTTTATCAGTTTCATATTGCACTTGTGAGACTAGATTCAGAACTGCGGGAATTATAACTGTGAGGCCTTCTTTTCAAACCCTTTCCGAAAAGTGGGGTGCGGAAAAAGGCGAGTCCACACTCAGATTGTCAGTGCTCTCAACATCCTCTTCAATGGCTTGCCAGCCCTCAGGGTCGTTAGCTCTAAAAAACATCCTTATTCTGATTTTCCAGAACAAGTAATTACTCCCATCAAAGGTAAGAGCATGGTGCAGATTATGACCACAAGCAAATTCCATTAGCTTCGGAGGAGGTTGAGTGACAATAGACCAGAATGCCATGTAAGTACTATCTCCATCTTCACCGGATTCAGTTTCTTCGGGTTCTTGCTCTTACCCGCTTTCATCATCCCAAGTCACTATATAGACTTTCTTCCGGTTCTTTTTCGATGGACATTCAAGAGCAATATGTCCAAACCCTTGACATTCATAACACTTGACCTCTTGCCCCTTCACAGTCTTCTTTTCAGTTTTAGGAGCAATTTTTGGTGGAAAAATTTTGGGTTTTTCATTACTCTTCTCTTTTGAAATAGAGTCCTTGAAATTAGGCTTCTTTTTCTTGAAATTTTTTTTGAACTGTTTAGTAAACATAGCTGTCATCTCGGACTCTAGATCAAACTCAATCTCAGAGGTTTTTGCAGTCTCATGAGCACTGGTAAAAGCCACCCTATCTTTTTGTTTTTTCTTAGAAATCTGGTGGGCTTCATAAGCCTGCAAGTTTCCAACCAACTGGTCAAGCTTGAGGATATCAACATCCTAAGCCTCCTCAATAGCTATAACTTTTGATTGGAACCTCTCAGGTAAAGACCTCAAAATTGTCCCAACAACCTTAGCTTCAGGGATTTTTTCACCAAGTGTAAAACAGGAATTCACGATGTCACTAAATCTAGCATAAATATCATCAAACGTCTCATCATCATGCATAAAAAGAGTTTCAAAAGCAAAGGTGAGACATTGAAGTTTTGACGTTTTAACAGAAGTAGTACCCTCGTGAATAATTTCAAGGATATCCCAAGCCTCTTTTGCTACCTCACAAGTACAAATACGTCAAAACTCTTTAGGTGTGACAAAGCAAAAGAGGGAGTTGAGAGCCTTACTGTTCCAACTTAAATTTTGATAATCGAATGCGTCCCATTTATCAAGAGATTTGGGAATATCAACGCCATCAATTGTGACAACAGGTTCACTCCATCCATTAAACACACAGTGCCAAACTTTCTCATCAATAGATTTTAAAAATGCTCTCATACGAGCTTTCCAATAAGAATAGCTTGTACCATCAAGTAACGGAGGTTTATGGGTCAAGTTACCTTCACGAATTGAATCCATATCACCAATCACACAATATCACACTCCTATAGTTTTGATAAAAACAAAGAGTGACCTGCTCTGATACCAATTGAAAAACCTAAGTGATTCGTGATTAGATCAAGAATTAATTGTACCAATTCCCAAACAATTAAAACTAACAATCTAAATCATCAAGCACGTACGAAAGTGATTTAGATTATTGTTTTAGAAACAATAAATAGATACAAACAATTTTTACGTAGAAAAAATCACTATTGGAGCACCTCCAATTGTGATTAAAAAACCACGGGAGAAACGCCACAAAACAATCCACTATGAGGGAAACAAAGAATACAAAATACTCAAACAAATTGCCCAAACTTTGCCAATTTTTCTTCAATGCTTTGCATATCTTCCACAGCAACCTTCGTCTCAGGATTGATTTGATTAATGTTGATTCCAGAACATCCACGTCGACTCAACGACCGCGCACAGCTTTAAGTGGTGTTAATATATTTTTTGAATGTGGGATTAGCAGTTTTAGATCAATAAAATTTTGTGTTTTGTTCACATAATCACAAAGTATGAGAACAAATTTATTTTCTCATGAGTGGACATGGATTGTTAAAAAAAATAATAATAAATTAAAATTGAATATTGCTAAAATTTATCTAAATGTATATGCTTTCATTGTTGTTGTTGTTGCTGTTTTTTTTTTTTTTTTTTTTTAAACTAAAAGGAGAAACTGAGATATGGATGGTCAAACATGTACATTCTTATTAACATTTTTTTTTTTTTAAACTGTTATGCAATTTGAAATGTAAAATTCTTAGGTAGTTTGAAAATCATATGATATTATTGTAGTGGTGCTTCTGATAATCGAAAATTTATAAGACATCTGAAGTGACTCATTGATTGTCTATTACTAATAAAGGTTGTGCCCACTACTATCTCATGATCAGATATGGATTGGAGTTGGATGTTCGTGGTTCAGTAGTGATATATATGGTCATTAAATATATGATAATTTGTCGTTTCGCACGTACGCATTCATTTTATTTTTCTTTGTTTCGTTTTATAGGTTATTTTGTTGAATATTTAGATACTTTTTGGAATTATTGTGTTTGGGATTGTTGGATATAGTTAAACATATTTTAGGATTATTATGTTTAGTACTGTTGGATATTTGAATAAAATTTGGGATATTGAAATGCATTTGATATTAATTTGGTTACATTACTAATTGTTATAATATTGTGTTAAGATTAGTTTGTATTATTTGTTATATATAGATTTTTTTTATATGTGAAAAATCTAGAAACCCTAGATGTTGATTTGTGATTATGTACCAATTTTAAGCAAAATATAACAATCCCAATCAAACAATAAAAGACAAATCGACACAACGATTTTACGTGGAAAAACCACAATTGGACACCTCCAACTGTGATTAAAAAACCACGGGCAACAGCCACAAAACAATCCACTAAGAAGATTTAAAGGAATTACACAGGTATACTCTCAATTACCTAGCGAATCCATGCCTAATTGAACCAACCTCTATGTGCCTCTTCCAACCCCGTCTTCACCCCGAAATTGTCTTTACGATGAGCCACTCCAGAATCCACCGAAGCTTCAGGCTCGAATTCTTCAGAATCCACCGAAGAACAACTCTCTCTCTCTCTCTCTCTCTTGTATATAACAAACAAAACCTTTGATGTACTCTCTTTAAACCATGAGTTGAATACTCAATAAAACATCAAAGAAAACTAACAAAATATCCCCAGATATAAACCTTAAGAACCAAAAAGAAGATCTGGAGGAATTAATTTAGTTTTGGGAGAAAACCAACTACTTATAAAAAAACAAAAGTAATCCTAGTTTTGAAAGAAAACCAACTTCTTATAGAAATCCTTGTCAAGCGGGATTGCCAAGAATAAAACCTAACAATCTCCCCCTTTGGCAATGCCGTGACAAAACACACCTAACAAATAAAATCCTAATCACCCCAACCCATTACAACCAACAAACACAAACTTCTTTCTCAAGATTAAGATCTGCAAAACAGCTATTAGTGCCATAATCTCCAAAACAACTATTAGTGCCACAAGAGTATATGAAAAAGCAATAAACATATGACAAGATTATCTTGAAGCATGAGATGGAAAACATGAATAGATGCAGCTTGAAGATTTTAAGAACATGTAGCATGGATAGATGAAAACTAAGACTTATGCACCCGACACATGACATGAATACATGAAATCCTAAGACACACCGGACAACATTAATCCCCCCTTCTTCTTTTTTTTTCACGAATTGACAAAGGAAGCTCAAATAATAAAGAAGCCAATGCAAAGCAACATGCAAACCAACTAATGCCAATCTCCCGTACCAAACAAAACAAAGTGTTCATGCTAACAAACTCTTTCAATGATAAACCAAACTCCCCCTCACTAAAAACAATGAACAAGGAAAAAAAAACGACAAAAATAATATGGTGAAGCAAGCAAGGAATTCCAGATGTGTACCTTAAAAACACACAAGATGATCCAAGAAGCACAATTACTAGAAAACACAATGTGCACAATCTATAGAAGATTCCTCATGAAAGAAAGTGATGCATTATGTGAAAAGCATAGATCCCATGATAAAAGTGTGTGTGTGACTCTTAGAGTTCGACAAATACTAGATTCAAATCTTAGTAGTTATATGAAAGCTGGACCTCCGACAAGAGAATCTAAGCACAACAAAGGAAAGTCAAACCACTAGGAATCAAGGGGTATTTGGTAAGTAAAGGTGGAGGCTCCCTCTCAATCAATGAATCTTTTACTTTTTTCTTTTTTTTTTCACATTTTTTTTTTCTCTTTTCTTTCTTTTGCACATTTTTTTTTTTTTCTTTTCTTTCTTTTCTTTCTTGTGCACATTTTTTTTCTTTCTTTCTTTTGCACACTCATCAGCGGCTGACACGCTCAAGAGTATGGAAACCGAACTAGAGAAGCATGGATATAATAAGGATGGCCTGGTTGGTGACTCTGAGGTAACCATTTCCTCATGGCTGGACTACAAAGAACAGAGGAGAAAGCTGTGGAGATGCAAAAAGATGGAAGATGGTTAAGAGACTCAACATCACCCATGATATGCTAGTATAGGTCAATTCCTCAAGAAAAGCAAAAGATACAATGCCAGAAGTCCATAGAAAAAACAGATCACTAAGGCAGAAGGCTCCGATATTTACTAATCCAAGAGTGTGTACAGAATGAGACATACTAATCAAAAAACACACACTCCAAAATGAGTAAGGACCATAGAAAGCACACACATATCAATATGTAATGGTTATTCTCATCAATTCCAATATGCACCAAAGACTGCTCAAAAATTTCAAGCTTGCAAAAACATACAAGAAAATCTTTTGGGTTTTTTTTTTTTTTTTTTCATTTTTTTTCTTAACCAAAGTAAGACAAAAAACGAACATGCACACATTTTTTTTTTTAATTTTAGAAAACAAAACATGTTAGAAAACGAACAAGCACACATTTTTTTCTCATTAAAAAAAACACACAGAAACCGAAAAACTAAAACAAATAAACAAATTAACACAAGTCAAGTTTTCTCACCCAAACCGCTTTAGTATAAACAAAGTTGTGAGAATTGCGGTTTTTGGGTGGTGTCTTGACATTGTGGTTCCCTTCCCCTTTAATGAGAACCCGTCTTGACATGGTTTTCAACTTCCTATTCCTAGGTCTAGGTAAACACAACCTCTGTTCATGTTTGGTCTCAAGCAAATCAAAATAGCAAGGTTTATTATGACCCTTAACCTCCTTATGACCAATGAAGTGTCTCCTACCCCTTGAGATATTAGAATTTCTTCCATCTCTATGAGACATTCTCCCATGCAATTCATAACAATAAGGGCGAATATGACCATGCATACCACAATGATGACAAAATAAAAACAGAGTGTACCTTCTTTTTTTTGGCCTTACCAACTCTAGGAAGTTTGAGAAGTCTATCCTCATGTTGAATTTTTTGTTCTCTCTTTCCTTGAGTTCTTGTATCACAAGATGTTGAAGCCTTCTGTTTTTGCTCTTTCTTACCACCAAAGCCAATGCCACTCTTGTTAGAACAAATTTGTTGAGACCCAATGATATTGTCCAAAGTCTTTGATCCTCTGTTCCAAAGACCAATGGTAGCCATAGCACACTTGAGTTCTTCCTATTTCTTGATCATTAGTTCTTCCAAAGCAACTTGAGACATCTCGAGAGTTTCAATCTTTTCTTCATATGTTGCATAAATTTGCTGTAGCTCATTCCTCTCTGTCTCACAAGTCAAGAGTTTTGCACAAAGAGCTTGTCGATCATTAGAAATCTTAAGGGCATCATTCCTAGCCTCGGAAATCTCTTTTTTTAACTTGACATTCTCACTTTCACATGTTTTGAGTTTCTTTGTGAGTTTATCATTCAATTTGAATAAGTTAAGAGACTCCTTATACAACTTTTGATATGCTTGCTGAAGTTCTTCATCTTCACTCCCCAAGGATTCGTCAAGTAGGGGTGGTCGAACCATAGAATTTCCCTCATGAATTGAATCTATTATCACAAATCAAACAAGATCTCGTTCTAAAAGAATTTTTTTGGAAAAAAAAATAGAACGACATGCTCTGATACCAATTGAAAAATCTAGAAACCCTAGATGTTGATTTGTGATTATGTACCAATTTTAAGCAGAATATAACAATCCCAATCAAACAATAAAAGACAAATCGACACAACGATTTTACGTGGAAAAACCACAATTGGACACCTCCAACTGTGATTAAAAAACCACGGGCAACAGCCACAAAACAATCCACTAAGAAGATTTAAAGGAATTACACAGGTATACTCTCAATTACCTAGCGAATCCATGCCTAATTGAACCAACCTCTATGTGCCTCTTCCAACCCCGTCTTCACCCGAAATTGTCTTTATGATGAGCCACTCCAGAATCCACCGAAGCTTCAGGCTCGAATTCTTCAGAATCCACCGAAGAACAACTCTCTCTCTCTCTCTCTCTCTCTTGTATATAACAAACAAAACCTTTGATGTACTCTCTTTAAACCATGAGTTGAATACTCAATAAAACATCAAAGAAAACTAACAAAATATCCCCAGATATAAACCTTAAGAACCAAAAAGAAGATCTGGAGGAATTAATTTAGTTTTGGGAGAAAACCAACTACTTATAAAAAAACAAAAGTAATCCTAATTTTGAAAGAAAACCAACTTCTTATAGAAATCCTTGTCAACCGGGATTGCCAAGAATAAAACCTAACAATATGTTTTACAGAGAACTACAGGTTACAGAGAAATTGGAGTATCCTCATGTTTCTTGGTGGCTCCTTCCAGATGATGGTGCTTGTGTTTGATATTGTTTTTATTTTGATTTGCTCTCATATTTAAGCTATACATGGGCTTCTTTTGTGATGGCTTAGATGATTATTGTTTTTGTTTGTAACAACATTGGTTGAGTTTCCATTTCCTAGGTGGTTTATATGTCCTGTTTGGGCTTGTTCTAGACGTCCATATTATTGTATGTGATTCTTGAACAGGTTAGTGTGTTTCTGGTGCTGGTTTGCTGTTTGAATAGGTGTTGGTGTTGGTTTGCTGTTGTGCTGCTAGAGCTGGTGTGTTTTGTTGATATGCTACTAGCATGCTATAATGCTCTTGTGTCGTGCGCTGCTTTGCTGCTGGCCTGCTGTAATGTTACTATCTTGCTATAGTGTTGTGTGCTGGTGTGCTGGTGTGTTGCTGTGCGTCTGTGCTAGTATGCTTTTGGCCTGCTATGTTGTTGCTACTGTACAAACTGTCTGGATACTAATATGCTACTGTTATTCCAACTCTGCAGCAGTTTTTTTGTTTGTTTTGGTGCATGCATATGGCTATTTTTGGATACTAGTTGTTAGTTGTCTGTTGCAGTCTGTTGCTATCTGCTGCTGTTAGCCACTAAATTGCTGTTTTGCCAATGTGTTGCAGCCTGTTGCTGTTCTGGATGCTGATATGCTAATGTTCTTCCATTTCTGTAAAAGTTTATTATTTTTCTTTTTTAGGTGCATGCCTATGGCTGTTTTGGATGCTGGTTGTTAGTTGTATCTTGCAGTTTGTTGTTGTCTGCTACTGTATGTTGTTGTCTGTTGCAGTATGTTAGTTATAATTATTTTGGTAGTTTCTTTTTGGTTTGGTGGGAAATGTTGTTTAGTTGTTAGGCTCTAGTGCCTTATTTAGCTTTTATTTTCTTGTGCTTTGTTGTTGATAGCTCTGTTGTGCGTGAGAGATGTCTCTTGTAAATATGTAAATCTTATAAAAAAAAATATAAATGATTTTCAATTATTTTTGCCGATGTAAATTTGTCGTTGTTAAAAAGTAAAGCTTTCTCGACAAACAACTTGTGGGTAAATGTTTTGCCAAAAGTTTACTTTTGCTGACTCATATTGTGTTGCTAGAAGTGTATTTTTTACCAATACAAATTTGTCGTTGCCAAAAGTAAAGCTTTCTTGACAAACAAATCGTCGGCAAATGACAACATTTACCGACATAAATGTGTCGCCAAAAGTTTACTTTTGCCGACTCATATTTTGTTACTAAAAGTATATTTTTTGCCGATGCAAATTTATGTTTGGAAAAGGCCACACAATCATCATATTTGAACTACTTTTACCGACGCAAGGTAAATTGCCGACGGTGGATGAAGACTTTTATCGACAACTATGTTTGTTGCTAAAGGCATTACTTTTACCAACTGTAGACATCCCATTTTTGACCGACCTTAAGACTCAGACGTCATCGATTGGGCGTTTGGTGATGTTGCATATTGTGCTCGTTCTGAGGTTGCGAAGTCCCGGCTGCGAGCCTTGCCTCAAGACTTCCGGACTCTTTTGTGCTTTTCCTCGGTTTGCGAACCAGGCTCTGTTTTCTCTGTTTTCTCTTCCCGAAGGGAGGGAGAGGTCTCGTAGATCATCTCTCAATGGCCGTGGGCTACATTTTTCCCATTTCGGAGACCGGTTCCCGGTTTTCGAAGCCGTCAGGCCGTGTGCCTCGGTTCGGGACCGCTTAACCACCTCCGTTTGCCCCAATTTTTGGTACTTATCTTATTTACTCCCTTTTGAGGGACACTGTGGTCCGAGAGACCAACTTCATGGTTGAGCACCACTCCCGATGCCTAACAGCCCACTTTCGGGGCCCCGAACTGCGTGTTTTGGCTCCCGAACCTTCATTCTACATTTTTGGGCTCCGACCCAAACTTGAGATAGTCATATTCTGAACTCCTTTTCATATTTGATTAAGGACCTCTTGATGTTTGACATCTCCATCTATCACTTGCTTCTTTACCCCTCCATTTTTCCCTTTTCTTGCACGATAGTTTAGGCCTACTTGTATTTATTTTCGTGGCTTGATATAAACTAGAAAGTGTCTTATTTCGAGCCCCTCTTCAACTTTGTTGAAGGGCTCTCAGCCATTTGGGACCCACAGCTATCACTTTCCCCTTTAGCTCACCTTTTGGCCATTTTGGGGGGAATTTTGAATCCGAATTTCCCCCCCTTTTTTCCCCCTCTTTTCCAGCCCTTTTTGTCTATAAAACCAGAGCTCCAGCTGCATTTTTTCTGGGTTAGAAGACTTTGGTTTGAGTCTCATAGATACAATCTCTCTCTCTCTATATTTCAAGCACCAAAACCCTAAAAGTCCTACACCATTTCTTCACCACCACCTAGCACCACCACCACCACTCCATTCCAGCGGCTTGGAGGACCTTCTCAGAGGCTAGAAGTACTATATTTTGGACCAAGAGGCTGCTAAAGTTTGGTTCTTCAAGGGTGAGTCTCGTTTTTCCCTTTTTTGCTCTTTTCTTGGTCTATATCTTAGCCCTTCTTGCTTATACATTTGAGCTCCGACCAAAACTGAAAGTAGCATTTTTTTGAGCTCTATTTCATCTTTCATTAAGGGTCTCTCACTGTTTGAGACCCCCTTTTGGTACTTGCCTCTTTAGCCTTCTTTGTGCCATATTTTTGCATGATATTTTTAGCCTATGTGTAGTCTGTTTTGAGCTCTGATGTAAACTGTGAATAGGCTTATTAACATTGAAGAAGGGCTCATCCTTGTTTTGGACCTCCATGTGTCACTTGCCATTGAACCCCTCTTTGGTCCTCATTTTTGCATGATTTATTAGCCTATTGTGTCTCTGTTTTTCGACCCTGAGCAGAACTGAAAAGGGTCTTATTTTGACCCCCTCTCCATGTCTCATTGAGGGTCTTTGGCTGTTTGATGCATATTTTGTATACTTCATGTTATAGCCCTCTTGGTGGCCTCATTTTGCATGAGATCTTTAGCATACTTGTATCTGTTTTTGGGGCTTGATATAAACTGAAAACAGTCATGTTTTTGGTCCCTCTTCAATGTTGTAGAAGGCCCCTTTCCTGTTTGGGGCCAGCATTTGTGACTTGCTTCATTACCTCCCTTGCGGAGCCATTTTTGTATGCTAATTTAGTCCCACTTGGGCCCACTGTTTGGCCTCACTCTAAACTGTAAAAATGCTTTTCTCGGGGCTGCCTTTCTTCTGTCTTTTCATTTCATATTCAAATTATGTATGCATTGTATAGTTATAGGCCATTTCATGCACCAAAATCCATGTTTCGGGACTCGTTCCATGCATCGGGTTTCATTTTACCGGGTTTCGGGGCTGTTTTGCATCTCATTTTGCTACTGAAATTTGCATGTTTGCATATCATATCCCATGTCTTGCCATGTCTTGTTAGAGTGGCATTTCTGTGCCTTAGGGTCGGTCCTCGGTTTGCGTGCACGTGTGCACGTATCCCGAGTTGTCTCATTTTCATCATTATGGCCTCTTGTGTGAGTGTGGCTGAGGTCCACTCATGTTAGTGTAAGTCCATTATGCATTGCGTATGCCATTTCATTCCATAGCATTGTGTATGCTAGGTTGTATATTAGCGCATTGTACATGCCATCTCACATCGTGCATCGTGTATGCCATTTCATCACATGTTGCATGTTAGGATGTATCTTAGTCGCATTTCATGCATGTCATGCATATTGCATCGTGTTCGGGATAGGAGTTAGCCCGGGCACGGGAAACGAGGTACGTTCCGTACTCCGAGTGACGGAACGTGTCTCAATTCCCCAGTCACCGACACTCCGGATTGTCCATGATGGAGTTAGGTCTTTGTTGTGTTTTCATGTGCATTTATTCCATATTGAATTGTGCAAATCGACTCCTCGGCCATCATGCATCGAGATGCGTGATTGGTGGCATGAGGATCGAGGCATGCATATATTTGTGAAAATACATTGCTATGCCCCTTTCCTGCTCTCTGTTGCAGCAAAATCAAGGATCAGTAGTCTTCTGAGGCTCGGCACGTATTTCAAGAACAGGTGCAAACAGAGGCTAATTGGGGCATCGCAGTGGATTTCCGCGCAAGGCAGCCTAAACATGCATCATTCATCACTCGGAGCGGAATCAAGGCAGTCCCTGGTTTGCATGCCAGTTTTACAGTTTTCTTAGTTAATTTGTTAATTAATTAGGAATTTGTACATTATTTGGACTGTACTATTCTTTTATTCGGGACTGTATATTTATTTGGACCCTCTGCGCGAGGGCATAATTGTAATAAGTGTGGGTGAGTGTGATGTATGTCTTCCAACCCCACGTCTTTCTTCCCTTTTATTTACCTGCTTATGATGGTTAGATTAGGGCATATTTCAATTAGCATACAGTATGATAGCATGTTTGCATTCATTCATCTGTCTTGCATGCACCGGGCTCGGCACACCATACTAACTGCATTGTACTTCAATTACAAGATGAATACATGTTAGCTGTAGCATCTCATATGCCATGATTAGAATAGCCGAGCCTGCTATAGTTGCATTTTTGCATGTGTTGCATTAGGCATTTCAGCATATTTAGGATCATGCATGATTTCTAATGAGCTTTTGTTTTGGCTTGGAGTACTCGGTGAGTTTTATGCTTTAGCATCCTTACATGCGTGTGAGTGACTGCCATGAATAGCATGCTTACCATGAGGCTAGCTGCTTATGTGATATACCTGCTTGGATGCCTGTGGGTGGAGGTTGGGTTATTTGGATTGGAATAATTCATCAAATGTTTGTTTTAAGCCCACTAGATAGTGGCAAAATCATGTTTTCTAAGCCCACCCGAGGGTGGCAAATTCACGTCTTAGCCTACCTGCGGGTAGCACCATCAAACCATTTTTTCAAACAAATAAACATGAAGTGTTTTGTTCCAATTCAGACGACTCAGTCTATACTTGTATGCTGTGCGCATCACATAGTAACCTAGGCTAATAACCGGAATAAGAACACACAATGTTTTCAAAAACAGATATCATGGTTAGTAGAGGCCGGTCTTTGACCGGGCGAGCGGGGTGCTCACGAAGTGACCTTCCCCAATCGTACCCAAGTTCCCGAGCCGAGGTAACTTTGGTGATGACGGACACGTGGCCTTTGGCACCGAGTCAGGGTTTCCTAAATTTCCCATTAAAAAACATTTACGTGGCGACTCTGTATCTGGCAAAGCAGTCCATGTTTGGCACTTCTTTTCAAAAAATCTATTTTCAAAATCGATTTGTCGGATTTGGACTCTTTGGTTCAAGATTAAGAACCGTGACATTTGAGTCCTTGAACTGTAGTGACCCCAATATGAACAGAACGGGACTTAACCCTCCCGGGGCGTTCGGGGACGTCTACACCAACGCAATGATAATTTCATCGGCAAAAAGTTTTGCCAACTCACTTTTACCTATGGGTTGCTGACGTAGCTCTGTGTGTCGGCGAAACTTTTTGCTGACAAGTTTTTCCTTTTATCAACATATTTTGTTGCGTTGCGAAAAATGCAATTTCTTATAATGATTATTGTTGAGTACTTCCTCTAAGGCCCATTCCTAAAGGTTTTTGTTAACAATTAGTGACTTTTTGCTGATCAAGCAAACAACATCACCTAGTCAACATGTTGCATATCATGGACTTTACATCTTATGCTAACTATGATGTCCATAC
This sequence comes from Camellia japonica, assembly GCA_030407325.1. NCBI lineage: Eukaryota > Viridiplantae > Streptophyta > Magnoliopsida > Ericales > Theaceae > Camellia > Camellia japonica. The sequence goes on from JAPPVO010000031.1 coordinate 82,698,767, forward strand.
CTTATCAGTTCCTCTACCTTATTACCTGACCAAACACATGTTTCCATGCAAGACAGAGTTGCATAACATCGGTTATCCAGGCGTCCCCAGAGTCATCCAACTATGCTCTTATATAAGTAGCTAAACCACTTATTTAGGCATTTTCAATCCCATATTAACTACATGTTCTTTGAATGTTTCTAGAAACAACCCATTGGTCACAAGATTGGCCACTATCTCGTCTGAGGGTATATAATCGACTTTAATTTCTCTCCTCTCCATTATATCTTGAATATAGTGATAACGTACATCAATATGTTTTCCCTTAGAGCTATTCGCTCCACTTTTTATTAATGAGATGGCAGACAAATTATCACAAAACATATTGACCGGTCTGGCAGGTATACCTAATTGTAAACTGTCAACAAATTGTTTTATCCAGATCGCATTACTAACTGTTGTGCTGTGAGCTATGTACTCAGCTTCCATAGTATACTTTGCAACACAAATTTGTTTCTTACTTAATCAAGAAATTGTTGTTCCACCAAACAAGAACACATGACCACTAGTAGATTTTCTATCATCTACATCCCTTGCAAAATCTGCGCCAGTATACCCTCTTATTTCTAGATCACACAAACCAAAACATAATTTTAAACCCTTGGTACCTTTTAAATATCTTAATATTCTTTTAACTGCTTACAATGTTCCTTACTTGGATTGAATTGAAACCTACTTATCAATCCTACGGCATAACAGACATCAGGCCTTGTGCTTGTCATAGTATACATTAGGCTACCTACTGCCTGAAAATATGGGACATCTCTCATTTCCTCAATTTTGAACTTATTTTGAGGACTCAAACTTTTTGTCCCTCACAAATTAGTGTGCTTAAAGAATTGCAATTATTCATATTAAATCTTTTGAGCACATTTTTCAGATATTTCTCTTGATCTAGATATAATAATTTTGAATTTCTATATCTTGAAATTCTAATTCCTAGAATATAGGTTGCAAGACCCATATCTTTCATTTCAAATCTAGATCTCAAGAAAGTTTTGATTTTCTTAATCATATCTAGACAATTTCCTGCTAACAATTTGTCATCCACATACAAAGATGACATTGCTAATTTGTCATTATTTTTCTAGATATAAACATAGTGATCTAACTAATACTAAGAAATATGTCCAACAATTTATATAAATCTAGCACTACCTTATTTGCAAGCCCGGCCTTCTAAAAACCCGCATTTAATTATTCTTAAAAAATAAAAAAAAATAATAATAATAATTAATTAATTAATTAATTAATCTTATCCAGAGTATATCTAAAATATATTAGTGTATAAGTTAGTTTTAAATTAACCCAATTCAATCACCAACAAAGGCATTATTAAGAATAATAATTTTGTGGATGTTCAATAATTGTTATTTATAAATTATTTTAATTAGGATTTAACATGATAATTATTCTTACTAAATACCTTAGTTAAAAATCTTAGTGTATCAATTTTGAGAAACCCATACAAATACACACACACACACACACACACACACACACATAAAAAAAAAATCAGATTTCAACAAGATTTGGTGGCAGCAGAACAACACTTGGATTGCATGCATATTGACCCAAATATATTCATTGGAATTGAAAGATATGATCAGATAACCCATTATATGCATTGGAATTGAGAGATATGATTAGACTAAATAGAATGATTAAGAGAGACACAGAGAGAGAGAGAGAGGCTCAGAGGAGCCTCTATATATATCCATACATAAAGTGTTCATATTCTCCTCAAACTAATCAGAGAGAGTAAGAAAAAGAAGAAGAGGGAATTCCTCTGGGCAAGCTTAGTAGAAGAAGAGGAGAAGATTAAGGTTGCATATTTTCCTACCATTTCACTATTTTATTTCAATCTTACAACTAAGTAAGAAAAATCCTCTCAACCCTCTCATTTTTTTTAATTGTTGAAATTTTCAGATTATATTTAATGATAAAATGACTAACTTATAGATAGAAATTTTTATTTATATGTATGTAAATTTTGTGATGTGTATATCAAATATTTGAAGATATTGATAGTCTTAAAGTCATGGTATTATTGTGGAAATAGGCTTGCATGTGTAATTTATACCATTAAAGAGAGGATTAAAGATTTTATTTGGTCCTTGAATCTGCCAGAAAATTTATACGAATTTTTAGACCATTTTTTACTCAAAATTTGAAGGTGATTTCTTCTACGAAATTGTTGATAATGATGTCTAGTTTATCCAGGAATTTTGGAAACAATTATTGAGTTTTGTACGAATTTATACAAATTTTTAATTAAATCTGAAACTGTAAGACAGATTTTACTATATGTTTGAAAATTTATTAAAAATTCTATATTAAGCCAAATCTGGTAATTTCTAACTAAAAGATGAAATTTGAGAAGTCTAGTTTCATGATAAATTTTTAGATTATGTAGTTGATCTATGAATTTAAGTGTGGAATTAATTTAAGAAAATGTAATAAATCTGTATCACAAAATTTCTGGGAATTTTACAGAATTATTTATAACTTATTTTTGCGACATTCTTTCTGAACAATGACCTAAACATCTTTATTGAATATTCTGTATATTTGCACGAATTTTAGAATTGTATAAATAATTTATTTATAATTTTGATTACCTAAGGTATAACTTGAAATTTTCTGGACAGGTTTAAGATCATCACTTCAATCATTCATTTGGATAAAAATCAATTATTGTGTTGGTCTAATTCATCAAATATTGCAAATTAGTAATCCACGTATGGGTGTATTGTGGTTTATTTAATATTGTACCAGTCTAATTTTGTAAATTAAAAATTCATGTATGTGTGTGATTATGGTTTATTTTCTTTGTATCTAAGTCATTATATTCATACCATGATTTAAATTAATTATTTATTTAAATTTTGTACATTAAATTATTATTGTGTGACATGTGTAATATTTTATGTTAGAAATTTTAATGAGTTGATATAACATTATTAGTGATTGAAATTTGAATAATTTGTGATTAATATAAAAACTAACCGAAATGATTAATGATATATATAAAGTTAATGATAGAGGGTTAATACCGGTTGTTCAGGGTGAGCCCTGGTTTTCTAATAATTTTTACGTAAATTGTGTCGCGAAACCCTAAGATGGCACGGGACTTATTTGAACCCTTATCGGTATTTGGTTTTGGAATAAGGGTGGATGTGCGGATGGCACGCAGGGAAGTTACGTACCCCAGCAGACCATTCCCTTGGGGCAGACTACGGATGCCACGGCTTGGGTATATAACTCCGGGCGTGGGAATCTTTGGTAGTTCTTGAATATTTGACCAAGAGGGGGTTTCCAAATTAACCGTGGCCATAACTTAGTGGTTGGTAAGAAAATCCCTTAGGTCAAATTTTGAGCGTCACCTAAACTATTAAAATTGTCGAAATTATTATAATGGTTGTTACATTTATCAATCTATTAAATTTTATTATTATTTTAATTATTATGATTTGATTATTTTCTCTTTAAAAAAAAAGAATGGTAGGTTGGTTATATTTTTTTACTGTGTTACAAAACTCATGCATATATTTTGTTGCCATGACATTTCATGCCAGATTATGTCGAAGGGGGGACTGAGGCTGAATTTGGAGTTGTTGTTAATATTGAACCCTGGCTAACTTAAAGTCAAGACTTTATCAAAATAAAATTTTATTATCTCTTGTATTAGTATTTAAAAAAAAAAAAAAAAGTTGTGACGTTGAATGTGAACTTGTAATATTTATTTATTTTTTTGTTGTTGTTAAACTTTAACTATGTGAGAATTTAAAATTTCCTAATTAGTTGTTAAAATTTTAGTTAGCTAGATATTTGTTATTTAAATTTTATGATGTTCCAAAAAAAATTTGGGGCATCACAAGCTTGGGCAGAGACAATAGAGGCCTTTGTCTTGTTGCCCAAAATTTGAATTAAAATAAAGGTTCCTAAATTGTTTTAAGTTCACTTTACTATTAGAAATTAAAATATGGCCTAATCTAATATTGGCCCAATCTAGAAGGCTCCAAAGAAAGTCCTTGTTGGCTCAATTTTTATTTGATATAGGTTTACATTTGTTTGACATTTTTATTTTTGGGCTTAAGCTTGTTTTGATGTAAAATATTTTACATCATAAAATAATTTTGGATAAAAAAAAATAATTTCGTGTGTTTGGTTGACAATTCTTTTTCTACAAGAAAAAGTATAATAATGAACTAATTATAGATAAAACTTAAAAAGGAAAATAATATAATTTGACATGGACTGAAGTTGATGAACCGCATTGAGATAGAGCAAAAAAAATAAGGGGAAAGCATCAATAAATCCTAAATTTAGGAATGTTAACCCATTTAGTCCCGAATGTTTTTTGTTGGACTAATAGGTCCTATTTCCCAAAAAGCTTACTATAGGCCTTTTTATGATTTCCCTTCTTTTCAAACATCAAACATTATTCATCCAACATCAAACATTAACAACATCAGGATTATTCATCAAGCATCAACCACTAAACATTAGGATTATTCATCAAACATCAACCACAAATTCTGAACCATTAAACATTAGGATTATTCATCAAACATCAAACATTATCTATCAAACATCAAACATCAGATTTATGAGTAACATCATCAAAACAACATCAAACATTATCATCAAAACAACATCAAACATCACACCATCATCATCAAAACAACATCAAAATAACGATTGAAAAATCACAAACCACAGAGGATAAGGCATTTGTGCAAGTGAGGCAAACCCAATTTGGAGAGCTTTTGTGTATGGTCATCAATGGCAGAAGAACCTACAACTCTAATTTCATCCTTAGCCTCCCAAATATGCACTCAAATAGCATCCGTCTTCACCATCCCCACCTCCATTCCGCCGCCGCTTGACCTCATGGTGGCGGAAATCTCCGGCGCCGCTGCCCGAAAATCCCAAATCTTCGTCTACGGAGTCGGCCGAGAAGGCCTCATGCTCAAAGCCCTATGCATGAGACTCTCTCACCTCGGACTCTCTTCCCACTGCGTCTTCGACATGACCACACCTCCGATCTCCTCCTCCGATCTCCTCATCGCCTCCGCGGGTCCCGACGGGTTCTCCACCGTCGATGCGATCTGCAGCGTCGCCAGATCCAACGGCGCTCGCGTTCTACTGCTCACCGCTCAGCCCGAGTCCGGATCGTCGGTGAAGTATGCGACTGTGATTGCTCATATTCCGGCGCAGACAATGGCGGATGATGGTGGTGGTGGATCTGGGGGGTTGCTTCCGATGGGGAGTGTGTATGAAGGAGCGATATTTGTGTTGTTTGAGATGGTTGTGTTTAGATTGAGTGAGGTTTTGGGTGAGAGTTCTGAGGCAATTCGATCTCGTCATACTAATTTGGAGTGAAGAAGATGATCAGTTTCATCACAGAGACTTTGGATCGTATGCCCTAGTTACCAGCTTTGTTAGGTTGTGTATCGTATCCCGTAGTGACGACCTGTACACGTTTTGTAATATATCATTGGAATTGTGTCTTGAAGTATCGTTGTTCTGCGCCCTGGTCGTATTGTTTTTCCGAATTAGGGTTTTCGGTCTGTGTAAATTGTTGGGTCATACATGAATTTGTAGTTGATGTTGTTGGACAAGAATGTTTGATGTTCACAATGTTGATGATTAATGTTGTGATGTTTGATGTTATTTTGATGATGATGTTTGATATTGTTTTGATGATGATGTTCTGATGTAAAAAAAAGACTAAATGGTTTATAAAAAAACACTCAGGACTAGATGGAGTAACATTTTTTAATATGGGACCTATGAGTAATTTTTCCAAAAAATAATTGAAGGACTTTTAAAACATAATTTATTTATTTCCTTATGACTAAAAAATATTTTTAATTACTTGTTGGCTAGACAAACAACAAAAAAATAAGTAAATTATTATACTCGAAAATATTTTATTTTAAAACAAACGGAGCTTTATTTTAAATTGGATTTTGCTAATCTATAAAGCGACGTAATATCATCTATTTTTTCTTATTTTAATTTATGTAAATAAATTGTAATTATATATACACAAGTAAATTATATAGATACTAGCAATACATTTTTCATTTTTATTTATTTATTTGTGATAAATATGTAAAAAGACCCTAGGCGAAGGGCTCCTCTCAAGTGTTCACTTAGGACCAGCCTTGCTCACCTATCTTTGACTTGCACGTAAAAAAAACAAACAAACCGAGAAAACAAGTGAACAAAAAACACAAAACAGTAGAAGTATTTGGGGGTACTTACCAATTAGTCCTATTAACTAGACTTATTTACCTACAGGTCCTAATAAATAAATTTAACATTATAAAAATAAAAGAGTGATAAATTTATCATTAAAATTTATTTATAAAAATAAGAGACTGATAAATTTATCACTATAAATTTATTCATAAAAAAAAAGACTGATAAATTTATCTTTATTACTTAATAAATTTATCAAATAGGACTTAATGGGTAATAAGTCTTCAAAATAGGACCTATTAAATAATAAGTCTCCAAAGTAGGACCTATTGGTAGTTTACCCAAGTATTTAAGCATTCTGAAAAAATATGTTGAATAAAGAAAAGGTTTAAAATTTATAAAAAAAAATTCTCACAATTTGATTCATAATGATATAGTAAGATACATGTCATTTTTTAATTTGTCACATAGTTAATTATGTAAGGTCTACTCGCTTACCATATCATTATGAGTAAATTTAAAAATTCAAATTATAAGTCTCTAACAATACTCGTGGAGTAAAGTGACAATCAAAATATAATAATAAGTTAGGCCTTGTTTGTCATGTACTAAAAAAGTTAAAAAGTCAAAAAATCACTATTTTATTTAAGTCACATCACCTCTCTACCGCATCACTTCAAACCCAACCCATATTTTATAAAAAGTCAAAAAATACACTTATTTAAAATATCTCAAACCACCTCTTAATATGTAGACATTGAAATTAGGAAGAGAAGAGTGGCGTCTAAGTGAAATGCATCTTGGGACTTTGTCTTATCTTTTTTTTTTTTTTTTTTTTTTTTGAACTAACTTGTTTCTCGTCATTTGTAATAAAATAGAACCTCAAAATCAATCCATACCATACCAGTGTCCAACGTAATATTTAGTATAAAAACCTTAGAATTGCATTGACAACTGACTAGAACAAACCTTTTTTTTTTCTCTTCTTTTCTTTTCTTTTCTTTTCTTTTCTTTTCGTAGATAATTTCCTTTCCTTGTGCGTAACGTTCGGTTCTGCTAGCAGTCCACCCGAAACAGTTGACACCATAAGTCAACTAATGAATATTCGAGGTCGAAGATTCCTAAGAATTGGAGAAATTAGTCAGGTCATGCCAAATCAATAAAATAGTTATTTTTTTTTAACAACGAAAGTTAGTAATTAATTGTTAAATTAATACATAAAATTGACAATTTTTAACATATCTTTCAGTACAGTTGATAAATATTAAGGATGAGAATTTTTAATATAACAAGATAACAGGGCTCGAGCATACATGAATTTAGTTGGTTAACACGAATACAAATATGACATTATCTGATAACGCGAATATTAAATGGATCAAGTTAGTGTCTAACCTGCATAACATAAAATTAATACGGATAACCGTTTAGTGAAAAATTAATTACACATTTTAATATTATTTCAACATAGCATTTTTTAATCTTATGTAACTCCATCAATTGATATTAACAAGTAGGTAAAATAGCATTCAACAGTTAATACAATATTATTTTGTTTTTAATTTAAAATAATATATTTTGTGTCTACTATTTTAGAGTTAATCTAGTTAAAATAATAATAATAGGACATAGTTTAATAAATTACAGAAATAGAATTGAGTTTAAATCAAATATTTTTATGAATAATTTCAACTAGTAGAGATTAGTTTCATTTAATTTTTTCTTATAGAGAATTTTTATTTTTTCATACACATATTTTAAATTGAACTCAGGGTAAAAGCTTTTGACATAATTAACTCAACACATACGGAACACAGACATAAAATGACACGTTACAATAACACAAAATAATAGAGTTGTTTGGTGTAACTTATATGAGCTATTTATAATTTTTTGAATTTTGAATTTTTATTTTGGAAGATTGTGTTAGACTATTTGGTATAACTTCTACTTACAACTTATTCTTCAAAAAAATGTAAATAAGCTGAAAAAAATAATTAACTGGAAGTTGTTTGTAATTTCTATTTTTTAATTAAGAACTTTTAACTTATAATAAATTACGTTCAAACGTACTCAATAAATAAGATGGGTTAAGAGAGTTGTTTGGTGCAACTTATATGAGCTATTTATAATTTTTTGAATTTTGAATTTTTATTTAGGAAGATTGTGTTAGACTATTTGGTGTAACTTCTACTTACAATTTATTCTTCAAAAAAACATAAATAAGCTGAAAAAAATAATTAACTGGAAGTTGTTTGTAATTTCTATTCTTTAATTAAGAACTTTTAACTTATAATAAATTTCATTCAAACTACTCAATAAATAATATGGGTTAAGAGCATCTCCACACGACCTCCAAAAATTGGTATGCCAAATTTTTATTTTTATTTTTATTTTTTTGAAGACTTTGAGTGTTAATTGGCATATGTAAATTTGACATATCTAAAAAGCACTCTAGCTAATATGCCAAATTTATTTATTTTTTATTTTAAGAGCATAATTATATGTCTTTTTTTTCTTTGTCTAAAGCGCCATCTACAAAAATAACCATTCAAGTAAAAATATTCTAAGGAATGTTTTGGAAAGATAGTTAAAAGTTGTTTTTTAATTTTTTTTGACTTTTTTGTGAGAGAAAAAAGTGGGTTAAAAGCTAAAAATTAACTTTTAACCCACTTCCCAAAATAAGGCTAATTTTAAAGTAATTTTGACATAATACAAAATAACACGACACCAATACATTTTAACACCAAACGATGCTCACCCTTAGTAAATACCATCACATGCATTATTCAGATGAGCATAATAGATAGGCCTCATTTGCATGTTTTCAGAAATTTTAAGAAATTTTAAAAATTGATTAGAAATTTATCAATAATATTAACGTGTGCTGTAGATTTAATTCGGTGTAATAGACCACATATTTAAAACGAATATGAAGCATTTTAAAAAAAAAAAAAAATTAAGACTAAAAGCCTACGTTTGGCTTGGATTTTCAAATAGTTTTTGAGTCCAAAATTTAAAACTCATTTGTCTATCTCTATTCACAAAATTATTCTTAAAACTATTACTCATTTAAAGAAATGCCCCGTCTCCTTATTTCATCACCCTCCAATTGCACTTTTAATGTTTGGTTTTTGTAATTAGCATTCATGATTGATAAAATTCTTTTTAATTGTAATTTTATTCGCTCTTATGTTTCAATGAGTGTATAAATGTTTAGATATGAATCCAACCCAAATTGTGTCTATGTAGAGGAGTTTGTGATTTTGATATTTTCATGTGTTGCCACTTCGCTGATTATGTACGGGGGATCGAACTGCCTGATCAGCTCGCGAAGGTCTAAGAGGTAGCGTCCCATGGCTAGTCAAGAGTAGTACCCTAGCGGGGTCCAAGGGCAACACTCTAGAAGCCAAAATTGTTTGCCCGAGTGGTCAATGGCATCATCCAGTATTTTTGTAGCACAAATTGAACTACTGAGGGAATCCTTTATGCGTTCGAGCGGTAGAGTTTTGGCTCGAGTGATGGGCACACGTTTTAGTGAGTTCGCTCGAGCGATGAAGTTGTCGCTCAAACGGTCTTTACGACTCTATTTTCTTGTCATTTGCTATTTTTAGAGTTTAGGCCATCTAAAATCTAGGAGAGCAAAGCTACCAATGTTTTTTTTTAGGGTAAATTACACTGACACCCCCTGAGATTTATGTTTATTACAGTTCTCTCCTCACCTATTGGAAATTACATCTCCCCCACTGAGATTTAAAGTTTCATTATAGATTTTCGCCTCAGCAATTTAATTTTTTTAAATACCAATTTTGCCCTCACTGGGTAAATTACATTGACACCCCTCACATTTTAGAAATTACAATATCCTCCCTAAGGTTTAAAGTAGCATTACCAATTGCCCCCTCGGTTAGTATTAGTTGAAAAAAAATTCATTAAAAAAATTAATTGGAAAAAAAAATTATTTGAAAAAGAAAATTAATTGGAAAAAAAATTTGTTAGTAAAATTTTTAAATTTCTATTTAAAAACCAACGTAAGCACATTTTTTAAATTTATGTTTTTTTCTCAAATTTACAAATTAAGACAACCATTTATAAACTAAAAAAAATATCAAACAAGTTTTTATGACAGTTTTTAAAATTTTTGTAAATATAAATTGAAAACTAAAAGCGAAATGGTTACCAAACATGCTTCAAATGATAAAAATATCGTAAAATTAACAAATAATTAAATAAGTTACCAACATAAGAAATGACTTATCAAAAGATTCTTAGGTTATGTATGGTTTGATTTTTAGAATTTTTTTAAAAAAAATAAAAATTAATTTGGTTAAAAAATAAAAAATAATTATCATTTTTATATTATTTTTATCTTTCGAGTGGTTAGAGATAATTTTTACAAATTAAATTGAAACAGCCATACGTATATATATAACCTGCCCAAAAGTTAAATTGATAATTACTTTTTTACCCTTAAATGATAATTATTTTTTATTTTTAATTTCTTAACCAAATTAATTTTTAATTTTTGAAAAAAAAATTCTAAAAATCAAACCATACATGATTTAAGAATTTTTTGATAAGTCATTTCTTAGGTTGTAACTTATTTAATTATTTGTTAATTTTACGACATTTTTACCATCTGAGACCTATTTGGTAACCATTTCGTTTTAAGTTTTCAATTTATATTTACAAAAATTAAAGAAACTGTCATAAAAACTTGTTTGATAATTTTTTTGGTTTATAAATAGTTGTATCAATTTGAAAATTTGAAGCAAAAACGTAAATTCAAAAAATGAGTTTACGTTGGTTTTTAAACAAAAATTAAAAAATTTTACTAACAAATTTTTTTTTCAATTAATTTTTTTTTCAACTAATACTAACCGAGGGGGCAATTGGTAATGCTACTTTAAACCTTAGGGAGGGGATTGTAATTTCTAAAATGTGAGGGGTGTCAATGTAATTTACCCAGTGAAGACAAAATTGATATTTAAAAAAATTAAATTGCTGATGGAGGAATCTGTAATGAAACTTTAAACCTCAGAGGGGAGATGTAATTTCCAAAATGTGAGGGGGGAATTGTAATAAACATAAACCTCAGGAGGTGTCAGCATAATTTACCCCTTTTTTATATTAGAGGGTATTTTCTGAGTGTTTCCTTAATGATTTGAGAGTGATCAATAGATCTATGAACTTCATATTAACATTATCATGGAATTTTTTTTCATTTTCTTTTATTCACAAAAGATAGTGGTGTTCTTTAGTGAATTTCGAGGAATTTAGGTCTAAAACTTTGGTGGATTCCAGAGTGGCTCATCATTGTGGATTCGACATCTGTGTTGTGAATTCAACGTTTGGCGGGTCAATTCCGAGGTGAAAACGGTGGTGGAAGAGACACATCGGGATCGGTTCAATTTGGGCGTAGATTCACTAGGTAATTGACCATACACTTGTGTAATTCATTTTTTGTCTCTTTAGTGGATTATTTTGTGACTTTGAACCGTGATTTTTTTATCACAATTGGAGGCACTCTAATTGTAATTTTTTTTTTCATGTTAAATCATTATGTTGATTTGTCTTCAATTATTTGATTGAAATTGTTATTTATTATTTAAAATTGAAACATAATCATAAATCTATATCTCAATGATTTTAAACTTTTCATTTAACGAGGTGGTAAATAATATCAACTAATCAACTTTCTTCAAGCTCTTCCCACTCTTTTTAAGATTGTTTGCCACCTTATTAAAGGTGTAATTGGAAGCGATGAAATAGGGGGTTTAGCACGACTCTTCTAATCTATTTCAAATTTATCTCTATCACCAAAGTTACAATAATTGAACTATATCTATGTTAAAGTATGCAGTAGATCATATTTTCAAATTAATTGATTTTTTTTTTTTGTAATGAAACTTTGTAAAAAAGTTATTTGTAACTTCGTGCAAAAATTTAAAATAAAATGAATTCATTTTTTGAATTAATAAATTTTTTTTAAAAAAATTTGTGAAAAAATTGTGTTATATACTTTAAGTGTACTCAAATTGAGTAGATCTAAAAATATTTTTTTTTGGTATAATGGTGAAAATTATTATTTTTGGTATATTTGTTATATATTTAGTATTTTTAAAAATATTTCATCATAAATTTTTATGTTTTAAGTGTATTTAGATTGAGTGGATCTCAAAATAGAATATTTGTTTTTTGTATATTTTTTTGTATTTAGTGATTTTAAAAAAAAAACTAAAGCCTCGTTTGGGAACAGGCTATTTTAGTAACTTTTTGACTTTTTACGAAAAGATGTGCAGAAAAGTAGAGAGGTGATGTGATAATTTTTAGTAATTTTTTAATTTTTTGGCTAAAATAGCCACTCCCCAAACGAGGCCTAAATATATATTTTATAGTTTTTAAGTGTATTTAGATTGAGTGGATCAATCAGGGCATTTAGCTTAATTCCTAGTGGTTGTGTAACACTTTTTGTAATGTAAGATATTGGGTTCAACTCCTATGGAGATAGTTTGATACCTTTTGTGATAGTGGTGCTAAGTGGTTGTTGGTCTTAGGATAAGGACTTTGATCTTATTTGTGGTGGAGTTGGTTTCTTCCCCATTATGGAGGTTGTATTAAGTAAAAGTAAAGTGGTTGTTGGGCTTAGACTTAGTAGATTTTGTTGACAAAAAAAAAAAAAAAAAAAACAAAAAATTCACTAAATATGATAAAAACATGAAGAAAAAAAAAAAAGGGGGCGAATTACAATGGTAATCTCTATATTTTGGTCCTTATAATTTCAATTGGTTCGATTTTAACTTTTAATTTATGACATTATCTCAATTTGGTCAAATTTATTATAATTCTTCTAACATTTTTTTTTAATAAAAAAATATGCACATAAGTGGTATTTGTGATATTTTTAAGGGCAAAGTTTTAAACTTACTCAACTAAATGCGTTAATATCAACCAATTCAGTTATAATTTTTTCATAAAAAAAACATTGACGATATTATCAATTGGACCAAATTGATACAAATTTTAAAGTTATGGGTCAAAATTGAGTCAATTAAAAATGTAAAAATCAAAATGACACAAAAGACAAAATAGAGACTATCAGTGTAATTTGCTCAATAGAAAACTTAAAAACTCAAAACCAAATAAGTTTTGAATTTTTAAATTTATAAACTATTTTCAAAATATACAATTAAATAAATTTTCAAATTTTATCAACTATTTTTAAAAAGTTTTTTTTTTTTTAAATTGATTCCAAAAATCAAATCAAATGGATAGTTTTTTTAATTTTTTTTCCTATTTTTTTTTATAGGTAATTACACTTCAGTGATTTGTCAAAAAAATATTACAAGTTAATGATAAATTTTTAAAATATTAAATTTGATATTTTCCCTTTTTTAAAACCTTATCCACATATCTTAACAAGAAGTAAAATAAAATAAATAATAGTACTGTCACATTTACATAATTTGTTTTGTTTAAATACACATAATTGATATTTTGACCGATAAAAATGCTTTATTTTAAAGATTCTAGCCGATCAAAATTTCAATTGTTAACATTCAAATGGAGAAAATTATGATGATAAATCATTAAAAAAAATTAACTTAACAACACTAATACTTCCACCATCTCAAAATAATGGTTTCTTTTAAAGAATCTAATTTGTTTTTGATATATTTTAAAAATATTAATTTTTCAAAATTACTCTTTAATGGTATATTTTTTTAGAAATATCAATTGTTATAATTGTATTTTTTGTATTATTAATGAATAATAAATTGATATTATTTTATTCTTTGATTTTTGAAATAATGCTAATATTTTAAAAAAATAAAAAATAAAGTAATTAAAAAATAATTTTGTATTCAACAGTGGGTGGGAACCCCAGCGTGTGTCGTCTAGTGTTGGTGAAAATGGTGATGAGAATAAATGGTTAGTTGTCACTTAAAGGGGTATAAATTTGGTCCGGTTTGGCTCACTTGAGCCTAACTTGGTCCAGTTCATGTCGGACCTCGTGGGGGAGGGAGCTGGAAAATATTCTATACACAGATCAAAAAAAAAAAAAAAAAGACCAAATCTTCTTCTTCATCTTCTCCCCTTTCATCCCATTAATACAGCATCATCAACACACTACACAGACAGATCCAACAATCACAAAAACAAAAAACAAAAAAAATTCTATACACAGATCATCAAAAAAAAAAAACAACACCAGGTCTTCACACTACACAGAAAGATCCAAAAATCAAAAAAAAAAAAGAAAAGAAAATTCTATACACAGATCATCAAAAAAAAAAAAAAAAAAAGATCTTCTTCATCTTCTCCCCCTCATCCCATTAATACATTATCATCAACACACTACACAGACAGATCTGTACACACACATCTATATATATATATATATATATATGAGAGAGAGAGAGCCACCAACCGGCCAACCGGTGCCGCCATCACCACCATTACCGTCTCCTTCTTCTCTTCCTTCCCCTTCTCTCATCTTTTCTCCTTCTCTCTCTTTCTTCTCTGTTTAAAAAAGGGAAGGGAACAAAAATAAAAGAGGAAAAAGAAGAAAAAAAAAAAAGGAGGAATACCCAAAACGACGTCGTTTTGGGTATTTGAGCCAATTCGGGGCAATGGTTTTCAAGCTCTCAAGTATTATTCTTTTTTTTTTATTTTTTAAAAATTTTTTTAATCAAAATTTTATTATTTTTCATTAAAAAATACATTAAGCCTTGGACGGGCCGAGCTTTGGACCGGGCTACGGGTCAAGCCGGGCTTCAAAACGGTGGCCCAGGGGCTCAAGCTGGGCTCGGGCCTAAACTGGCCTGACCCATCCTGGGCCGTGGGCGGGTTTCGGACTACCCATGGGCAGTGGGCCATTTTTACACTTCTAGTCACGTACTATATATCTTATCAATTATAATTTATCATATCTCTTTATATTTTATAATCACTAACACAAATTTATAAATTTTATTAAGTTTGTTTGGTTTTAGTTTTCAAAAAATACTTTTAAGAAAAAATTTACTTTTTATTTTTCATATTTTTTTTTGTTTTTAATGAATTTTTTTTAATATTTTAAGTAATTTTTTAATTTTTAAACACACCTAACATAAGTACACTTAAAAAGAATAATATTTGTAAAAAAAATCTTTAAAAAAATCACCAAATATCAAAAATATTTATAAAAAAAAAAAAATTCATTACATTTTTCATATTTTTATATATTTATTAATTTTTAAAATATTTTTACACAAATATTATACTATTTAAATACATTTAAGTAAGATATATCTAAAAAAAAAATTTTTACTTAAAATTTTAAAAATATTTACTAAAAATAAAATAAAAAAATAAAAAATTTAATTTCTAAAAAAATTGAAATTAAACACACTAATTTTTTTTTATTAATTATAATACCGTTGAGACACTATGGCGATGCCCCAAACCAACGAATAACTTCTCGGTGACGAGGGGCCAACGGCTCTGCGCCGCTAAAGTCGCTGGTGAATTCAATTGGAACAGGGGACGGGCTGATTCGGTAATCGGTACGAATATTCCTTAGTACCAGTCAAGCAATGTTCACGCCAAACGAGGCACTCCTCCCAAAACGACGGCGTTGGCACTTTCTTTTTTTATTTTTTTTTATTTTTAGGCATGAGAAAAATTATTTTTACATTATTTCTCTTCAAGATAGGTGCGGGTCAGTTGTAACCACAAAATTTTTAATCCGCCAACCATTCGCTAGATTAACGAGTTAGAAAAAATCAATTTGCATCCATTCGTCAATTTGGTAAACGTGGATTGAGTGGATTGACGGATAGATATGAATCAGTTTGACGGTTTAAAATTTTATAAATTTTCAACATAATTCAACTTATGAACTTCCTTAAAAAAAAAAAAAAGTACTACAATCAATGACTTTAAAAAATATTACAATCACTACATATTTCATCTAAAGAAAGAAAGTTTGAAACTTTATAATATTACCATCACTGCATGTCTTATCCACATATTACAATCACAGTATGTCTCATCCACATAAAGTATTATATAAAAATATTACAATTTGTGGTTCTTAAAATATAAAAACAATTCAAACCACCAAAACCATGAACAAAGCAGTAGTAGAGATTGTATGCCTTTGTATTGTTATATCTATATCTGTTTTTTAAAACAAAAATCAACCAGCATATATCATTTTTTTATTTATTATTTTTAGAGTTAGTTTTTAAAATAAAAAAAATAAATAAATAATACATTTATTTTTTTCAATTCAAAAAATATATTCAAATTAAAAACTCTTTTTCAATAGAATATATTCAACAGAATATTTAAACTTTTTTTTAATTGAAAATATAAATAGAATATCTAAACAAATTTAAAACACAAAGTCTTATAAATTATTAAGAGTGTTTGCAGTTTAGCGGTTCGGTTGCGGCCAAAAGAATCTCAAATCTATCATCCGTCCAAAACTAGGTGGATTGAAAAAAAAATAATTCGCAACCATCCGCTCGTTATCACACATCCGTCCAAAAATGTGGCTGATCGATTCAGTTCAATCAATTTAGATGGATCAGTATATCTGCTGCTCATCCCTAATTTTTCTCTTGTAGAGTGGGATTTATGCAAATGAAATGGAATTGGAAAATTGATTTTTTTTTGTATTTCTTTTTGTTTTTTTTATTTATTTATTAGAAGACGTTTTTTTTGTTTTTTTATTTATTTAGAGAGAGAGAGAGAGAGAGAGAGAGAGAGAGAGTATAAAATAACATAGCACATTCTCAAGTAAGACCTAAGTACATTTGAAAATATGCAAGAAATTGAGAGAAATTTTAAAATAGAATTAAAATTGTTAAACTTGTATTTTAATTAAAATTTTATATTCAGATCTTGAATTTATATATATATATATATAAACTACTACTTCGTTTCTTCTTAATCTTGAATTAAAAAAAGAATTATATTTGTCAAGAATAAGGAGTTGTATTTTACGAAAGCATTGTACAACCTTTCAAAACATGGGGAAATTACACTAACACCATGTTAGTGTAAAATAGTTATAAATAAATGAAAAATATTATAAATATTAATAATTAAGATTATAATTTTCTTTTTCTTTTTTTGTAAATACTTTTTGCTACCCCCATTGATGGGTTATTCCCCTATAAAACATTAATTATAACGAAAGATTTTAACAGTAGTCTATACTTATTCTTTTTTATTTTTATTTTTATTTTTATTTTTATTTTTATTTTTATGTAGAATATCCAAATAAGTTTTTCAGAAGAAGGTTTAAGACCTATGGTTCAGGATGCTAAGAAATTTTGTTAGTGGGGGAGTTGAATCTAAGAGACTTTAGAGGGACCAAATCCCCAATTTTTAGGCATCATCACCATGCCAAGCCGTTGGAGTTAATCCTATCCTTTCATCTTCATACCCATTCTTCTAGAAGGAAAAATTATACTCTTTTATTTTTATTATTATTTTTAATTGAGGACCAATTCTTTTCTTCAAGACCAATTAAATTTATTTTCTTCAGACCCTCTAAATAGAATTTGGATTTATTTTATCTTATTTTTTTTTATATCATTTTTGTGAGTTCATTTTGGAGATGGGGTGTCTGCTATACGGGGACACAGTAGTCACTGTTGCGTGGTCATTTGAACCCGTTTCGACGACTCGAACTATTCACATTTTAGAATATATCAAGTAGAACATATTTATAAAAAATCAAGTTGATCATATATCATCAAACTCTTTTATCCAATCATATTTAAATTCAATTTTATATTTCAAATCACAATTGTTATTTATTTTTGTACATACAAATACAATTCAATTAAATGATTAACGATATTTGATAAATTTAATTTTTTGAAAGTATATTCTACTCAATAAATTATAAAATATGAAAAGTTTAGATAAATCAAATAGGCTCCAAAATATGCTCATATGACTACACAACAATAGTTGTGCTGTCGACACAGTAGTCATTCTATGTTTGTATATTATAATTTTGGATGAAGAAGACTTGAATAGTTAATTTTTTTAAAGCAAGTGAAAAGATTTTTGGTTAACTAATTGGCCTATGTTGATTCACAATAAATAATCTTGAGAATTAGGGGGTGGCTTGCTCCAATAAATCACCACTTGGTTGCAGAGTTTTTATTTTTTATTTTTTAATTTTTAATTTTTAATTTTAGAAAAACCATAAAAATCAGAATGCTGTTAAGGAATAATTAGGCACCTATGCCTAAACTATAACTAATTATCTGTGTTAGCAATAATTACTCATCATTTGCTCAATGATGCTGTCTGGCCTATTTCAATATTAGCTCTGACACAATCCTATCCCAGTTTACAAGTCAAGTCAAGTTAAATCTAACTCCTATAAACAGCGTTGAAAAATGACTTAGACCCCCAACTGGAGTGCTGGAGTCGTCCCCGATTGGTGCAAAAACAGTTTTTTTTTTTTTTTGATTTTGGCCAATCACATGCTGTCACGTCATTGGGGGTGGCACTGGGGGTCGTCCGTACTGGGGTCGGTAGCATTGTTGAAATAGCGTTTATTGGCCCGATTTGATGGAATTTTTTTTAAATTAAAAATTAATAATAAAAAAATATAAGTTAAATGTGCCTCTATCTCATATTCTAAGTAATTATTTTTTTTCAGCTTATTTAAATTATTTTTGTGTAAAAATTGTAAGTAAAAATTGTACTAAACAGTCTGACACAAACTCTCAAATTAAAATAAATTATAATTACCTCCAAAAACTATAACAAACAACCCGATTAGAATGTGTGGTAGGAATTATTTTAAGTTAAAAGTTAATAATTAGAAAAGAAAAATTAAAAGTATTTTTCTATCAGCTTTTGAAAAATTAATTTTTTTTTAGCTTATTTAAATTATTTTTGTCTAATAAATTATAAATAACAGTTGTACCAAATACTTTGACACCGACTCTTAAATTAAAACAAATTATAATTACCTCTTTGAATCTGTAACAAACAACCCTATTGCCAAATGGATAATTTATTACTCCATCTATCTCAAAATATTAATTACATTTTAAAAATATTGACTTTTCAAAATTACCATTTGATAGTACTCTCTCTGTCCTACTTTAGCTCCGTTTGGAAAGATGGTTTATGGGATTTTTTTGGCTATTTTAGCCACAAAAGACAAAATAGGTTATTTTAGCCACAACAAACAAAATATCACATCCAACCCATAATCATTATACTTTTCTCTCACAAAAAAAGTCAAAAAAGCCAAAAAATCAAAAAGTCTTTTCCAAACCAAGTATTTTAGCCCAGGCTAAAATAGTAAAAAAAGTCAAAAAGTCAAAAAATCAACCCACTTTCCAAACGAATTTTGAAAAATCTAATTTATTAAGGAGGCAAACAATCATTACATGTAAATTCAAGATTTAAAATATTTTTACCATAATATCATTTCATTTTGAATTTTAAAATGTGTTTATACTTGTGTATAATGGGTAATTTTTGAAATTTAAAAAATTTAATACCTAAAATAAAAAGTGAACAAATATTTTGGGACGGTCCAAAATGAAAAGGTGGACAAAAAAATGGGATGGAGGGAGTACATTTTTTTGGAAACATCAATTATCATTATACTCTTTGTGTTTTTTTTTTTTTTTTTAATTTTTTTTATACTTTTTGTGTTAATGAATTTAAAATAATGATAAAATAGGAAATTTATATTATTTTAGTCCATATTTTTTGAAATTGAACCAATATTTTAGGACAATGAAATAAAAAATAAAGGACTAATATTCTTAGAGGAATGGAGTAAAATGGTTAAAAAGTCAAAAAATCAATTATTCTTTCAAAATATATTTTTTTTGGAGTCTTTTTATAAGAAATCAAAAAAATCAACTAAAATAATTCACCTTATTTGATTCTAATTTTTGAATTCAAATTTTCTGGAAATTGAGGTTTGTGTGTGTGTGTGTGTGTGTGTGTGTTTTAAAGTGAATTTTTTTAATATAGTAAATTTTTTGATTTTTGGGATGCACCTAACGTAGATGTACTTAAAAAGTAAAATATTTGTAAAAAAAATTTTAAAATTAATAAATACATAAGAATACGAAAATATACTGAATTTTTAATTTGTTTTTCTTGTAATTTTGGTATTTAGTGAAACTTTTTTTTAAAAAAACACAAATAGTATACTTTTTAAGTATATTTATGTTAGGTGTATCTAAAATTAAAACATTTGCTTGAAATAAAAAAATAAAAAAAAATTCAATAAAAACAAAAATTAGCAAGTCAATGTCACTATAAAAAAATGAAGTCTTATCTCTACTTTTATACACTTTTCATAAAAAAAATAAAAATAAAAGGTTAAATAAAATAGCTTAATTCCCAAAATAACCATCAGAAGAAAATTTTATTTGGGAAAAATTCACTTTGTTGTGTTAAACCAGTACAATTGTGTCACTTAAATTTTTTGAACTATCAATTTGAATAACTACCCTCTTGAACTATTGATATCAGTTTAATCTATTCTAATTTATTAACGAATTTAATATTTTTTACAAAACAACACTCCTCATAAACTATTGATATTAGTTTATTCAATTCTAAATTATTGACAAATTAATATTTTTTACGAAATAACGCTTGGCTTTGACACATTATAATAGCTGGTTGATTCAGTGGTAAAACCTTCAAATTCCTTGCACAAAACCTGGGTTCGAGTCTCCATAGACCTGTGTTAGGGTTAAACATACTTCTTAGAGTCCAAAGCACGGGGGCCTCAGCTATGGCCTTAACGTAGATGCGGTGGGTTCCCTACAGATGCACCTTAGGTGCTAAGGGATAGTATTCCTAACGGGTATATAAAGTAACCTATCTGCATATCCATTTCTATTATCTAAAAAAAAAAAAAAAAAACTTTGACCACAACAAATACGTTGATAAACTAATAAAAAAAACTGGCAGACCAATATAACGTTTCGGAAAAATTCTTGGAATAGAAATGTGCACAGAAAAATCAATGTGATTGGAAATTTCACCACGCTCAGAACAAATCTACGTTGTTATTGTAGTTTTTTTTTTTTTTTTTTTTTCTTTTTTTTGGTTTGTGGTGTGTGTGTGTGTGTGTGCGTGTACACACGACATTGCTCTTTTCAAATTGTGACAGAATTTGCAGGATCAAATGATAAGGATGCAAGAAAACATCCAGTGGAAGGATCGGATTGGGGGAATAATTGTGGATAAATAAATATGGGTAAATCATTTCAAGCACAATTTAAAGATGTTGATCAAACATCATCAGCTTTATGTGATTATTGCCATTTCATGCCAACTTGCTGTATCCCAATTGCTCCCAACATGATTGTGAGACATGGAAAGGGACTTAACCTTAGCTCCTCATGTTACACACCACAGAGAATAAATTTTTTTTTGTGTTTTTTTTTTCCTCTCTGTTTTATATACAGCCATCCAAGACTCCAATCTCTGTAAAAGACACTGCTCTCAATTGCCTTTAATGTTGCGGAAGGAAAAAAAAAAAGAAGAGCTGTTAAAATCAGAAAAGCTCATTTTTCATGCTATGTACATACACAAGTACGGAAATAATTATGAATAATAAAAATAAATGAGAAATCTCTATCATGAACATAGCCTGGGTAAGGATCTAGCATTACTATGGCTTGACAATCTTGATTTCATGATCTTTGTCATTTGGGTTTGCATTTTCTTACAGGCTTTCTCCAATTCCAGCACCCTCCATTGCATACCTTGCAAATGTGATCTGAGCTTCTCATTCTCAGCCGAGAGATCAAGCTTTCCGGCATAAAGCACAACTTGTTCACAGGAGTCATCTCCCTTGGTATCAATGTCCACAGAACTACATGGTGAGTCGATAAATGATTTTGATTGGTCGGTCACTGGGAGCAAGCTTTTGAGCTTGCCATGCTGAGAGATGAGAGCTTGGGCAGCCGATTTTGACGGGAATTTTTCATTTTGAGCAAGGTGGTTGAAAGCTTCTGGGGAGAGCTTCTTATGATTCAGCCCATAACAGACATTTATTTTTTCCTCTTCAGATAAACCAGCATGGACCTGTACCAGGACCCATGTAGTGAAAATAATTAAAACAAGATCTAGGGATATAAATTATATAATAAAAAAGATTACAAACAATTCAAGGTCATTTAATGCAAATTAAGAGTCAAGAGTAATTAATACCGCTAGATACATGTCGATGGCACGGTAGATTGCATCAAAAGAGTCTCTGGAAGAATCGGGCAGGGCCACAACTAGAGCCGACAACTTTGATGGTCTCAAACAAGGATCTGGTGCTACTTCTGCTATGTACAAGTCCATCAAGCTAGCAACTTTCTTCAATCGTACCAATGGTATGCGACATAGTCCTTTGCCAAGAAATGACTTCAAAAACCTTAGGACCAGATTTACGTCATATAGATAATTTGCTCTTGTTGGGGATGGAACGAGCAGATTATCTAGCGTTGCTTGATCCATCTGTGAACCAATCATACTCTCTAACTTGTTCTTGCAGCATTTGCTTATGTTTAAATTCAAAGCAACTCTAAGAATCCCAAATAAGCTCTTGTAAGAAATCATGCTCCAATCTAGAGAATAGAGCGTATTGACTATAGTCTCGGTGATTATGCGCTTCTCATCGGATGTTGCAAGAATAAACCTTGATTTCTGGTAATAAAAGAGAAACCTACCTATGATGGCATGGTCAAATTTCTTCAAAACAAGTGATTTTGTTACTATTTCAATCAAATTAGGATTCAAAGCCACAAGATCTTCAAACCACCATGTTGCTCGAAAGAAGCCATTTTTGAAGCTTTCAGTGCTTCTAGTGTCACAAGAAAACCGAATCACAGAGCTATCAGGTGAAGAAGTAGATGGACATGGACTCGTTTCGCTGGCCAATGCTATCCTTCCAACTAGAGAATCCAAGCATTTTTTAAATACACCAGAAGAATTCGCAATGGGAAGCAAATCTTGACACTGCTTCAAAGCTAACAAAAGCTCTGACCATGTCCAGTACCTGATCTCATCTAGAGATTTCTCAGTTTGCTCGAGTAAATTGGGGGTTTTGGAGACAGATTTGTTCATTTCCATGAAATATGCAATGCAGTGTAAGAGAGAAAGGTTTAAGGGATTTATCTCAAATTTTCCGTTGTAGCAAAACCTTGTCATAAGCTCAAAACTCTCTGCCCCTCCTGGGAAGTCATGGAATATCACTTTCAGACTCCGTGTCGCACTCGTTGATTTACCGAATAATTTACTTATTCTACCCGAATAAGAAGATAATATTTTCTGCAAATATTCATTAGACAACAGTGTTAAAACAAAAAACAAAAAAAACAAAGACAAAAAAACAAAAAAAAACGAAAACACAAAAACAAAGATAAACTATCCAAGCACAATCAAGAGCTAATTCAAAAAGAAAATGGAAAAAGGAATTAGAAGGCAATACATTATTGAGTAAGGTAGAAAAACATGGAAGGCAAAGGAACAAACTCAAGCTAAATAACTACTGGTAATCAAGGCAATATATAATATAAGACAACCTTCAATCTCACTTTCAAATTGGAACCTTTCAGTGCTTAAAACCCAACAAAGGCATTGAATTTAGCAAACCAAAAAATGGGATGAAAAGGGGAATCTGTACCAATGTCTGCAAAAGAATGATGAGAGGTCGTTATAGGCAATAAATGGTTGAGGGGACTCATTAAAAGATGTCTGCTGATATTCCCAGCAAAGGAGGGAAAGAACAGTAATAACCATATGCCACTCTTAAAAGGAGTGAAAGAAGCAAATAAAGACATGAAAATTTAAAACCCAGAACAATATCAATAAATGAGTGTAGAGCCAAAAGTAGGATACTAATTACTAAACCTATCAATGGTTGTGAAAGATCCATTTTAGTATGTTTTTATTTAAAATTGAAAAACAATTGTAGACCATGATATTTTGGATTTTAAAGTTGTGTTGTAATCTTAGGAACTGAAAAAAACAAAAACAAAAAAAGGTATGTCCATCGCAACTATGAAACAGAGAGGATTAAATGTTCAATATGTGGAAAGGGTAAACACGATTGACTGAGATAGACGAGAACTAAAATCTGGAAAAAGTTAGCCCCACATTGCTGCAAAATAGGGGCAAATATGGTTGATAGAATAAAAACAAAATAATTAAATGAAAATTACTTCCAATATTGAAAAAGTCAAATCACAAGAAGATGTGAAGAAACAAAGAACTGTTAAGCCAAGAAATTCTACATTTCCTAGAAAAAAGACTAGAATGTGTGAGAAGTACAATTGAAATAATTATGTACAATGCATTGGGTAGCTGAGAAAATGCAGTAAAAAAAAAGGAAAAAAAAGATATTTTCAATCTTATGTTCAAGAGTTTCCAAAAGATGAGAAGGTTGTTCCAGCTAAAGCCAAATTGGGCTCAGTAGAGGATATATTTTGTTTTCTAGGGACCCAAAAAAAAAAAAAAAAAATTAAGCTTTCTTTCCCCAACGTTTTCGCAGCAACCAAACAGAGCAGAATAGAAGAAGAATTAATTACCCGTGATAGAAGTTCATCACAGAAGACAAAACCAAACTATAATGAACAAATTAATGTAGAAGAATACAATTTGGGGACAGAAATAAAACAGAAACAGTTTCTTCACAAAGACAAAGTAGAAGTATAAGCTAAGAACAGAGAGAATTTACCTTGTCTACAATGAAAATCTCTTCTCCATTGACATCCACTTCAAGATCACAAGAGACATCCATGACCCAAATAAAGAAATCCAAAACCCACAAATCAGGAATCTTTTATAGGAAACCGAATCCAAAAAAAAATTATATAACAAGATCAACAACCCAAAGGAGACAGAGATGTGTGGAGAGAAAATGAGAAGTCATATTCTGATTGATGCAATAAGACAAACAGAAAGAGGTAGTCTCTGCTTCTGCAAATGCTTTTTAGTCAATTGGTGCACAAGATATGTGGGTTTTTCAACTGGTGTAGAGAGAGAGAGAGAGAGAGAGAGAGAGGAGAGTATGTGTGAAGCAACGAGAGGTGTATGAGGACAGAGAAAACACACGCATCTATAACACATAAAAAAACTAAGAGAGATCAGAACTCAACAAACAAGTATTGTATTGATACATTAAAGAAAACAAGAGTTGTTCATTGCCCACTAATCTCACTCTCTGACATTCCTGCACAAAAAAAAAATAATAACAATAATAATAAAATAAAATAAAATAAATAAAATATAATATTAATATAGTAATATTTGTGGAAAGTTGTGAAAAACCTTAATCTTGCAACTCAAGTTTTTATTATTTTATATATATATATATATATTTTTTTGC
This sequence comes from Camellia japonica, assembly GCA_030407325.1. Taxonomy (NCBI): domain Eukaryota; kingdom Viridiplantae; phylum Streptophyta; class Magnoliopsida; order Ericales; family Theaceae; genus Camellia; species Camellia japonica. Next base: position 82,724,403 of record JAPPVO010000031.1, read on the forward strand.
AATAATACTAGGTATCATGAAAAAACTTTTATGAAAATGATCATGAAAGATTTATGACCCTTGGATTACACTTAAAATAAAGCACCACACATTAATCAAAGTAATCTAAGAGTCATAAATCTTTCATAATCATTTTCATGAAAGTTTTTTCATGATCCCTACCTTTTCTCTTTTTTTTGGGTTTGCTTTTCTCCCTTATGAAATCATTCTAGGGATGAACAGTGGATATATTGATCTGCTCAAACTGATTAAATTGAATTGTTTCGTCTCATTTTGGACAAATGCGTGATGACAAGTAGATTATTTTTTTTCAATCCGCCTAGTTTTGGACGGATGACAGATTTTACTAAAAGTTTGTTAAAAGTTGATTTTTTTTAATTTTTTTAGCTTTTTTTAAAAATATATGTATAAAAATAGAGAGGTGATGTAACCCAAAACAGGTTAAAAGTCAAAAATTAGCTTTTAACCATATTTCCAAATTGACCTATTATGTTACATTTAAACCATAATCATTTTATTTTTTCTCTCATAAAAGTTAAAAAAGTCAAAAAGTCCAATCCAAACAAGATTTTTTTAGTCCCAAACTAAAACAACCAAAAAAAAAGTCAAAAAGTTAACTCACATCCCAAATGAAACCTATTTCACTTTCATTTTCATTTTCATTTTTGCAAGTTTTTGTATCTAATCGAGAAATAAGATGGATACAATATGCGCCTTATAATTAAAAACAATAAAATAATTTTATATTTTTTGATCATAATTTAAAAAAATGTCATAACAAAATACAATATCAGATATAACTAAATAACTTATAAATAATAATCACAATAATATCATAATTAAAATAATAATAATATGGCCATGGCTTCTGTCCAGTCCGGGATCGGACTGGACCATACTGTTGGGCCCGTGGGGGTCCACCACGGGTCCCGTTTTGATAATCTGAACCGTTCAATGTGTAGAACTCGTCGAGTACTATATGCCTGTAAAAAATCACGTTGATCGGATATCGATAGCTATGTGAACAAAACAGTTTTTTATCAACCGTTAATTTTTTCACCGTCCATTTTTTTTTTTATATAAAACTGATTTGATCACATAGCTATCGATATCCAATCAACGTGATTTTTTACAGACATGTAGTACTCGACGAGTTCTACACATTCAACGGTTCAGATTTTCAAAACGGGACCCGTGGTGAGCCCCCACGGGCCCAACAGCACCGTCCAGTCCGATCTCGGACTGGACAGAAACCGGACCCTAATAATATAACCAAATGGGCATATAATACACCTTTTCCAAGATTATTTATATTAGAATTTCCTATAGTTACCCTTAATGCCCATCCGTTTAGGGTTCGATAACTTGTGATGAGCTTATTTTTTGGTCAATTTTGATATTTAAATTGATCATTTTTAAGATTTTATTGAATAGAATATTTATGTAAAATATATAAATAATTAAATAGTAATAATTATATGTTTCAGTATTACAAAAATTAAATAATTATCCTTAAAATTATTATATTTATTACAACCTTGCTACATTCCCCTAAAAAGAGCCCCCCTAATCCCCCTAATTTCCATATTAAGTAAGAAAAAAAAAAAAAAAGGAAACAGTTGCCAAAACAGAAAATTATGGGGATTAGGGGGGCCTCTTTTTAGGGCTCCAAATCATTTTCCTATTTATTATTCAAATGGCTAGATTCAACTAGTTTCTCAACGTAGATGACTAGATTGAAGGAATCTAATCCCTTTGTTTAACTCTCTCTTCTTTTTTTTTTTTTTTGATTCAAATGAAAACTTAAAGACAAAGAACAAAGCATTCCAGAGAATGTTTTAAACCCTACTAGAGCTAGCACTGCACATGTCAGTGATCAACAAAGGAAGGATGGTGTTTGGAGGATCATCAAGAAATACAGTATATTCTTGTTGGTTAACTCCCAAATTAGCTAGGGCATCAGCACTTTGGTTGGCTTCTCTGGGTATGGCTTTGATTGAGCATTGGCATCGCCTTAACAGGAAGCTAGCATCCTCAATGAGGGCTCGATAGGGAGAGTTAGCTTCAGCTCCATCACAGATTAGAGCCATGGCTGTCTGTGAATCTGTTTCAATTTCGACATTGGCTAGCCCTTTTTGCATGATAATGGTTAAACCTCGATAGATACCCCAGAGTTCAGCTTCCAGGCTTGTACAGTTGCCTAGATAACCGATGTAACCCCATAGCCAGGTTCCCACCTCATCCCTTAGCAGCCCGCCATAACCTGATTGCCCCGGGTCGCCTTTGGAGCTTCCATCTGTGTTTAACTTGAGTTTACCTGCAATGGGAAAAGACCACAACATTAATATGGGATTTCTGAAATTGGGATTCAGTGTGCTTTGGAAGGCTTCTTGAATTTCCGAAGCTTGTTTTAGAATGAGGTTAACGCTGAGATGTGCCGGTTGGGACAGCTTGTCAAACACAGTTTTATTCCTATCTTTCCAGATGATCCAGAGAGTAGACAAAAAAATTGTTGACCATTGAATATTGTTGACATGATCCTTGCTCCTTAGGTTAGTTTTGAGCCAAACTTTCAAGGGAGTGGTGATGCTAAGTTGCCACCAGCTAAAGCTTTTGAAGTGTAACCAAATTGCCTTGGCTTTAAAACAGCCTCGAAGTAGATGTTGCATATCTTCTCAATGAAGTTGACACCTGGGACAATGATCAGAGTTAGACAAATTTCTGATTAGCCGCATATGATTGGTTAGAAGTTTCTCATGAAAAATAAGCCAAAGGAAACTTTTGAGTTTATGTGGTGCCTTGATTTTCCATAACCACTGCCAGTCAAACTCCTCTCTTTCTTCCTTGATTATCGCTTGGTAAGCAGCAGCTGTGGTGAAATTACCACTGTTGGATCCCTTCCATTGGGGAGTGTCAGTGAGTGAGACATACCTGGGTCGGTAAATGTTAGCAATGGCCTCTTTGTCCTGTTGGGAAAGAAGATCTTGGATGGATGTAAGGTCCCAATTCCCGGCTTCATCAATAATGGAGCTAACTTTGGTGGTAGTGTCAATATGATTCCCCTGAATAGACGAACACAGAGGTTGATTTCCACACCACCAGTCAGTCCAAAGGGCTATGTTGACACCATTACCAACATTCCACTTAATGTTGTTGTCCAAAACTTTTTTATTTCTAAAGATGCTCTTCCAAGTATGTGATGCTCTTCTCTTAGCAGGCCAATTAGAGAGAGAATGATTCGTTAGGTACTTAGCTTTCAGGATTTTAACCCAAAGCTCCTCAGAATTAATGATAATTTTTCATCCTAACTTAGAAATGAGAGCTGTATTCTGGTCCCTGGAGTTCCTGATGCCAAGACCCCCATTTCTCTTAGATTTACAAACCTGGTGCCAGTTCACAAGGTGGACTTTTCTACTGTTATCAGTACTGCCCCAGAGAAAATTACGGTTCAACCTGTCTATTTGGTCACAAATCTGACGAGGAACTTCCATGGTTTGCATAAGATGATTTGGGATGGCAGAGGTAACAGTTTTGATGAGAGTGGTTCTGCCAGCTAGGGAGAGAGTTTTGGCTTTCCATCCTGATAGTCTTTTATCCAATTTTTCAATGAGGCCTTGCAGGTGATTTTTACTCAGACAACTGTGCAAGAGGGGAGTGCCCAAGTACTTACCAAGATCTCTAGTGATAGAAAGACCACACCTAAGGCTTAGGGAAAGAGCTTCTCTTCGCGGGATGTTGGGGGAAATGAACAATTTAGACTTATCAAAGTTAATTGTATGCCCAGACATATCACAAAATTCAGAAAGAACTTCCATAATACAGTCACAGTTACTACTATCAGCTTTAGCAAACAGAACCAAGTCATCAGCAAAAAATAAGTGAGAAATGGGAGGGCCATTCTTGGAAGCCTTGAGGCCCTTCCATTTTCCACTTTCAGTTTTAAGTCTAATCATGTTGGAGAGATTTTCCATGCAAATAACAAACAAGTAAGGGGACAGAGGGTCCCCTTGCCGAAGACCTCGCCCCATACTGATGCTAGGTAAGGTTTCCCCGTTCCAGATTATAGAAGAGTTAACATTAGATACACAACTCATAATAAGGGTGATCCAATCAGGGTTAAGCTTAAGTTCTGTAAGGGAGTGGTGAATGAATTCCCAAGAAATACGGTCCTAAGCTTTTTCAAGATCAATTTTCATGACTAAGCCGCCATATCTGCCCTTTTTACCTCTAAGAGTATGGAGAATCTCTTGGGTTATGACAATGTTATCAGAGGTGGATCTGCCAGGGATGAAACTACTTTGGTTCGGACTAATAAGGTCAGAAAGGAGAGGTCTAAGTCTGTTGACAATGATTTTAGTGATAGACTTATAAATAACATTGCATAGGCTTATGGGCCTAAATTGCTTTATGGATTCAGGGTTGTCCAGTTTAGGAATAAGGACAATAAGGGTTTCATTAATCTCTTTGGGGACATTTTTGTTATGGAAACAGGTCTGAATAAAATTACAGACAGAGGTTTTAACAGTGTTCCAGTTATGGTGGTAGAAGACAGCTTGGAGCCCATCCTTCCCAGGGGCTTTGAAAGCTTTAATACTTCTAAAAGCATTCCAAATTTCAGTGGAGGAAACAGGGGCAAGAAGTCTAACATTATCAGCAGGAGAGAGTGAAGTGCGAGCAATGTTAGTCCAATTGCTCCTAGGTTGGGTAACCTCATGAGAGAAAAGATTACTAAAAAAGTCCAAAATATGAGTTTTAAGGCCAATGGAATCAGGAATCCAATTACCATTATCATCTTTTAAAACATTAATTTTCAGCTTTCTACGCTTAGAAAGGGTAGAAATATGAAAGAATTTGGTGTTACTGTCGCCAAGGGTAAGCCAGTTGTTTCTAGATTTTTGGAACCAAAGTGTTTCTTCCTGAGAGAGGGTTGTATTAAATTGACTAATGAGGTCTTTTTCAAGGATATGGAGATTATGAGAGAAATTCAGAGACTGAGCTTTTTGAACTCCTTCAATACGGGCTAAAAGAAAACGTTTCCGTTTAAAAATATTACCAAACACCTCCCTGTTCCAAATTTTAACATTCTGGGTAAAGATATTAATGGCCTCGAGGAAGTGGCAATCCATATTAAGCCAAGAATCATTCACAACTTCAGGAAAGTTGGGATGGCTAAGCCAAACAGCTTCAAAACGAAAAGGTCTATTCTGAGGAGTAGGAGAATGCATACCTTGAGTGTAAATCATCAATGGAGAGTGATCCGAATACGTTCTTGGAAGCGTCCTCACAGTTCCTTCAGGGAAAAGGGCACGCCACTGATCATTGCTCATGGCTCTATCCAGCCTCTCCATGGTGTTAGCAAGTCCTTGCCGGTTGTTAGTCCAAGTGAGGCGAGGACCAACACTTCCAAGATCAAGAAGATTACAGTTGTTGATTCGGTTTCTGAATTTTTGAGTTCTGTTCTGGTTAGGAGTTGGAGAGAAGCTCCTTCTCTCACTCTGGTTGGTGTAGTCGTTGAAATCACCAGCAACAAGCCACGGCTGGTTCAGATTAGTTGCTGTAGCTTCCAACTCCTCCCAAAGAACCTCTCTAGCAGCAGGATTAGGGCTAGCATAGACTGCATTCATAACCCACTCCTCATAATCCTCTTTATGAATCGTAGCTTGTATGGTTTGGTTAGAGACAGACGAAGCACGAACGTTGACCTGACTTGTATCCCATAATAGCCAAATGCCACCGGATCTACCAATCGGGTCAACAATGGTAGCAGCTGTAAAACCCAAGTTACTGAAGAAGTTACCCATAGAGCTGTACAGAACTTTAGTTTCCATCAAGATCAGAATCCCAGGTTTATGAGATTGGATAAGGTTTCGCATGTTGCGTCTGAAGGTACTGTTACCTGCCCCACGACAGTTCCAAATTAGTATTTTTAGAGACTCCATGGACGGGAAGATGGGAAGGGGGTCAGTAGCAAGTTGAGGAAGGATGCTACGTATTCTGCGGTGATCTTGAGCCGTTGATCTCATGGATGCCATCTGCAGCGAGTGGAGTGGAGGGGATGGGGAGTTGCTCCACTCGGGTACTACGCTCAATCTGATCTGCTCGATCCACCATATGGTATCTACGCGGTGAATTGCTTCGATCCCTTTCTCTAACAACAGACCGATCGCAGAGTCCTTCATCTTGTGGACTGAAGTCTCCGGCAGGTTCATCACGCCTTCCATGTCCGATATCAGGGTCGGGATCAGGGGGCTTTCGAGCTCTAGCTTTGCTGTCTCTGAGGGATTTAGAGTGCTGTGTGGTAGGGTAACTGAGAGCAGAAGATAAAGAAGGGGCTTCACTTATCTCTTCCATCGGGATTTCTGGGGATTTGCTGGTCGAATCTCTCAGATTTTGATTCCCAGTTGTCAGAGTGAGGGAGGGCTCAGTAATTGTGTTGTCTCTGACCTTATCTTTCCTGATAGTGGAAGACATGAGTGAATGGTCTCTGGAATTACTGAGATTGTGCTGAGATGGGTGAGAAGGGCTTGGGCTATTCGAATGGTTAGAATGATGGTGCTTAGGGGAGTTAACTGGCCCAGTAGAGCTTGGTGGACTAAAGGAAGGAGAGGCCTCTTGGATATGGTCCATTTTAGTAGGATTGATACTTTTGCTATTACCTTCTTCCGGATGGGCTGGGCTACCCAAATCAGCAAATTTGTTGGAGTTTTGAGGAGGCCCAGTATTCTGGGTTTTCCTACTAGGAGTGGGCCGTCTATTTGTTTTAGTGACTAACATCCAAGGCCCAAAGGTAGTGTCACTTTCCTCGGATTCCTGCAGAATGCCGTTTGAATGACTCTGTACCGTTGAAGGGATCCCGGAAACGGCTAGACCATTGACGGCCGGCGCCGTACTGGATTCCGGTGGAGGTTGGGAAATGGCTTTTGCTGCCTTGTAGCGACAGAGTTCCTTCCTGTGATCCACCCTGCCACAAAAAAAACAGAAAGAGTGAATGGACTCATATTCAATATTATAGCATTTCTTACCTAATAAAAATCTGGGACAAAGAGGTTTGTTCAGGTCCATTTCAATGCAGACTCGAGCAAATTTGCCACGTGTAGCCATGGCCGTAGTAAGATCGATCTTGAGTGGTTTCCCAAGCTGCTTGGCGATGGTGTAAAGGACCCTTTCTTGGAAATATTCAATCGGAAGCTCTGGAAACCTCACCCAAACCGCGGTAGTGGTTTCAAATGCTTCCGAAGCCTTGAAATCGGGCTCCCATTTGCGGATCGTGAGGTAATGATCCATAATGACCCAGGGTCCTCCTGTATATACATGGTCGCAATCTTCCTGTGAGTTAAATTTGAACAAAAAGTAGTTATTGCCCAGATCTATGGCATTAAACTCATCTTGTGTGGCCCAGAGATGTTTAACGCGAGAACAGAGCATCCGATAGCCAATGCTCTTGCCTAGGAGCCTAACAATGAGGGCGTTGGACCAAGGTCGCCTAATCTGTTGCAAGAGCTTATTAGGGAGGTGAATTCGGGGAATGCCACTAAGGGCAATAGGGCAATCCTCGGAAAGAATGGTAGCATCCCCGTCCTCGTCTTCATCTGCCTCAACAGAAAGTAAGCTATCAACTGCAACATCAAAGTAGAAATCATTTCTCTTAGGAGCTGCAAGGGCGTCTTTGAAGGATTTAACCTTAGAAGAGTTGGTGATTGGCTTTGTAGAGGAAGATGGGTGTTCCGATCTGGGTGGGTCAGGGCTGGTAGGGGTCGAAATGACCTCCTCTGAAACCTCCATCGCCTCACCGGCCAGTGGATCGGACTCCTTAACCTTTTTCGTACTTCGGATGAGGTGATCCTCTTCTTCTTGGGAGATGGAAGGGCTAGCAGAAGTGGAGTTCAAAGTATTATTGGTTAATTTAAGTATTATTTGTTAATTTAAGTATTATTTGTCATAAATTAAATAAATATACTTATGTGAATCACATTACTTCTATATTTTTTTATACATCATTCTTAAAAAGTAAAAAAATATACTTATGTATATCATTCCAAGCAATATTTAGTGGGTGTTTGGAAAGTTGGTTATTTTAATAGACTATTTTAGTTTTTGACTATTTTAGTAGATTAAAATTTTTGTATTTAGGAAGATGATTAATTTTTTTTTTTTTATAATTAGATGTGATGTTTATGATTAAAAAAAAATGAGATGATTATAGATTTAATTTGATATTTTGTCTTTTTAATTATTTTAGTCTATTTTATCTTTTTATGAATTTTAGATAAAAAAATAGTCCAAAATCCACTTGCCAAACAGGCTCTTAATGACTGAGGTAACTATTTTGGACTCACTAGTCCCACTAAAAGGTACTGTATATGCGAGTATGGATCCTAGGCCGCCCTACCCAGCGGCCCTTTCCAGCAGCGCCCCAAAACGACGTCGTTTTGGGGCCAATTTTCCAAAAAAAAAAAAAAAAAACAGAACGAGGGCCTGCTACTGCTGAGTTCATCCATATATATATATATATATATATATATATATTTCCTTTGTAAATTTTCGAAAAGAAATGAAGAATGATCCAAATCTGGGAAGCATTCTTGGAAAATTTGGGGAAGCATTCAGTTCTTGAAGAATGATCCAAACACACCCGAGGTCTTCATCATCTACCAACATTCAGTTCATCTTCATCATCAAAAACACACCTTTATCAACAACAACACAGAGGTCTTCATCATTTTCAGATCAAAAAAAAAAAAACAGATCGGTAACCAAATCAATTTTTGAATGCATAAAAAAAATAGATCGGTGGTCAAAAAAAAAACACAGAGGTCTTCAACACAGGAATCAAATTTTTTTTCCCCCTTTAGATCCAGATCCAAATCAACTAGAAAAAAAAAAAAAAAAGGTAGAGAAAGCAGAGGCCATCGGCGATCAAAATTTTTTTTGAACATCATCATCATCTTCAACATCATCATTAGCTTCATCATCTTCATCAACAATCAAATCCAGCTAGGTAATCACATACACACAAACAAATCCAGATTTTGAACAAATTTTTTTTTTTTTTTTTGATGATGAACCCAGCAGAACCCAGCAGCTCCTTCTTCCTCTTCTTCTCTTCTTCTTCTTTTTCTTTATCTATAGATATAAAGGCATATATATATATATATATGGATGAACCCAGCAGTAGCAGGCCCTCGTTCTGTTTTTTTTTTTGGAAAATTGGGCCCAAAACGACGTCGTTTTGGGGCGCTGCTGGAAAGGGCCGCTGGGTAGGGCGGCCGAGGATCCGCTGGGTAGGGAAACTACAATGCAACTTATGAAATTAAAAATATTTAGGATAAATTATATTTATTATTTTTGACGTTTATAAGAAATTTTAATATAATTATATTCACTTCTTTTAAAATTTTAATTTACATAATAATCAGGTTCTTTTTTTAATAATTCGTTAGTCATATGATAAATTCATTTATTTTCAACTAAAATATATATTCATTTTTATTTATTTGAGTGTCTACCCACCATTTGTGTTAGTTTCAGACACTTTAATTTTAATAAAAAAGTTGTCAGTATAATTACGTTAAAAGTGCAGAATTTATTATATTTTTTCTAAACTGCATGGAAGGTAAGTGTAATTTATCCAAATATTTAATAAAAGATGAAATGCAAGTTTTTAGTATGTTGAAATTTTTTTTATCATACAAGATCTTCACAATTTTACAATTATGTACCCCATTTACCATTGAGTTGTAATTTATTTAAAAAAGTAAATAAATGTCAACTCTTTGTTGATTCAAAATCTCTTAAATGACGATAATGTTGCCCTTACTAGATAATGTGCATCAGGTAACGTTAGAGAGTTCAAAAATGTCGACAAAGGTCTCAGAAAGAGTTATCTTTTCTGTTTAACATAGTCTGCCAATGTAGACACCCCGTTTTTGACCGCCCTCAAGACTTGGGCATTACTGATGGTTTGCTCGGTGTTGAGAGATGTGCAGGGCACAGGTTCAGTTTCTTCGACAAGGAGAGAGGCAAACCCTTCAAAACACTTTGTTTAGGGGTTTGGAGTTGAAGAGAAGAGGAGAGGAGGGGAGAAAATAGGTTGGAGAAGAAGTTCGCCATGAATCCGGGTAGAAGAAAGTCGAGCGGCTCTCGCCGAATCAGGCTTATTCAATTGCATACTTGGAATTTAGCTATGAGGCCACTACCATTGGAAAGAAGACTTCCGGGGCTTCATTTTTGGGTCAAGAATCTCCTAGAGCCAAGTCAGGGTGGAGGAGATATGATTGATTGAAGCTGGGCATCATTCTGGTTGGATCGAGTCTGCGCGGCTTCACGGAAAAGGGCATAACTTTTTGCACAGAAGGAATTTTGATGCAAGGTTTGCGCCATTGGAAAGCTAACTTCCGGGGCTTCAATCTGGCCATCCACCGGCACTTTTTGACATTACCGGCTACCCACCGGCACTCTATTTAGCCGACCGGCCAGAATAAAGTGCAGGTCGGCAATATATTGTGCCGACCGGCCATTTATTGTGCCGATGACCTCTTTTCATGGCCAATTTGACCCCTTTGACCCTCCCAAGCCTGGTGCATGCCAGCTGTGATAGCTGGGATGCACAGAACTAGATCCACGTGCATCCATATGCCTATTTTGCACCCTTTTGCACCTTTGAACCCCTTAAAGCTTCTAGAAGCTTGAACCCTTTTGGCCAAGCTTCTTGGAGAAGCTTGGCCAGCTGTATTAGCTTCTCCTAGAAGCCTTGCACCCCCCCTTTGCCCCTTTGACCCTTTCCATTTGCTTAGCCATTAAGTTAAGAGCTTATACTTGGCCTATATAAGCTCTTCTCTTCTCCTTTGTCTAAGGTGGGAGATTCTTAAGCAAAAAACTAGAGGATATACATATATTCTGATATAGAAACATATATCCCACCTCCTTCTCTATATCTATCCTATCCAAGCTTCCAAACACCTTGGTTCTTGTATCATTTGCTCTACAACACCTAGCACAACACCTCCATCTTCCATTCCAGCATTTGGGAGGTCATTTGCAGAGGTTAGGAGCTCAGAAACTTGGACCAAGGGGTGCTGGTTTGTTGGTCTACAAGGGTAAGCACACTTTTCCCCAAAACTAGCATTTTCTTGGTTCATATCTAAGCCATAGTTGCATGTATTTTTGAGCTTCGATGTAAACTACAAAGAGGCTTGTTTTGAGCCCTTCTTCAACATTGAAGAAGGGCTCAACCTTGTTTGGGACCCCCATGTATGACTTGCTTCAATACCCTCTTGGGTCCTTATTTTGTTGCATGTTTCTTTAGCCTACCATGCTTCCATTTTTGGGCCTTCGACAGGCCTGAAAAGTGGCTTATTTTTCCCCCCTCTACATGTCTCATGAAGGGTATTTGGCTGTTTGATGATAGCATCTAGCACCTATCTCTTTACCCCCTTGTATGCCATGATTCTTGCATAGTATATTTGGCTGGCGTATAATCTGTTTTTGAGCATGTAATAAACTGTAAGTAGGCTTATTTTGAGCCCTTCTTCAACATTGAAGAAGGGCTCAACCCTGTTTGGGACCCCTATCTTGCACTTGTTTCATAATCTCTTCTATTTACCGTAATTTTGCATGCTTTGTTAGCCTATCTTGCTTCTATTTTTGTGGCTGGTCATAAACTGGAAATGTGCTTGTTTTTCCATGTATAAGGTCTGTCCTAGGTTGTTTGGGTCAATCTTGGCATGCTTTGTATAGCCCCTTTGCATTGTAGCTTGTATGCTTCAAGTAGGTGCATGTGTAGGATGCATTGCCTCCATGATTTCAAGGGTTTGGAACCCTCTTACATGCTATTTCAGACCCTAATCCATGCTCACATGTTCATTTTTGTCATCTCTTTCATGCTTTAAGGGTGTGTCCTTTTATGCATTCAAGGGTGCCTTGTGCATGCTTGTGTGTTTAGAGCTTTTAGGATGCCGTGAGTGTGAGTTTTGGGTGTATTTTCACATGCTGAAAACCTGTTTTTGGTTGCTCGAGTCTTGCCATGATTGGTCTTGTCAAGTGTGGTTCAAAGCCTCATTACCTTGCTTCAAGCACTCGGGCTATTTGCATGCTTTGTTTGGTCTTGTTTAGCTTGGTTTGGCACCATGTTTTGCATGATTTCAGAGCTTTTCATGTATGCTAATAGTCCATGTTTGTGCCTCTTAGATGTGTTTAAGAGTTGCTTAATTATGCTTAAGTGTTGGTGCCTTAACTTATACATGTGTGCATGTGTGTTTGGCCCTCTTGACTTAGCATTTTGGCCACTGATTTTAGGACTATTTGAGTTGCCTAATTCATGTATAAGACCATCCTTCCATTGATTCGCATGCTTGTCTTGTATGCTTACTTGCATGATTGCATTGTATTGCCATATTGCATACTAGTTGACATGTTTAGGACTTCATTGCATCGACATGCATGCTAAGCCTCTTGACCAAGTCATGATAGAGGTTTGAGCACCCTTGTTTGCTTGTTTGCATTGCATGCATTTGAAATCAAAGTTGCATTCTTGGTTCTTAGGGCCATCATGCATGGAAATGCGCGATTGGTGGTCCGGGAATCGAGGCACATGCCCCTTTGAGTCAATAACATGATAAGGGGTGTGTATAGTGCATAAATACCTTGAATCACATTGCCATGCATGTTGTTGTCCTCTGCTGCTGTGGGTTGCAGGTTCTGCAGGTGTTAAGTGCCGGCCGGCACTATTTAGTGCCGACCGGCAGTCAATTGCCAGCCGATAACTTCATCTAGTGCCGGTGGCCTCCTTCTTCAGCCGGTGGTGCTCTACCCCAGCCGGTGGTACTCCCCAGTGCCCTGAGAGGCACTCCTGGGACTTTGGCAATTTTCAGAGGAGGATAGCAGGGGAAACAGAGGCAATCCGTGCATGGCAGTGCGATTCCGAGCCAATTCCGAGCGCGCGCTGCATTTGAGCCCTCTTCCCGAGGCGTTTACTGCTTTAATTAACTTAGTTAATTTGTTAATTAATTTAGTTAATTTGTAATAATTAATTAGCTTGCGTAGTTAATTAATTTGTATTATTCTTTTGGTCCCTCCGAGCGAGGGTAAATTTGTAATAAGTGTGTGTGAGTGGGTGCATGTCTTCCAACCCCCATTTCTTTCTCCCTTTTATTTACCTGCTTATGATGGTAGATTAGGGCACATTTATTTTAGCATACCTTATGCAATGCATGCGTGCATCATGCATTTGTTGTCATGCATCGGGCTCGGTACATCATACAAACTGCATCGTATTTTCAATTCCAAATTGAATACGTGATAGTTGTTGCATTTCACATGCCATGTCTAGGATAGCCGAGCCTGCCTAGATTACATCTTTGCATGTGTTGCATTAGACATTTCAGTATGCTAGGTCCATGCATGTTTCTAATAAGCTTCTGTTTTGGCACGGAGTACGAGTGAGTTTTATGCTTTAGCATTCTCGCATGCGTGTGAATGTTGCCATAACAGCATGATTACCATGCGGCTAGTGCTTATGTGATATAACTGCTTGAATGCCTGTGGGTGAGGTTGGATTGCTTGAGTTGGAAAAACTCATTGGAATCCGTGTTTTAACCTACTTGCGAGTAGCAAATTCCAAAGCACTTCCAAACAAAACGGATATGCAATGCTTATTTCCAAATTAGGCGATCTAGTCTATACTTGTTTGCTGTGCGCATAACATAGTAATTCTAGGCTAATAACTGGAATAAGAACATGTAATGTTTTCAAAATCGGATATCACGGTTAGTAGAGGCCGGTCTTCGGACCGGGCGGAAGGGGGTGCTCATAGCTGACCTTCCCCGATCGTACCCAAGCTCCCGAGCAGAGACATTTGGTGATGACGGACACGTGGCCTTCGGCACCGAGTCAGGGTTTCCTAAATTTCCCCATTTTAAAATATTTAGGTGGCGACTCTGTAATCTGGCAAAGCAGTCCATGTTTGGCACTACTTTTCAAAAATCTGTTTTTCTTCAGAACGATTTGCCAGAGTTGGACTCTTTGGTTCAGATTTAGAACCGCAACAAACAAAAAGGGAGTCCGAACTGTAGTGAACCCCGATATGAACGGAACGGGACTTAACCCTCCCGGGGCGTTCGGGGACGTCTACAGCCAATCCTGAAAACAGCTTAGCCAGACGTAAGGTTTAGTGGCTCGAAAAGCTTTCCAAAGAAAATAAGAAAAGTTTTGAAAAACAACAAAAAACTAACCCATTTTATTTTCGAAAATTCTCTAACAAGCTTAAATTGATGACCTCTTGGTTTTCCTTTAGAAAAGAAACACAAATTTGGCCTACTCGTGATGGTGATTGGTGCGTGCGCATGTTAGATCCAAGTTTGGCCTAAATGGATGAATTGACTTCTAATCAAACAGATGTATGCATCGTGGAACAAACAAAACATTTTCCTTTTGTTTTGTAATTGGTAAATAAAGACGATTTCACAATTTACGTCTTATTTGGGGTGTCCTAAAAAAGTTAAAAAGTCACTATCCTATTTAAGTCACATCATCTTATTTGACTCACATCACCTCTCTAACATATCATTTCAAACTCAACCCATATTTTATAAAAAGTCAAAAAATGCACTTATTTAGAACATCCCAAACAACCCCTTAGTTAGATGATGGAAATGGATGAACACTACAAAGAAAGTAAACTTCACTATAGAAGAAACAGTAAAAATTACAAATCTAAAATGTGCTTAAAAACTACTTGTATACTACAGGAAATTAAGCTAGTGAAGCTAAAATTGAGGATAAGGCGTTGATTCATGAATAAGCTAAGATTGAAGATACGGATTAAATTGATTGTATTTATGGTGACATTTTGTCATGCCTTCAATTCTCGTATATATAGTTGCTATTGAAAATTTATCCGATCTTGAACCTGTTTTTGTGTGGTCAACCAAATTCTGCCACCCCTCATACTCTCTTGTCACTATCAACTCTACTCTTCACATTTTTTTAGAATGTCTTTACCATGAGCAATCACCCACAACCTGAGATAACGATCAAAGTTCTTGAAAGGCCTTTAAATCTTGTCATGTGTGTTTCTCTAAATTTTTAGAAGTTGTCCCCTGAATGTAAAATGTTGGGGTCTTTTGGGAAGAAAAAAAAAAAAAATCAACTTTTAGCTTTTTACTCATTTTGAGTGCCGTTTTGGGAACCTATAAAAAACATAGCGTTCTTGATGCATTTGGCTTAACGCTGGAAGTACTAAAAAAGCTGAACCACCATTTGGTAAGACCCAAAAAAGCAACACCTAAATTTACCAAACTACCCTCTGAAACATTTTAATTAATTAATTCAAAAATCAAAAAGTGAGGATATTTTGGAGTGATGTGACACTTTTAAAAAATATTAAACCAAAAATAAAAAAAGTCAGTTTTTTACCAACTTCCCAAATCACTTCCAAAAAAGCCAAAAAACTTGATAAAAAGCCAAAAGTCAGCTTTTTACCAACTTCTCAAAACACCCCTGAATCACATCACCTTTCATATTTTTTATTCACAAAAAGACAAAATAGATTAAAAAAAAATCAAAAAACCAACTTTTACCAACTTTCCAAAACACCACGTTATATTAATTAAGCTAATAGATGTGATCATCAATAAAGTTTGGATCCTTGACAAGTGTCCTAAATCATGGTTAGTCTCTTTCCACGTTTATAGTTGTCTTGCAATTATAACTCGAGAGAAAATAATACTAGTTGTCCTGCTTAGACTCAAATTCACATCACAACCATTTCACCCAGTGATTTAAGTTTTAAATCATACCCGCTTAGAACTTCTTCTTCCTTCAAACAAAAAAAAAAAAAATTTTACTTCCACATGGAAACCTTCCGTTGGTCATTCCAATTTTGGTACAACTATGGACGAACTGATTTCCTTTGCAATTCATGTCAAATCAATAATCAATTGTGAATCTTATTGTTCTTTTCTTATTATTAATCGATAGGAGATTATTTACATATTATAAAGAGAATTACATTAAACTGAATAATCATAGTTTATCCATACAAATTTATCATTCCAACAACTAATACCAACTAGGAACACATGAAAAGAAAAGAGCCAAAAATGAAAAAATAAACTCAATACAACAAAACCCCAATAGTGGGAAAGAAATAATCAATCCTTTACCTGACGTCTCAACACGAATGCAAAAGTGGTAAACTGAATTGGTTCTTATTGTACTCTTCATATTATTCTAATCTATTACCTAATCAATTCAAGCCAAATTAAGAACCTATTAGTGGTGGTTCCTGTGTTTTGATTCTTGTGTCATTTAGTCCTTATAATTTCAATTGGTTTGATTTTGACTTTGAATTTATGACTTTGTCTTAATTTGGCCCAATTGGTTATAACTCTTAACATTTCTTCATAAAAAATATGTACATAGATATTACATGTCATATTTTTAAAGGCAAAATTATAAATTTTATAATTCAGTTAGTTAATCTCAAATAATTTAGTGATAATTTTTTTTAAAAAAACACTAATGATTTTATTAATTAGACCAAATTGATGCAAAATCCAAAATTAAAGATCAAAATTGAGTTAATTGAAGTGTAGCGAATAAAATAATACAATGAGTAAAATATAGAGACTAGGTGTAAATTGTTATTATCTGTGTCAAAAGTATTATCGTCACAAATAATGAGAGATGAGGGGTTACTGAGTTGTGCCTCAATTTGAGATTTATTATGGGTTTATTTTTATGATCTGAACCGTTATTTTGTAGGATTCGTTAAATACTTCATGCTTACCAAAAATATTAGTAATTGGATATCAATAACTATATGATCGAATTACATTTATCAAAAAAATAAATTAAATTAAATAAATAAACAATAAGTTTTTTTTTTGAGAAATAACATAAAAATTATGCCATCCGATCACATAATTATTGATATCCGGTGAATATAATTTGTGGTAGGCATGAAGTACTCAACGAACCTTACAAAATAAACGGTTCGGATGATAAAAATAAGCTCATAATAAATCTCAAATTGAAGCACAACAGTCATATTCAATAACAAGGCTTTGATTATGAAGAATTTGGTTCAATTTATGAAGAGGTATTGGTTGTCTCAATGTGGTTGAGGTTATAAGCAACATGGTACTGCTATACTCAAAGTAGTATGCCATATGCTTGGTTATAATTTTTTTTTTTAAAAGTTTATTTAGCATAAAAGTGGTGGACGTTATACAAAAATTAATTTTCTTGGGCAATTCATAATAACAGGGTAACTAAGCTTCCAATTACTTGCAAACAATACAAGTAGTTATTTATAATTAGAATTTCTATTTTCTTGTAAAATTTTCATTCTAATCAAAGTCACATGAGAAAATATTTTATTTTATTTTCTTTTACTTTATTTTCTATCTTTTTTACTTTTCATCATTTATTTCTTTCTAATCAAACCAAATCATAAAGACAAGTTAGAGTAGTTACGGTTATGAGGCCGTGTA
Organism: Camellia japonica; assembly: GCA_030407325.1. Lineage (NCBI taxonomy): Eukaryota > Viridiplantae > Streptophyta > Magnoliopsida > Ericales > Theaceae > Camellia > Camellia japonica. Next base: position 82,741,895 of record JAPPVO010000031.1, read on the forward strand.
CTATGTTATTTTAGTGGGTTTTATTTAAATTATTAGAACCTTATCATTGCGTGTCTTATGTTTAAACAAAAACGGATCTTTTTATAATTTTTCTGGTTTGATTCGATTTTAAAAAATTTACATTTAGTTTTCAATTCATAAAATTTTAAAATTATAAAGATCAATTTAGTTCATAATTCATTTTAAAATCAAACAAAATTGGTCGTTAAAGCTTGTATTCTGTTTCATTTTGAGTTTTCTAATAGTTTTTTTTTTTTTAAATTTAATTTTTGAGTTATTTATTTTTTGCATTTTGTTTACCTTAGTGAATTGTTTATTTATTTATTTATTTTTTCATAAGGTGCATTACAAATATACTTCCTAAGGTTTGCTTAAAAGAGGAGTTACTGCCTGTAATTTAAAAAATTACAAATACCTCCTTATAAAAAAATTTATTGAACATAATTAATTAAAAAAATAAAATTTCTAAATGCTCTCTTATATAATAATAAAATTATTTAAATTATTAATTGAAATAAATTTCTGATATCATTAAGAACTGTTAATTGAATTAATGATTTATTAATAAAAATAGTCATTTGTTATGAAATTTAAAACTTCAAAGGGGTGTGAAGATGTAATTTGTAGAACTACAAGCGACAATTTGTATTTTAAGTAAACGTCAGGAGTGTATTTACAATTTATCCTATTTCATATTTTAGTCGAATTTTTATTTTTTATTTATTTATTGATTTTTAAATGTACCTAACCTATACATATCTACCAAATAAAATACTTGTGAAAAAATCTAAGAAACATTTGTATTATTTACTTTTTAGCTAAATTAAATACATTTAAAAAGTAAATAACTTCAATTAAAATAATTTAAAATTTTCACTAAAATACAAAATTCACTTCAACTATTCAAAAACTCTGTTTGAAAATTCCAAGTAAAACAGAAAATGTTATTTCCAAAATATTATAATAATATTGATAGTGGAAATATGTCAAATATCTTTCTGACCTCATGATGCACCAAAAAAGATGTGATCTTGATCATCATAAGCTAATCATGTCTTGGATATTCAAATTCCAAAGCAGAGCCAAAATTAATCAAAAATTAAAAAAGAGAAACAAACAAATTTCTTGTTTGGATTGACGCTCACTGCATTTGAACTCTTCCACTTTTTGAATCCATTAAAAAAATCAGCTACATTATTATTCAAGATTCGCACTATTATTTTGAATCACAACTAATGTCATTTACAAAATTTAAATTTTCATGTTGGTTTTTTGCTTTACCTCATAATGGATTGTTAATAGACAATTTTTTTTTCCTACCTTTCTTAATCTTTTCTCAAGTTCAAATAAAACTCATACTTCATTACATCCTTTCACTTAAGTCCGGTTCGGAGAGAAGTGTTTGGCAAAAATAGTCGGGAAAAAATAAACAAAAATTCAAAAGGTCAAAATTTTAAAATGTCACAATTTATCCATCAATTAATTATTTTTTTTCTCATAACTATCTAATTAACAGGAAAATTATTGTAAACACACTAACTTTTTCATCTTAAAAAAAATAAAATTAAATAGCTAAAAGTCACTTAAAAAAATCAAATTCCCAAAGATGCTATAATTATGAGTAATAAAGTGATTTTTTTTCATTAATGTGTGTACAAAAAGTTGTAAATAAACAAATCAATCAGCAATTCAACATAATTAAGTGGTAAATTACAAGATATTAGGTGGTGTTTGACAAATTTTTTTTTTTTTCATACTTTTTTTTTTATTTTTATTTTTTAAGAATCTTAAGAAAAGCTAATTCTTCCTGTAATTATTATAAAAAAGTTACTAGGCAAAAAATGAATTACGTTTCAAAGTTCGTAAGCTATTGTTTTCTCATATCAGTCAATGACTAATCAGTTTTAATCATTGACTTATTTTAAAATGATTAAAATATTTTAACAAGATATATACTTGGCCAAGTTGGATCCTCCGTTGTGCAATCCATAATACTTTAAATGATAATAGGTCATGTAAAAATAAAAAATAAAAAAAGGGTTTGGGATTTAAAGTTAAAAATCATGTGATTTTGATGTTTTTCAGACTTAGGTCTCGTTTGGGAATATGTTTTTTTAGTAATTTTTTGACCCTTTGGCTAAAATGTGATGTAAAAAAAATTAGTATGTTTGGGATGACTTTTTGGCTTTTTACGAAAAGACATGCAAAAAATAAAGAGAAAAGGGAATCTTAAACTTTTTTATATGGATTGTTGTCTTTTTAATTTTTTTAGTGACTTTTTGGCTAAAACAGTCACTTGCCAAACGAGGCCTTAAAGTGAAAACAACGTGATTTTTAATTTTACTATTTTATTTTAAAGCACTATAAATTACACTACAAAAAATATACTATAAAGGATCCGAATTTGTTGGCATATGTTTTTGGTGATTTATTTATTTATTTATTTATTTTTAATGCAACTCTCATGTGATTTCAAAAAAAAAGAAATGGCAGGCAAATCATGTGGTGGAGATGAAATAAAACTAGAAGTACATATAGAATCTCCAATTAGTGAAGCTAGTTCCTGCAACTCCACACACCACACCACGTTAGTGCAGTGTTCTCTCTCTGCATCGATCGCATTGTTAAAATATTTCACGTGAATGGGGAGACCACTGCACCTCTACTTTTGCCTTTGTGCTTTCCCAACTTTACAGAGTACCCTTTTTCTTGAGTTTGGTTTTTTGTTTTTTTAATGGCGTAATTATAAATATAAAAAATCGTATATTATTAACCCAAAAGTCGATAAATTTTACCTAACAATCAATTTCACTATTACTTACATACAGCCCCATAATAAAAGAAAAATAAATATCATTACAAAAGATATTACACAACTACTAATAGTAATAGGGACGGATCAAGAATTATTACAACGAGAGTATAAAAGTATGTTTGAGGGTGTAAACCTTTATGCTGTGTTTGGTTTGGAAATTTGGAGAGGGATTTGAAAAGGGAAAGGGAAAATGTGTGTGAAACTAGGTGAAATATATGAATATTTTATTCACATTTCACCTACCTTTTTCATTTCCATTTCCAAATCTATTCCCAAATCTCCCAACCAAACACAGCATTATAGTTTTAAAATTTTCAATATAATATTTGATATTTTTAAAATTTTTGAGAGTGTTATCGCTCTTATCCACACTTCCTATATCTATCCTTGACTATTAAGCTAAATGCGCTGGTTGAGTTTGATTTGTTATTTTAGCTAAATTAATAATTTAGGCCAAGTTTGACAACTCTCAAAAAAGTTAAAAAGTTACTCAAAAAGTTAAAAAGTTATCACTATTCACCAAAAGTCAAAAATTACGGCTGCACAACTCTCAATCCTAATTTTTCTCTACATATTAATTTATACAAATTTTTAATACACATTTTTTTCATAAAATATCAAAAAGTTAACTCAAGCATCCATATTTTTTCCCTCAACTTTTAGTCTTAAAAGACAAAAAGTACATTTATTTAAGACACCTCAAACAACCCGATCCCGCTACGTAGCTTGAAATTCCTTGGCTCGAATTTGGCTCGACACCAAAATGACGTCGTTCTGGTGTCTATTTTTTTTTTTTTTTTTTTTTTTCTTTTTCCTGTGTTTTTGTTCAATCAGAAACGAAGAACAGGGGAGAAGAAGAAGAAGAAGAAGAAGAAGAAGAAGAAGAAGAGGAGGAGAAGGAGAGAAGAAGAAGAAGAAGAAGAAGAGAGAAGGAAGGGAGAGAAGGAGAACTGGACAGGAGGGGGCATCAACCAGGGGCGGAGGCGCGGCGGAGGCGCGGCTGAGGCTGAGCTGCAACTGCGACTGCGACAGGAGGGGGTGCGACTGCGACGATCGGCGAGGCATCACCGTGATTTGGGCTGTCGAGCTCGCCGCCCACCATCACCGAGCTCCTCTCTGCGGCGATCGGAATGAGAGGGATGAGAGCGAGAGAGAGATGTGCGAGTGCAGAGCTCCTTTGCATAGTTTCGAGCCGTTTCAAGCCACTATGTTTCGAGCTCTCGATCATTTTCCCAAACAACCCCTTAGTTAGTTTGTTGTGAATGTTTTAATATTGGTGTAATGTCTCCCATTATTAAAATAAAATATCAATGTAATATTACTAATAATTTACAATTTTAGATAAGTGAATTTACTTTTCCGATATAAATTTTCTTACACCAATCATATGTTATGATTTGGGAAGAGATTACAATGTCCACGCTAAAGAAGGTGCCTATAATATGTCATTTATAATTTCTTTTATAAAATTTTATAATATAAATACAAAATGTCATAATATTTTCACCAAAAAAATCACCATAAAATATTATAATAAGAACACAAAATTTCAGAACATTATAATTCCTAACTGTATGGTACACATCATAAATTTATTATTTATAATTTCATCACAAATGTCATATTACACATTACAAATAATAATATTTTTTATTACTAAAAATATTACTTTCTTACCGTATACAACTTCTTTAAGAGATGTAAGTTCGTTCACATTCTAAAGAAATGTCCGACACGTTCATGTTCCCCTATGTAGCCCCATTGATTTTGGGTAAGGAAGACATTCATCATAATTGATTGGAAGACACCAAAAAAGTCATTAAAAAAAAGTTAAAAAGTTAATTTTTTACCAACTTTTCAAAACACACCTAAGTTCTTGGGTAGATTTTAAAATAAGTGCACAAATAGAAATCTTTCAGTTCAGTCAATTTATCAGATTAGTTCAAAAGTAATTAATTAAGTACATATAGGCCTGTTTTGGGATCTGACTAGAAGTTACTTTTTGACTTTTAATTTCTTTTGGGTCACATCATCTCTCTATTTTTTTACACATTAAAAAAAAAAAAAAAATCAAAAACCCAACTTTTAACTCACTTCCCAAAACAACCCAAAGTATGTTTGATATGATAGAATGAAATGAAGTGGGAATGGAATGAGAGTGAGAATAAAATATATAGTTGAATGGAATGGAATATCCATTTTCATTCCATTGTTTAGTTGCCAATATGGAATGACATAGGAATAAGATGATGATTCTCATTCTCATTTTTTATTATGCTTATTAAACTAATGGAATGGAATAAGTTTTAATTATTTATTTATTTTTTAACAAGTTAGTAACAAATAAATTAAAATTTTATATAGATTATGATAGTGTTGATAATTGTAGAAGTGGTGGCTGCGGTGGCATCAGTGGTGGTGATATATAGTAGTGGTAGTAGGATGGTGGCAGGTCATTGTTGTGTTAGTGGTGGTGGTAAGGTGGTGTTGTGGTTGCGATGGTAGTGGTTGTAACAGCAGTGGTGGTGACAATAGCCGACAATGGTAGTAAAGTGGTGGTTCTATCAATGGTGATGGTGCTAGTGTGATGTTTGTGAAAGTGGTAATAGTGGCGGTAATGTAGTGATTGTGGTGGCGGAAGCAGTGGTGGTAGTAGGGTAGTGATTCTAACAATAGTGATAGTGGTGGTTTTATGATTGTGGATGTGGTGGTAGTGGTTGTGGCAGTAGTGGTGGTATTGGCAACATCGGTAGTATGGTGGTGTGGTGGTTGTGGAGTTGGTGGTAGTGAAAATGGTGGTGGTAGTAGTAGTTGTGGTGGCAATAGGGTGGTGATGGTGGTTGTAGTGGCGGTGGTGGTAGGGTAGTGAAATGAATGATAACCGAAGGAAATGGTAATAACTAAATGATAATATATTTTTTTTAAGTACCAAAAAAATAAAAATAATAAAATTTTATAGTGATTCCATGATTAAATGGAATGACCATTCCTTAAGTTGGAGGGTGGAAAAAAACATTCTCATATTTTGTTGGAATTGGAATGACTATTCCCACTTAGATATGATATACCAAACAAGGGAAATGGAATGCAAAGGTAAAATGTTTGAGCCGATTCCATCGTACCAATGTGCTTATAATAGAATAAATAATCACACAAGAGAGAAGCAGGGGCGGAATCATGAATTTTATTTAGGAGTATATGGATAAAAAAATTATTCAATTAGCATTAGTACAATTTTAACTGAATATAATTTATTATGAAAGAAGTATTTCACAAAAAACCTAAATAAATCTAAAAAGCTGTTTTTTCAATTTTAAACTATTAGATGTCAGTATATAATCGGTTAAATATTGTTTTAAACTATTTTATTGATTGGTGTAATCTAGAAAATAAAAAGTGAAAAATGTTTAACACCCTTAAAACATGACCCTTAAATTTACACTTAATGACGGTAAATGTTACATGTTAGTTGATTTCTTTTAAATCAATCAAGTAGGACTTAACCACCCTCTTGTCATGTCATTGTAAATAAATTTAAGAGTGAAATTTTAAGTTTTTTAGTACTCTCATAAAAAGGTATACATATCATTTGATTTTAAATATCTTAAAAATAGGTGACATGTATCTTTTGTATTAATAAAATTGACACAATAAAATTGATGATATTATTTAAAATATGAAATAATTATATATCATTTCATTCGAGCCATTTAATTTTAACAAATTGAGTGGATTCTTGATCACATCTAGTGTAACCTAAGCACCATGGTGAGGATGGGCGTGAGAGAGCCCAATCTACAGGGCTAGCTAGTCTCAACCATTTGTGTTTTAGAAGGGGTGTAAATTTGGCCCACTGAATCGTGGCCCACTCGAAGCCTGCCTGCAGTCCGTGCAACCCGGCACGGCTCATCCAGGCCTAGGCTCAAGTCCAACCCAAGACCCTAGGCCTAGGCCTGGGCCTGTGCCATCTATTTCGAAGCCCAGCCTGGCCTACGAGGCCAAACCCAATGCTCGGTTCATCGGCCCACTCAAGAGGTGGCCTGCCCGAGATCCAGTATCATTTTCAGTGGAAAAAAAATAAAAAAAAAAAAAAATAGTTAGGACATACCCAAGCCCGAGCTTAGGCTCAAGCTCACTAGCTTGACTGGAGGCCCTACTCGTCGGCTCGAATACTCCCTGGGCTAGGGTTGGGCCTAATTTTTTGATCTGTGGGTTGACCTGGTCCGGTTTGACTTTTGGTTGGAGCCGAAGCGGCCCAACAGTGGGTTGGCCTGAGCCCGGACCCGAATAGACTGGATTAGGCTAGGCCAAATTTACAGCCTTAGTTTTAGTCCTTTATATCGTTTTGGTAAGTTTATTTTATTTTATTACTATTTATGTTTTGTTTTGTTTTGTTTTGGCAAGTCAAGAACTATATATTAAGGTATATTTTAGAAAATTGGTTAAAAGTCAACTTTTTTATTTTCTTAACTTTTTTTAGATCATATCATCTCTTCATTTTTTTTTTTTGCATATTTTTTCAAAAAAAGAAAAAGAAAAAGAAAAAGCAAGCTTTTAAAGACTATCCTAGTTTAGGACTCAGACTTTCATCATTTTTCAAATCTAAAAAAATTTAAAAACTTTCATCATTTCATTTGATAAATTGTAATATTCCCATCAAAATCAACGGTATATAATTATCACCTCATCATAAGTTTTAAAATTTATCTTAACTATTTTAATTTAAAATACATTTATGGATGATGTAAAATTTTCGGTGACACTGTTAATGAAATGAAGTGATCTCCTTTATCTAGTTATATTTATTTTTTATATTATAATAAAGTAAACATCTCTATTGGTGTCTTGAAATTTCTCTTTTCTTATGCTAAGTGTCCATTTTCTAAATCGAAAAAAAAAAAAAACAAAGAAAAGAAAAAAAGAAAGAGGAACTTAGAACTCAAACATCAAACGTTTTATTTGCTAAAAAATATTCTTAATACTTAAGTGACACATAATATATAATAAATATTTTATTTTATTTTTACTTATTTAAAGTACACAATCCTTAATCTCTATATAATGAGAGGCTTTGTACTTTTCCCTTACTCCAACTTAAGCACTCCCACTTGGACTCTTTGATCCCAAGGACTAATTTCAAAACAAAAAATAAAAATAAAAAAATTATACCATAATTTGAGGTATACAAATGATCTATATTCCCTCCATACAGAGTCATTGTATCATAATCTTAAGGCATCAGCTCGGATCATTTCAATGATGCTAACTTTTTATAGCGAAATTTATGAGATCAACGGTTCAGATCATTACTGTAAGCTTAGAATTAGGATCACAAAATGAAATATAAAGAAGTATAGGGGATAGTGGTATGGGAGATGAACAGAAGAATTGTCGAATTCAAACTTTTCATGCCTCCCTTTTGACCAGTTGTGTTTCCGGTCACACCTTTCCTTCCATCTCCAAACAGCCATGAAGGTTACCCAAAAAGGCACCATAGTGGTTATAAAATAGCCTACCTACTTTAGCAACCTACATTCATTCGATTCAATCGTTTTCATTCTTCCTTTCTTGTTGTTCTTCATCCTCTTTTGCTTTTGTTGGAAAATTTGGTTTTTTATAGGCTTATTTTTGGGTCAATTTTGAGCTCAAATTTAAGTGGGGTCGGCACGTCTTTTGAGGTGAGTCTAAAAAGGTGACGTGTTCCTTACTGCGTGTCAAGTTACACGGTAAAGACAGTTCGTCAAAACCATTTATGAGTGAATAGGAACTTAAAGTCGTTTTTGGGTTCGTAGAGTGGACATTTAAAGAAGTAAAATATGGGTTTCCTTGTAAGGCTTGTCCTACATTGGAAACTTAAGAGAACCTATGTGTGTATATAAGTTCTAGGTGGCAACACTTGGGTTGGGCCCCAAGGGGCATCCCAAGTTTGTAGAAGGGAGGAGTTATAGACAAAGTGAACCTTAGCCCAAACCGCCACATACGTGCGCGCGCTCCACTGCCGTCGTCCGTCCGACGGATCAGGCGCAGGTATAGGTCGAGTCTGTTCTAATATTAATTTTTTGGACAAAAATTTATTTAAAATTTTTAATGAAATTAAATTCTAATTTTGTGCCAAAATTGAATTTAATTTTCTGTCCAAATGTTATCTCATCTATGTCCAATTTTTCCAAATAGTTTTTAAAATCTGTTGCACCTGGACAGATACAGTTTCTGCACAGAACAAATTTAAATTGTTGCCCAGACAGATTCAAATCTGCTAGTAGTTTTCCAACAGATAGAAACTGCCCAACAGTTATCTGTTTGCACCTGTTCTGTTTGAAAACAGATCTGTTCATTTGAAATTGAACCTGTTCAGACAGCCTCTATTTGCCTATAAATAACATTCATTTCCAGCAGTCTTGGGCATTCCGAAAATTCATTTTGTTGCCTTCCTTTTACTCTGTTACATAAATTATTCTTTATATTAATTTAGTAAAAAATTCAGAGAGTTTAGAACACAAGTTTTGTTCGCCGAACAAATTGTTTGGAGTGTTACTACAATTTGTGAAGATCATTATATCCTGGGAGATAGACGCCATTAGTCTGTAAGCACCAAAGCGGGGCGAATCTGTCTTAAGGACAGAGTGTCACACACTTGATTTGATCTTTTTGTACTTTTACATTTCGGTAAAATAAATTCTGTTAGTAATTTATTTTATTTGTTTGGTTTGTTTCATTTTATTTATTTTACAAATTGTTCCAACAATCTTAAGAGAGATTTGAATTATTCTGTTTATACATAATTTTTCGTTTGTTTCCTTTTCTCTTTCTACTTCTTACAGAAATTATTATCTGTGGTTTTACAAAATAATATTCTGGTTGGAAAAACAAATAGTAGTAATATACTGTTTGACTGATAGTAGTAATATACTGTCTATTTTCTTTCACAACTAGCAGTAATATATTGGTGTCATTAACAATTCAGAATATTTATTTGTGAAATTCGTCAAAAATTAATTTTGGTCTACAGAAATAATTTTTGAGTGTTCATTAATTAAAATTATGTTTCAGTATTTTAATTATTGAAGTGTTACAGAAATTTAATTTTCTATGTGGAATTAATCTAGTTAATAAAATTTTATTTTATTTTCAAATTAATTGAAAATAAAAGTTACAATTCTTGTTTCTTTTATTTTTACAGAATTTAATTATGTGGTTTTGGTTTAAATTTTATGTGTAGTATAAAATTTGAATTATAATTTTGTTTTATAATTTAGAATTCATGGCTACTGAAACTGGTCAAGCTAATGCTCAAATAAGTATTAGTATGGTGGTTGCAATTGCGCCAACCCCTCCTCCTGTTGTGACTGTGCCAGTCAATCACAGTGAGAAGCCAGAGAAGTTCTCAGGAACTTATTTTAAAATATGGCAACAGAAAATGTTGTTCTATTTTACAACTCTAAACTTGGCTCATTTTCTCTGTGAAGATGCTCCTATTCTGAAAGAGGATGAAATCGACCGGCAAGTGGTTGCTGTGGTCGATGCCTGGAAACATGATGATTTCCTTTGTCAGAACTACATCTTGAACGAACTTGACAACACATTATACAACTTCTACAGTCCTATCAAAACGGCAAAGGAACTTTGAGATTCTTTAGAGAAAAAGTACAAAATAGAAGATGCTGGCTTAAAGAAATTTGTGGTTGGCAAATTCTTGGACTTTGTTATGTTTGATTCTAAGCCTGTGATCAACCAAGTTTAAGATATTCAACTCATTCTGCATGACACTCACACAGAAGGCATGTTTCTCAGTGAATCATTCCAAGTTGCAGCCTTAATTGAGAAATTACCACAAGGCTGGAAGGAATTCAAGAACTACCTTAAACACAAGCGCAAAGAAATGTCTTTGGAGGAATCAATTGTGCGTTTGAGGATTGAGGAGGACAGCCGCAATTTAGAGAAGTGGGCTGGTAAGCATTCAATGGAGTCAAAAGCAAATATGGTGGAACATGCTCCAAAAGCCAAGAAAATAAAGTTTTCTGGAGAAAGTTCCTCACAAGGCTCTAAAGGAGGGGAAACTAAAAAGTACAAGTTTAATGGCAAGTGTTACATCTGTGACAAAGAGAAATATCGGGCCCAAGATTACCGTAGCAAAGGCAAAAGCAAAAGAAGAACAAGTGTAGACGTCCCTGAACGCCCCGGAAGTTGTTAAGTCCCGTTCTGTTCATATTGGGGTCACTACAGTTCAAGGACTCAAATGTCACGGTTCTTAATCTTGAACCAAAGAGTCCAAATCCGGCAAATCGTTTTGAAAACAGATTTTTTGAAAGAAGTGCCAAACATGGACTGCTTCGCCAGATACAGAGTCGCCACCTAAATATTTTTTAAAATAGGAAATTTAGGAAACCCTGACTCGGTGCCGAAGGCCACGTGTCTGTCATCACCAAAGTTGGCTCGGGAACTTGGGTACGATTGGGGAAGGTCACATCGTGAGCACCCCCGCTCGCCCGGTCAAAGACCGGCCTCTACTAACCATGATATCTGTTTTTGAAAACTTTGTGAGTTCTTATTCCGGTTATTAGCCTAGGTTACTATGTGATGCTCGCAGCAAACAAGTATAGACTGGGTCGTCTGAATTGGAACTAAACATCTCATGTTTGTTTGTTTGAAGATGGTTTGATGGTGCTACCCGCAGGTAGGCTAAGACGCGGATTTGCCACCCTCAGGTGGGCTTAGAAAACATGATTTTGCCACTATCTAGTGGGCTTAAAACAAACATTTGATGAATTGTCCAATCCAAGCAACACAACCTCCACCCACAGGCATTCAAGGCAGTTATATCACATAAGCACATAGTCTCATGGCAAGCATGCTATCATGGCAACACTCACACGCATGCAAGGATGCTAAAGCATAAAACTCACCAAGTACTCCAAGCCAAAACAGAAAACTGATTAGAAATCAATGCATGATCCTAATTATATAGAAATGCCTAATGCAACACATGCAATAATGCAACTATAGCAGGCTCGGCTATTCTAAACATGGCATATGAAATGCTACGACTAACACGTATTCAATTTAGAATTGAAATACAATGCAGTTTGTATGATGCGCCGAGCCTGGTGCGTGCAAAACAGATGAATGATGCAACATGCTATCATACTGTATGCTAATTGAAATATGCCCTATATCTAACCATCGTAAGCGGATAAATAAAAGGGAAGAAAGACGTGGGGTTGGAAGACATACATCACACTCACCCACACTTATTACAGTTTTGCCCTCGCGCAGAGGGTCCGAATAAATAATACAGTCCGAATAAAAGAATAATACAGTCCGAATATTACAGATTCCTAATTAATTAACAAATTAAGTAAGAAAAACTGTAAACTGGCATGCAAGCCAAGGGCTGCCTCGCTTCTGATGAATGATGCATGTTGGGCTTCCTTCTCGCGGAAATCCATTGGGATGTCCAATTTAGCCTCTGTTTGCGATATTTCTCGAAATGCGCGCCATACTCCGAAAAGTTGCTGATTCCTTATTTTGCTGCAACAGAGAGCAGGAAAGGGGCATAGCAATGTATTTCACAGATATATGCATGCCTCGATCCTCGTGCCACCAATCACGCATATCGATGCATGATGGCCGAGGAGTCGGATTGCACAACTCAATATGGGATGAAATGCAGATGAATGCTACAACAAAACCTAACTCCATCATGGGTAATCCGGAGTGTCGGTGACTGGGGAATTGAGACTCGTTCCGTCACTCGGAGTACGAAACATGCCTCGTTTCCCGTGCTCGGGCTAACTCCTATCCCGAACACGATGCAATATGCATGGTATGCATGAAATGTAGCTAATATACAATTCTAGCATGCACAATGCTATGAGAATGAGGTGCCTCGAAATGCGTGCGCACGGGCGCGCAAACCGAGGCGATGATCCTAAGGCATAAAATGGCATATGCAATGCAATTGGACTTACACTAACATGAGAGGGCCTCAGCCACACTCACATAAGAGGTCGTCGGATAAAAATGAGATGCCTCGAAATGCGTGCCCACAGGCGCGCATACCGAGACGATGCATACAGAATGCAAAATGTCATGGAAGTGATATGTAATGAGGTTAAAATGAGATGTCTCGAAGTGCGTGCCCGCGGGCACGCAAACCGAGAAAATGGCATACGGAATGCAATGATGCGAAAATGGCATACGGAATGCAGAATGGACTTATACCAACGTGAGAGGACCTCAGCCACTCTCACACGGGAGGCCGTCGGATAAAAACGAAGTGCCTCGAAATGTGCGCACACGGGCGCGCAAACCGAGGCAATGCATTAAAGCATGAAATGACATGGAAAATGCAAATTGGGCTTACACTAACATGAGAGGGCCTCAGCCACACTCACATAAGAGGCCGTAAGATGAAAATGAGCAAGCTCGAAATGCGTGCCCACGGGCACGTAAACCGAGGCGGTGGCATACGCAATGCAAATGACATACGGAATGCAAATTGGGCTTACACTAACATGAGAGGGCCTCAGCCGCACTCACATAAGCTGCCGAGAGACAAAAATGAAGTGCCTCGAAATGCGTGCACACGGGCACGCAAACCGAGGCATGGCCCTGAGGCACAGAAATGACATGCGAATGAGATGTGACATATGGCATATGGAAAATGCCAATTTCAGCAGCTAAAATGATGCACAAATGGCCCCCGAATTATGACAAAATTACACCCGATGCCCGAAATGCGATGTAATGCACCCGAAATGGCCTACAGCCATACTAAACACGCACAACATGACCATGACATGCAAACCAGTAGCAAGGCAGCCCCAAATATGGCATTTTTTCAGTATAAAGCAAGGCTAAACAAGAACCACAAGCATGGCAAATTTAGCATGCAAAAACGGGGAAAAAGAGGGGAATTACAAAGCAAGTAGTATATACAATGCTCAAACCAGAAAAATCAGTTCTACAAAAATGAAGAGGGTCCAAAAACATGCATATTTACAGTAGATGAGATCCTCTAATTCAGTATGTAGACATGCTTAACATAGTATGCAAAAATGAGCCAACAAAGGGCTACAACATGAGGTACCATAAGCAATGACCAAACGACTTTGGACCCTTAACAAAACATGAAGAATGGGTCATTTTAAGACACTCTCTAAGCCTGATGAAGGCTCAAATCAGTAGCTAACCAAGCTTAACAAAGCATGCAATTTTACGGGAAATATAGGGGGTACAACATGAAGTACCAAAAGCATGCATCAAAAAACTTTAGACCCTTAACAAAACTTGACAAGAAGGCCAAAATAAGGATATTTTCAGTACTGATGATGGCTCAAAACAGGAGCTAAGTAAGCTCAAAAAGGCATTCAAGATGGGGCCAAAGAGAGGTATAAAGAGAGGTACAACATGGAGGCTTCAAACCAATTTGATCCCTTCTACAATGTTGTAGAGGGACCTAAAATAAACTCAATTTCAGTTAATGTCATGCTCAAAATCAGATCATAAACAGGCCAAAGAAATCATGCAATTTTACGGTAATTTGAAGTAATTACAAAGCAAGTGCATGATAGAGAGGACAAACAGGGTTGAGCCCTTCTTCAATGTTGAATAGGGGCTCAAAATGAGCCCACTCACAGTTTACCTCATGCTCGAAATCAGATCACTCATAAGCCAAATATTCAATGCAAAATAAAGGCATACAAGATGCTATTGAAGCAAGTGCACCATAGAGGGCTCAAACAGGGTTGAGCCCTTAAACAAAGATGAAAATGAGCTCAAAAGAGGACCACTTTCAGTAGGGGTCGGAGCTCAACACAATAAGAAAATAGGCTTAAGATTTGAAGCAAAAATGAGCTCAAAAGAGGGTGAAGTGTACTTACCCTTGAAGATCAAGACTTTGGTTGCTCTTTGCTTGATGAAAGTTGCTTCTAAGCTTCTCAAGAACCCCTCCTTGCTGCTGGAATGGAGTTGGTGATGGTGATGCTAGGTGTTGATGAACAAATGGTGCCAAGACTTGGATGTTTGAAGCTTTTTGGAAGAGAGGAATGGAGGAGATGTATATGCAAGGCTCAAAGGATTTTTTCTCACCCTTAAACCAGCTGGTGGCTGCTGGTTTATATGGCCAAGAAAAGGGGTGAAAAAGGAGGGCAAAAAGGTGGGAAAAATATCTAGATATTTTGCTCTAAATATCTTTCAAAATATCTAGATATTTTGCTCTAAATAAAAAGTGGCGTTCGGCCACGAAGTGGGCATCTGAGGCCCCAGTGTTCCTCAAAATGACAAAACAGAGGTACCTGCCAAAAATCGGAGAAAAACCGATGCGAAACGAATGCTCGGGGGCCAAACCGCGAGGTTCGGGGCCCGAAAACTGGCTATAAGTACCGAAAGTGGCATACGGCCACGAAGTGGGCATCAGGGGCCCCAGTGTTCCTCAGTATGATAAAACAGAGGCACTTGCCAAATTTGAACAGAAACCGGTGCGAAATGAATGCTCGGGGGCCAAAACCGCGCGGTTCGGGGTCCTGAAAATGGGCCGTGAGCACCGAAAGTGGCGTTCGGCCACGAAGTGGGCATCTGAGACCCCAGGGTTTCTCGGTATGACAAAACAGAGGTACCTGCCAAGAACCGGAGGAATCGGAGACGGTTGGGCGGTCCCGAACCGAGGCACACGGCCTGACGGTCCCGAAAACCGGGAACCGGGCAAAATGGCCTACGGCCACGAAATGTAGCTCACGGCCACCGGGAGATAGTCTACGGGACCACTCCCTCCCCTCAGGAAAGAAAACAGAGAAAACCGAGTCTGGTTCGCAAATCGAGACAAGGCACGAAGAAGGTTCGGAAGTCCGGAGGCAGGGCGCACGACCGCGACTCTGAGACTTCTGAACGAGCACAGCATGCAACATCACCAAGCGCTCAATCGGTGACGTCTGAGTCTTAAGGTCGGTCAAAAATGGGGTGTCTACAACAAGCAAGAAGCCTGTTTAAGCCAATATGACTGAAGTGGATAAAATTTCCAATAGTGTAGATGACATAAATCTTTCTGCAGTTGTTTCCGAGGCAAACCTTGTTGGAAATCCTAAAGAATGGTGGATGGACACTAGTGTTACTCATCATATTTGTGCCGCCAAAAAGATGTTCACATCTTATTCTATAATGGACAACGATAAACTACTTTTTACGGGCAACTTCTCGACTTCTAAAGTTAAAGGACAAGGAAAGATTATTCTGAAGATGATATTTGGAAAGCAACTCACTCTCAACAACGTGCTGCATGTACCAGACATTCGCAAGAATCTTGTTTCCGGATCTTTGTTGAGTAAAAATGAGTTTAGGCTAGTTTTTGAAAGTGACAAGTTTGTACTTACCAAAAACAGGATGTATGTAGAAAAATGTTACATGTCTGATGACTTTTTCAAAATGAATGTAATGACTGTTATACCCTCTGTTATTAATAAAAATACATCTTCTTCTTACTTGCTTCAAATTTATGGCATGGTAGACTTGGACATGTTAATTATGGATCTTTGCGTAGATTAATTAATATGGAATGTTTACCTAAATTGGACATTGATTTAAATCATAAATGTAAAATTTGTGTTGAGGCAAAATTATCCAAAATTCCTTTTCATTCAATTGAAAGAAGTACGGAACCACTTGAATTAATTCATAGTGACATTTGTGATTTTAAATCAATTCAAACTAGAGGTAGGAAAAAATATTTTATCACTTTTATAGATGACTATACTAGATATAGTTATGTTTATTTAATTCGAACCAAGGATGAAACTTTGGAAACTTTCATTCAATATAAGAACGAAATTGAAAATCAACTTGGTAAGAAAATTAAAAAAACTTACAAGTGATAGAGGTGGTGAATATGAATCACCTTTTGGTGAGTTTTGTAAAGAATATGGAATAATTTATCAAACCACCGCTCCTTACCTCAGCAAAATGGAATTGCTGAAAGGAAAAATAGGATTTTTAAAGAAATGATGAATGCCATGTTAATAAGTTCTGAATTACCTCAGAACTTGTGGAGGGGAATCGATACTTTTTGCTAATTATATTTTAAATAAAGTACCCCAAAAGAAAGTGAATCAAACACCTTATGAATTGTGGCATGGAAGAGTACCATCCTACAAATACTTAAAAGTGTGGGGGTGTTTGGCTAAAGTGGCTATTCCTAGTCCTAAAAAGACTAAGATAGGTCCTAAAACAGTTGATTGCCTTTTCATTGGTTATGATAGGTCCTAAAATAGTTGATTGCCTTTTCATTGGTTATGCCATGAATAGTGGTGCATATTGATTTTTGATTCATAAGTCAGAATATTCAGAAATGTATGTAAATACTATTATTGAATCTCGAATTGCGTCTTTCTTTGAACATGTGTTTTTAAATAAAATTGGACAAGAGACTAGTACTAATAAAAGATCTTATGATGCTATTACTAGTCATGATCAAGAATAAGATCAAGAACAAAAACAAGAGCAAGAAATATATCAAAATGAGAAAGAGGAACTTAGGCGTAGCAAATGTGCTAGAACCTCAAAATCTTTTGGTCCAGATTTTCTAACATTTTTGTTAGAAAATGAGCCCTTAACTTTTAAAGAAGCGATGTCCAATCCTGAAGCTCCTTTATGGAAAGAAGCTGTAAATAGTGAAGTTGAATCCATCTTGCAAAATCACACTTGGAAATTGGTAGATCTGCCACCAGGTTGTAAACCTCTTGGGTACAAGTGGATTTTGAAGAGAAAAATGAAAACGGATGGATCAATTGACAAATATAAGGCAAGACTTATGGTCAAAGGTTTTAGACAAAAAGAAGGTCTTGATTACTTTGACACATATTCACCAGTTACCAGAATAGCATCCATTAGAATGCTAATTGCCATTGCATCTTTGTACAATCTAGAAATTCATCAAATGGATGTGAAAATCGCTTTCTTAAATAGTGAGTTAGATAAGAAATTTACATGAAACCACCAGAAGTATTTTCTATTTTCTATTCCAGGGAAAGAAAAGAAAGTGTGTAAATTGGTTAAATCATTATATGGTTTAAAACAAGCGCCAAAGAAATGGCATTGCATAAATTATTCACCATATTAATTTAGGGAAAAATTCAGAGAATTTAGAACACAAGTTTTGTTCGTTGAACAAATTGTTTGGAGTGCTATTACAATTTGTGAAGATCATTGTATCTTGTGAGGTAGACGCCATTAGTCCGTAAGTACCGAAGCGAGGCGAATCTGTCTTAAGGACAGAGTGTCACACACTCGACTTGATCTTTTTGTACTTTTACATTTCGGTAAAATAAATTTTGTCAGTAATTTATTTTATTTGTTTGGGTTGTTTCATTTTATTTATTTTACACAAAAGATTGTTCCAACAACTTCTACATAATTCTATGTTATTTTTATACAATTAAATTGTATATACATTTACACAGATAACCATTGGATTCTAACAGTTTAGAATTGGACTAATTAATTATCACAAAGAACCAACATTGAATCTAATAAGCTTTGGTGCTTGGCTCTAGCAAATTGAGCTTTAATAACCTAAAGACATTACTATTTAAAATTAAAAGTTAGGCCTACTTATCAAATTTTAATAATGTAGCAATCAATTATAATATCTAAGACAACTCTCTCATGAGAAGTTATTTGGTGGTCTTGAAGCATTACTCCACACCATTCATTAAATGACAAATATCCAGTTGTCTCCTAAATAGAGACGAAAAGATGGTGGATCCCACTACTTCAATCAATAAAAATCAAGTTGGAGCACCATATTAGCATGCCCAAGAGCAAAAAATAATTTTTCCTCTCTCTCATATTTTCTCTAATTAATCATCTTATTTACATATTATTGAGTATAGAAAATAAGACAAATTACACAAATAGTCTCTATAGTTTGGGGCTTGTGTCACTTTGGTCCCTGACTTTTCAATTGTGATACATTTGACCCTGAATTTTAAATCTTGTTCCAAATAACGATAATTGAAGATATCATTAGATTTTTCAAGAGTAAAATTGTCAATTTGATAAAAAATAAACTAATTTGACAAAAATAAATGTCAAACAAATATTTTTAATTTTTTAAAAATTATTTCTACCCACTAAAAATAAAATTATGTAAAATTGATAAATCTTTTAAACATTTATTTATTTTTTTTACCAAATTAATTTTTATTATGTGTTTGGATGATGATCATGTAAAATTAATTTTAAAAAATTAATCATGTAATTTTTATTAATTTTACATAATTTTATCATTGGTGGATAAAAATAATATTTAAAAAATTAAAAATATTTTTTTGACATTTATTTTTGTTAAATTAGTTTATATTTTATCAAATTGACGATTTTACCCTTGAAAAATCTAATGATATTTTCAATTGTCCTTATTTGGAACAAGATTCAAAATTCACGGTCAAATGTGTCACAATTAAAAAGTCAGGGACCAAAGTGACACAAGGCCCAAACTATAGGGACTATTAGTGTAATTAACCCTAGAAAATATGTCTAAAAAGTGAATTTATATATCATTTTCCTATCCTAAATTCCTAATGTACATGGGATTAATTAAGATTTTAAAGTTTGAACCCATTTCAGATTCAATCTACTTTTCTTTGAAGTACTTTCCCTCTCCTGGTAAAAATGGATTAATTAAACATTTAAAAGAAAACTTTTTAACATACTTTTTTTCCTTGTAGGATCCAAATTCTCCAATCATTTACTATGCTTAATTCATGTCTCAACTCAACTGATATGATGATTGGAAATTAGGCATTTTCATTGATGTATTGTGGACTCGAGTGTCACACTGTGTATTTGTGTTGCAACAATTAATCTGTTGGCTGTAAACGTTGGGCATACCAACATCACTTCAACTACTCCATGAACAAAACCTACAAAAATATATATCAAACTTGACTTGAAAATTTAATACACTTCAATGTGTTAGTTTAGCTTGAAATAATCAAAATAAAACTATTTCAAAAGAAATTGTCAAAAGAAAAAAAAAGGTCATTCTGTAAATTCTTTTGCTTGGAGTAAATTACAAAAATATAAATGCCAATTCATAATTTGCACAAATAAACAGACAAGAAAATTATGGAGAGGTGGTTTGGAAATACTCCAAGATCCAGTATGACGTTCTTGATCCTCTGATTGTCACCTAAAAAATGATGAACACTCTTATCGGGGGTGCCAGAATTAGCACTCCGACGGACAAGTTAGTATGCTCTCAAGTTTACTTCTATCTCAAGTTATTTAATCGATTCTCACATACCTTTCTTTGGTTGATGTTCCTCTATTTATACTAGTATTTGGTCCTAGGAGTCGGGCCCACTCTTAATATAACGCCCTCAAAATAATACATAATCCCAACACCCAACAGTTCTATATACATGATAGATAGATCACATTTCCATACATACATCAGAGTTAATATTACCAAAGAGTATTTCATATAAGTTACAAATGTTTACAAAAAATAATAGAATGCCCTGCGGGCTTACATCTTTCCAAGTTGTTGCTTGGTTACACAAAAGAAGAGTTTTAACTCTTTTACAGATAAAGCCCTTGGATTGCATTTACATAAAACCAATAAAACAAATAATAAGACCGAGTCTTCAATTCCGAAAACCTCCTAAGCAAAGATCTTGAACTTGGCACGTCTCCGGTATCTGAAAATAGTGTCCCAAGTAGGGTGAGCCAAAGCCCAGTAGAGATATACTAAACCCAACATGAGAAATAACTAAAGCATTATCATTCGACAAATGATTAACACGTGTAAACCAATTCACACCCTTCTCATAGCCCAACAACAATTACATCCATGTTTCCATCCGCCTCCCTTATTTATCCAATTCAATTCCTAGATATGGTTCATTATCTAACCCAAACAATTTAAGTGAGACTACCACTCGACTTATTAACACCTCCGTTACCCTCAATTCAAAATGAGACTACATCTCACGTAATTAATACCTCAATTGACAATTTCATTCCTGCACTTCAATTAAGGTTGCGGGACTTTTAACCCCGGACACTCCGGCCAACTTAATTGTCTATGGAGTACACTCCTCTAACTACTCCCAAACAAAGATACAAAAACAATGTGTTAGAGTATATGAACACATATGGAGTACATCCCCTATCTCCTCCCAAACAAATATATATAAACAATGTTGTGTTAAAGTATATGAACACATATGTGTGTGGAGTACATCCCCTATCTCCTCGCACACACTGGAGTACATCCCCTATCTCCTCCCAAACAAATATACATATATAATGTATTTAAGCACTTTATCTCATACAATGATCAATCAATACACATATTTGCTGTATTATTCCAACCGTCACATTCAATGACATAACACGTTTGATTAGTTTAAGTTTTCCCTAATCAACATACAGTGTCTACAACAATCAAGACTATCCTCCACCGATAGCCCAAAGCAGTTATTTCTAAACATATAATAAATTTATCAACAGATAAAATATCGACATTTTCATAGGTGAGTGATTAATTTATCCAACTACACCATTTACTCCCAAAATTTCCAAATTTCATTATTCTCAACTCAATTTCACATTTCCCTAAATTAATTATTCAACATAATTAGGACATTTTTCCCCCCTTTTTCAATATCAACCCTAAGGTTCAATTTAATCAATTTGATAACAATAATTCCATTTTCCAAAGTCTCTCATACACATGGGGTTTAACATTTGAAAACCCCTTTTTCTTTTTTATAACTACCAAATAAACCCTAACTTTTCCAAAATTACCCAACAACATCAACTAATCAAAATGACTAATATTTATGTCAAAACCCATAAGATGGAGTAAGATATCCTACCTTAATTTTCAGAGCTCAAAGGAGAAGAGAGGTGAAAGTCAAAGTGCTCCAAATCCATAACTTTTCAGATGAAAGTGAAGCCCTCGCGAAGCTCTACCTTTCTTCCAAAGGGACTAGGGTAGAAGACCACTAGAACTAGATGAAACCCTAGAGAGAAGATGTATAGAGAGAGAGAGAGGTCGGATCTAGGGTTTGAGGGAGAAAAGGAAATCAAAAAGTGATGAAGGGGACTGCTGCTGCGTACTGATATAACAGAGGCTCGCTCGAGCGAAAGAGTGGTCGCTCGAGCGACCTGACACAAAGATAACTCGCTCGAGCGCAGAAAGCCTCGCTTGAGCCAACAATTCGAAGCTTCAGGTCTGCAACCAGAAGCACGCTCGAGCGAAGAATAGCTCGTTCGAGCGAAGAAACCCAAAACATGCAGGTCGCTCGCTCGAGCAAAGGAAAGCTCGCTTGAGCCAAGAAATGCAACTCTCAGGTCCAGAACCAAACGCAGTCGCCGGCTCGAGCACAAGACTTCTCGCTCAAGCCACCAGATACAACACCCAACTCTCGCTCGAGCAAAGGAACCCTGGCTCGAGCGAAGGATCTAAAACACAAAGCTCGCTCAAGTGACAAAAGCCTCGCTCGAGCGAAGGAACAAAATTCTGGGCATCAACTATAGGTTCAAACTCACTACCAACCTGTAACAAACCTGCCCAACATATCCTAAAACTCATACACAAAGAATTGAAGGACGGAAACAAGATATAAGCAACAACCAACATCACGGAACCTAAGTCCGGAATACAACAACCAAAGGATGGAAAACCGGGATTGCTATAACCTCCCCCCCTTAAAGAATTTCGTCCTCGAAATTAGATACAAGTTTTCAAAAACAGGATTTCTCAACTTCCAATAACATTACCAACCAACATTCCACATCCTGACCCATTACCGGTTATCCCATCTCTAATCAAGAGGCAATTTATAATATAATTCAAGGTGCATTAACAATATGCTATTCTTTGAAACCCAACAATTTCCAATACCATATTCCACCATTTCATAACATATTCAATGTTAAAAAATATATATATATGTGCATTGCTACAGTACATTCAACATATACAATGCTAAATTAACTTTCATTTTCAAGGCATATTCCAAAATACTTCCGTATACCGAAACATATACAATGTTTTACAACTTAAGACATATTCAATGTTCTTAAAGTTTATCAATACAACAAAATATTCAACATATGTTCAAATATCCCCAAATAGATCCGGATACTTCTCTCGGGCCTCTAATTCGCTTTCCCAAGTGGCTTCCTCAACCCATTATGTTTCCACAACACCTTAATTAATGGAGAAGTCCTGCTTCACAAGACTCGATAACAATACTAACAGTATGACACAACCAATTACTACAGTGTTCTGAGACATTCACCACGTCTCGACTACCGACAATACCCAAACAAGTATTTAGTACTTGATACCCCAACATAGAAAACATGAAAACATCCGTACACAAGGCTTCCGGTCAACTTTCACAAAACAAGAACGCAAGATGAAGCACGGGTAAAGAATAACATTATGGCACGTTAATACCCCAAAATTTCGAGTTCTTGTCAAAGACACACCACATGTAACCAGCAACTCAAGCTGGGTCAAATCTAACTTCCCATAAGATATTCCATTCAGGTTAGAGAAATTGCTTCATTTGCTCCATTTGTTTCAAAGCATTCAGTTTTTCCCAAAAGTATTCAGACTTATACCGCCACCATTTAAACACGTCATTTATAACTGGCCACAGCCGAACTCAAAGGTTTTTCTCAAATTATTTTCTCGAAAATAAGGATCGCAATTTCACATTTCGATTCAAAATTGTTTTAGTTTATAAAGAGTACCCAATGTCCCTCCGGTGAATCACCACATAACCATCCACAAAACCCGTCATACTCACGGTGATGACGCAATACCCCAAAAACAAAACTTTCATGATAGGGACCCCCGAAAATTTGAAATTCCCAACAACGCAACAGCGCAAAGGATGACATTACACACTCCCGTGCCTTACACCACACAAACAAGGATTGAACAAGTCGAAACGACTTTAATAGAGTGCCCCACTCACTTTACACAAATTTACTACCTCACTTGTGTCACCACTATCCAAACTGGACGACAGACACCTATACCAAAGTGACCCAGCTTTACCAAACAACAAACCACTCGATTCCATCAGTAACCACATTATTGCCTTACCAAGGCATTCTCTTAGGATTCCCGAAGACTGATCCCCTTCTATACATCTAATAACAACATACGGACCACACACTATCACGCACCGTACTAAGCAAAACCTCCTCATTTAATGCAAGCTATCTTACACCTATACTGAATCCCTCATCCAGAGCTTTCACTCGCCACCTCGACTGAACTCATAATAACAAAATTACATACTCATTCCCTCGTACCGAATTAGCTAACAAGGGTTTACCATGCCATGACACTTATCACTACTACATAACTGTTCGTACCGAACATAAGCAAACATAGCACCTTCCTCCTTTATTGACCTATAGGGTCCACTCTTTATTCCACTTTCTACTTGTCACTCGTCCCGAGAGTACAATCAAGACACTAAGCCTCCGTACCAAACTACTAGCCATTGCTACTGCTGAACAACCACTTTGAACCAACCCCGGCATAATTGCATGTCACCGACAAGGCTTTCAAAGACTCACCATCCTAACTTCCCAGAGGAGTAAAAGTCCTCACCCTCCTCACTATTATCCCAAACCTTCACCTGCAAACACCATACCACTGTGACATTACTCACGGGTCACACCCTAACCACGGGTTATACACCCAACCAATCCCACTGACAGCATCTCCTGACCTAACCGGTATTAAGGTACAAACCTATCGCATTCGACCATAATAAAAGAGTTCGGAAACTTAGGAAACACCCATTATCCTACTGCCCGAGATATAACACCAGCTGCTCACAATACACCACTCCCTGATGCCAACAACCACAATCTTATATAGGGACTAACACTCCCTCAATTAAAACAACCAATCGGTACATACGTAATTTGGCAACGCTACCTACCATGAAGGTATAAGTCTATTCCTAACGAAATTATGCGCTATGCCTCTGCAAAACATCATGTTAAATATACAAACCCCGTGTTAATCGCACACATCGCATCATCTCGAGGAGTTCTCACGACAAAAGATCAAAATCTCTACCACGCACATAAGATCAAATAGATAACACCCATGAAATTCCGCACATCCGGCAAGTATAACTATTCTCGCCCCACAGTAATCTTGACCAAGATACGCATCCCTCAATAATTCTTCCAGATTTGAAATCATGGCTCACCAGCCCTCGTTTCTCTAAACCAAATCACATGCATAACATAAAAATTTTACGGTTTCACAACAACTTATCACATTAATAAACTTTAGAGCCACAACATGTTCCAATTCGCCCAATCCATGGAAATTAACAAGCAAAGGCATATATATATAAACAAGCAGTTTTGATGTTTCAACATTCTCAAAACACATTGGTTACACAACAGAATCCAATGATTACAAAACGATAATTCACCGATTACAAAACGGATTAGTCAAAACGAAACCATCCCATTGGTATCACCACCGTTACTGTCCCTCGCTGGACCGCTAAAGTTGGTCATCCTTAAACCCAAGACATCTTACGAGCTTATAAGCCACAGACAAGAACTACAGGTACGCCCCAACTAGCCACACCTGGAACAACTGCATACTTTCCCAAATGGGGCTTGGGTACTCGACTCACCCGAGGCCCTCGAAGTCTGGCCTGTTTGTTTCTCATAACGGTATTGCCCTTGCCCAGTTGAATAAAGCTGAACCTGACTAGGTTGCAAAACTCCTAAAGAAGCCCCTGGTTGGGTACAGAAACGTTTGATATGACTTGGCTGATTACACACCCAACAAGTAAGTGGTTCCCAAGTACATGACTGGTTCAAAGTCTGAACTGATGGGGACCCCAACGACTGCTTCCTCAATGAGCATTCGATCGATCCAAAACCTGGTAGGCTAGATGATTCTGGTGGTGCAACTATTGGTCGAACTGCCAACCCTGCCCTCTTCCTCTGTGGGCAAGCCGAAGACTTGTGACCCAGTTGACCACATTTGAAACAAGTGACATTCCTCTGTTTACTCTTTCCCGAACCCAAATCCGACACTGGAAAGGTAGCACTAGACTGACCTCCCTGAAACTGTTGCGGGTTAAAACCCCTCTGTCTCTTAAAATGCCTACCAACACCCCGAGTTACGGGAGTCTCCAAAATGGCTTCCTCCCCACTCTGCCCCATGACTAGCATTGTTGCCTCTACATGAGCCGCCGCCTTAACAAGCCCACTATAGCTCCTATGCCAAGACCGAGCAATCCTTTCTCGGATGCCATCACACAGCCTACTTTCGAACTCTGAACAACGCAGTTCCTCAGTCTCCACCAACTCCGGAGCAAATCTCGACAGGTTAGCAAACCATGCTTCAAACTGCACCAAAGATGTAGTACCTTGGTGTAACTCCACAAACTGTTTCCGCAACTCTTCCCGTGTGGAAGGAGGGAAATCAAAACTTCCTTGCCTAGGCATCCTAGTAAAAGTAATAAAGGTATTAGTACATTTTCAAATGCACCGAAGCTATTTCACTCGAGTCCTAATGCAATGGGTAATAGTAATTCATTCCACGTAAACACATAATCACATAAGCATTTACGAATTTCATTTCCAGATAATGACTGACCCGTGGCGTTACTAGAGTTTCAGTTAGAAACGACATTGATCAAGTGCCCTTCCAACAGGACTCCTAGAAACCCAAAGATCCAATCAACATCCTAGAAACTAAATTCCATACCCAAATAGTCACATAAACATGTTATCACATAAGCATATAACATCATACATAAGTCTCTAACAAGCGAGACAAACCCATTGTGATACTAATCACTTTCCACGTACCCAAGGTATTCGAACCCGTTACGCTCTGATACCAAGTTGTAATGCCTTCAAAATAATACATAATCCCAACACCCAACAGTTCTATATACATGATAGATAGATCACATTTCTATACATACATCAGAGTTAATATTACCAAAGAGTATTTCATATAAGTTACAAATATTTACAAAAAATAATAGAATGCCCTGCGGGCTTACATCTTTCCAAGTTGTTACTTGGTTACACAAAAGAAGAGTTCGAACTCTTTTACAGATAAAGCCCTCGGCTTGCATTTACATAAAACCAATAAAACAAATAACAAGACCGAGTTTTCAATTCCGAAAACCTCCTAAGCAAAGATCTTGAACTTGACACGTCTCCGGTACCTGAAAATAGTGTCCCAAGTAGGGTGAGCCAAAGCCCAGTAGAGATATACTAAACCCAACATGAGAAATAACTAAGACATTATCATTCGACAAGTGATTAGCACGTGTAAACCAATTCACACACTTCTCATAGCCCAACAACAATTACGTCCATGTTTCCATCCACCTCCCTTATTTATCCAATTCAATTCCTAGATATGGTTTATTATCTAACCCAAACAATTTAAGTGAGACTACCACTCGACTTATTAACACCTCTGTTACCCTCAATTCAAAATGAGACTACATCTTACGTAATTAATACCTCAATTGACAACTTCATTCCTGTACTTTAATTTATAAGGTTGCGGGACTTTTAACCTCGGACACTCCAGCCAACTTAATTGTCTATGGAGTACACTCCCCTAACTCCTCCCAAACAAAGATACATAAACAATGTGTTAGAGTATATGAACACATATGGAGTACATCCCCTATCTCCTCCCAAACAAATATATATAAACAATGTGTTAAAGTATATGAACACATATAGAGTACATCCCCTATCTCCTCCCAAACAAATGCATATAAATAATGTGTTAAAGTATATGAACACATACGTGTGTGGAGTACATCCCCTAGCTCCTCGCACACACTGGAGTACATCCCCTGTCTCCTCCTAAACAAATATACATATATAATGTATTTAAGCACTTTATCTCATACAATGATCAATCAATACACATATTTGATGTATTATTCCAACCGTCACATTCAATGACATAACATGTTCAATTAGTTTCAGTTTTTCCTAATCAATATACAGTGTCTACAACAACCAAGATTATCCTCCACCGATAGCCCAAAGCAGTTATTTCTAAATAGATAATAAATTTATCAACAGATAAAATATCGACATTGTAGACGCGCCCGAACGTCCCGGGAAAATCCCGTTTTGTTCATTGGGCTCACTACAGTTTGGACTCCATGTCACGGTTCTGAATCTAATCTCACAAAGTGCAATGCAAGATCGATAAATCACCAAAGAGTCCAAATCCGGCAAATCGTTTTGAAAAACTGATTTTTAGAAAGAAGTGACAAACATGCACTGCTTTGCCAGATACAGAGTCGCCACCTAAATATTTCATTTTTGGGGAATTTAGGAAACCCTGACTCATGCCTAAGGCCACGTGTCCGTCATCACCAAAGTTGCCTCGGCTTGGGAACTTTGGTACAAGAGGGGAAGGTCATGTAATGAGCACCCCCATTCGCCCGATCAAAGATCGGCCTTTACTAACATGATATGTTGTTTTTGAAAACGCATGCGCTCTTATTCCGGTTATTAGCCTAGAATTACTATGTTATGCGCACGGCAAACAAGTATAGATTGGATCGCCTAAGTTGGAACAAAACATTTCATGTTTGTTTTTGAAAGCGGTTTGCTACTCGCAAGTAGGCTAAAATGTGGATTTTGCCACCCTCAAGTGGGCTTAGAAAACAGGGTGATTTGCCACTCTCAAGTGGGCTTAAAACTCACAATCAATGAATTGTTCCAATTCAAGTAATCCAACCTTCATCCATAGGCATTCAGGCAGGTATATCACATAATCAGTTAGCCTCATGGCAAACATGCTATCATGGCAGTCACTCACACACATGGAAGGATGCTAAAACATAAACACTCACTGAGTACTCCGAGCCAAAGAAAGAAGCTAATTAGAAATCATGCATGAATCCTAACTATGCTGAGATGTCTAATGCAACACATGCAGGATGCAACTAAGATAGGCTCGGCTATTCTAAAATGGCATATGAGATGTTACAGATAACATGTATTCTACTTGGAATTGAAATACAATGCAGTTAGTATGATGCGCTGAGTCTGGTGCATGCAAGACAGATGAATGGATGCAATCATGCGAGCATAAGGATGTTAATTGAAACATGCCCTAAAACTAACCATCATAAGCTGGTAAATAAAAGGGAGAAAGACGTGGGGTTGGAAGACATGCATCACACACACGCACACTTATTACAACAGTTGGCCCTCTCGACGAACGGTCCGAATAAATAATACAACACCAACTAGCTAATCTAATTAAGCTAGTTATTACACAACCAAAATGAATAATAAATTACAGCTAATTATTACACAACTCTAATTAATTAACAAACTAACTAAGTAAGCAATTAAACTAGCATGCAAACTACATGAATGTGGACTGCCTCAGCTCTGCCTTGAATGATAAAGGATGCATGCATGCTCGAGTCGCCTTGTCGGGAAATCCATCGCGATGCCCTGGCTTGCCTTTGTTTGCAATTGATTTCAAAAATTTGCACAAAGCTCCAGAGAAATGAAACTCTACCTCGGGAAACTGTGGGAAGGCTGACAACCAGCTTATAGGCATGGGAGACCAACTACTGACCACCTTTTGTGGTGGAAACCAAAGAAGGTGGTCGGCCTGCCAGAAAACCTGGTTGGCTGACCAGTTTCTTCTCCTGGATTCTGTTTTTCTGCAACAAAGGGAAAGAGAGAGGCACGACAAGGTATTTGCAACACATGTGTGCATGACCACTCTCCCCGTCATTGCATAAGCTCTAGGGAGTGTAGTCCTCGACCCTCAGGCCACCGGTCGCGCATCTCGATAGATGATGGCCGAGGAGTCGAATTGCACGACTCAATGTGAAATGAATGCACATACAAGCACCTAAAGCCAACAACTCCGTTATGGGTAGTCAAGAGTGTCGGCGACCGGGAATCGAGGCACGTTTCATCACTTTGAGTACGAAACGTCCCTCGTTTTTCGTGTTCGGACTAACTCGTATTCTGAACACAATGCAATAAACAATGGCATGCACAATGCGACTTTAAGTATGCAACCTAAATGCTATGCAACTAAGTGATGCAAACATGCAAATGATGACATGCAAACATGCAACTAGCATACACAATGCTATGAACTAACAGTGGCATACTCAATGCACGTGGTACTTAGCATACACAATGCACCTAAGAACTAACATACACAATGAGATGAACAAGGCATGCACAATGCAATGATCAATCATGCGACAATGTGGCATACTCAATGCTATGGAATACAATGGCATACTCAATGCAAAAATGGACTTAAACCAAAATGAATGGGCCTCAGCCACACCCAAATCAGTGGCCAAACATGATGAAAACAAGACTCCAAAACTCATGCTAGCATACACAATGCAAGGACCTAAGCCCAAGGGCACAAAATGCAACTCTACAAAAGCATTGAAATGATGAAATATGGCATACAATGACACATGTTTCAGCTCTGAAATGACAGACAAAATGGCTCCGAATCATGTAAACAACTCACACAATGCATGTTGAAAGGCTCAAGTACCGAAGCTAGTGAAGCACATTACACTAGAGGCATTCAAGGCGATGCTCAAATGAAAAAACCAACTCCAAATAGACCTTAAGCAGGCCCAAAACTGTGGCAAAATGAGCCAAGATGGTGGCTTGAAAGGCATAAGAATGAAGCTCAATGCAAAGGCTCATAACTGGGGTATAATGATGCAACTCTCAAACACATTGACAGAGTGACAAACATGAGAATATGGCTAAGAAATGAACTCTGAAATATCATGCTCAATGATGCTAAAACATGCAAACACCTCAAGTTAAGCATGCAAGGGGATTCAAAACTCAAGGCTAAGCAAGGCTATTACACTACAACCATACATGGCAAGCATCAATCGACCAAGGGACCACAAAACAGAGCTAAGGAAGCCCAAAATATAAACAAAATCAGTTTGGAGCATGGCCAAAATATGCTAGCATAGAGGGCCAAAACAACATGCATTATAAGCTAGTGAACATGATTTAAACTACAAGCATGTGAAGCATATGAGACGCTACCAAACCAGCCAAAAACAGAATCATGGCATGCCAAATGATGGCCAAAAACCCACTGAAACATGACCAATACATGTAAGAATGAGGTGTTACTTTGATAGGCTATGCAAGGGATTGTTCTACACATGCAAGAGGCAAACAAAAGGTGACCAAACCAGCCATAGACAGAGTCTAGGCAGGTCCTAAAAGTCACTAAAAAGGGCCTGAACCAAGGCTAGGAAGTGTGGAAATATATGCTCCCTTGGAAAGCCAAAAATGCAAGCAAACAAGGCCAAAAGAGAGAGGGTCACCCCTCTCTGATTTTGGCCCTCAAAACCACATGCCAAGCACTGAAAATCCGCTGGATTTCAGTGGCTAAAGGGCCAAGCAAAGCTCAATACAAAGGTCTCATAGCATGGCTCAAAACAAGGCTAAATAGAGCATGCAAGAGGGTAGATGACCCCCAACACCAAAAGAGCCTTAAACAAACATGAAAATCACTTAAATATGAACCTTTTTTCAGTTGACAACAAAGCTGAAATAAGCATGCAAATGAGGCTAAGAGAAGGATCAAAATAATGCTTAAAAGAGGGAAAAGTGATTACCCTTGAAGCTCAGCAAAACCAGCAAACTTTGGGACCAAAAACCAACTCTTTTACCCTTGAAGCTCAGCAAAACCAGCAAACTTTGGGACCAAAAACCAGCTCTTTAACCTCTGAAAACAACCTCCAAGAACCTCAAATCAATGGTGGAAGTGTATGGCTATGAGATGTAGTGTAAAAGGGTAAAAAACAATGCACCTTATGAGCTAAAATATAGAAATATAGAGAGATATGTATTGTTTTGCCTTAGGGAAATTCTCAACCTGTGCAAAGGAGAAGGAGGGCCTCTCTTATAGACAAACAAGGCCAAAGCTTCTTCAAGAAGCTAAAAAACAAGGCTCAAGATCCTCCATACACGTGTATGGAGGATACAGTCTGTGCCTTCCAGCTAGCACAGCTGGCACCCACTCAAACAGACAAAACAGGAGGGAGCTGGCCGACCAGAAAAGGTGGTCGGCCGACCAGGGTAGGTGGTCTCCCACACAAAAAAGTGGTCGGTGGCTCCATTTGGTGGTCTCCACTGTGAAAGCATGCCAATGGTGGGGTGGGAAACCAAAAAATGTAGCCCAAAGACCAAGAAAACCAGCTTCCCGGTCAAAAAACTGGCTGGCGGGGAGAAAAGTGGTTTCCAAGGAGAAAGCTAGTCTCCCACCCTTGTACCACCTTCCAAACAAGGAAAAAGAGGTTCGTGCCAAGAACGAACCAACACGGATGCAAAACGAGAGTCTGGGAGGCAAGACGCGCGGCCCGGGGCCTCGAAAACCGACTGTTGAGCACAAAAAGTGACGTATGACCATAAAAGTGGTCTCCCGGACCATAGTGTCCCTCTAGATAGAGGAAACAAGGTGTGTTCCAAAAACCGTGCTAAATGGAGAATGTTAAGCGGTCCCGAACTGAGGCGCACGGCCGACGGCTCCGAAAACCAGAAACTAGTCTCCAAACGGGAACAGTGGCCTACGACCACGAGAAGTAGCCTACGACCACTGAAAGATGGTCTACAAGACCTCTCCCTCCCTTCGGGAAGAGAAAACAAGGCTTAGTCCGCAGACCGAGTCAAAGTACAAAGAGTCCCGAGGTCCGGAGGTGAGGCTCTCAGCCAAGAACTCCGAAACCTCGAAACAAGCACAACATGCGCAATCATCGAGCGCTCAATCGATGACGTCTGAGTCTTAAGGTCGGTCAAAAATGGGGTGTCTACAGTTGCCCCTCTTTGACAGAACTCTAAAGTCATAAGTGACGGGAGTGAATGTCAAAGCCTAGAGATGACCCATTTTTGACAAGGCTGAAGACTTAGACAAATATGCAAGATAATCAAAGAGATGTGCCCGCAGGCAGGGGCAGAATGCAAAAGATATGCACGAGGCCGAACATAACTTATGATCATGCAAAGAAAGCTGTAATGAAGCAAATATGCACAATAAATGTAACAATTTAAGCAAGCGAATATAGACCAAACTACATCACATGCAGAAAGGATGTAAGAGAATTGTACAATTCTCGCTACATCTCACACGGAGAATACAATACCGTCTAGTTCGTCTAGTCGCACCAGCTTCAAATGAACCGTACATACAATATCGTGCCTGCAAAAGAGAGAAACTTAACAGGTACAACATAGTTAGTAACATATGATCCATGCTATATCGAATGCGGATACATATAACGCCGATGGAAAAGTGCATAGCAATGCAAGCGAAACATGCGTGATGACATAAGTAAAGTATGGGTGCATAACAATACCAATGGAACGTGCACAACAATGCAAGTGGTGTGCATAACAATGCAACTTCAAAAGCATGCTTGAAACAAAACGCTGAGTAAAGAAGTACGAGCCTTGGAGAGAGCAACTCAAACGCGACCTCCGATTTACCTCTCGGAGGGGTCACAACATACTCAAAAAGGATACACCTTGCTCTTGGCGAGTAACGACGAGCCACACGTCGAAGACTTGAATTGAAGTTCCCGCGGAGACATCTCGCGCCGACTAGTGCACTTTTCTTGTACTTTCTCGAGAGCCGAGGACTCCAATCATCACCAAAATTCACAGGGAGAACAAAGGGACCTGGGAGACCACCCAGGAGGGCCACCAACCAGTTTTTGCTCATAGGGTGGTCGGCCGACCAGTTTACTAAACTTGGGGCAGTTTGGTCCTTTTGTGCTCGGTTCTTTAAATACACACATCCCAATCACTTTTGCTCACACCCCTTAGGCCGAAATCAGCCCCCCTTCATTCCTAGACCATTTTCTCCCTCAGATCTGCGCTTTATACGCGTTTTCCAATGCCCTACGCGAAGTTGTTTCGCGAAAACTTTCAGTTCTCTTCACTTTGAACCGATTAAAATTTGATTTCGGAACTTCTTTCTCCATTTTCACCACTTGAGGTATGTTTGTCTCGAAGTTTGGCACATTTTCTTGGGAGCTGACTTTTGTTGACTTTTTCCTTTCCCGAGAGTTGATTTTTGTTGACTTTTTCCTATTTGGGCTCATTTCGCTCATTTTTGCTCATTTTTGCAGATTTCTTCGAATGGCAGATCACGGCGGAGGTCCTCCACATGCTGGGGACGAGCTAGACATCATGTCATTGCCTCCAAGGATTCGTCCTTTCAATCCGGATAGGTACCACCCTCAGGAGCACATCTTGCCTCCTACCACCTTCCATCACTTTACCGACTTCGATCGGCGAGCACCCGCAGACCTACTGCTACGGGAGCCAGAGTCTCATCTGTCTCACCAAGCGCGAGAGGTATGTACTTCCCTTTTACATTCTCCGCAATGTATTTTTGCATTTCTTGCTCAGTTCATGTTCCCGCTATGTATTATACCTGCTTGTTCTGAACACATTTATACACATCTATCTGGTCCATTTGGCACACAGCTCATACATAACAATACTCTATTCATTTAGCACGTAGTTCGTAACACAGTATTTGGCACACAGCTTACTCTGAACACACGGTTCATTCTGACCAAATAGTTTGTTTCGGGCACACAGCACATCTTCGGGCACACAGCTCGTTCTTTCGGCACGCAGCTCACTTTTCGGGCACACAGCTCATTCTTCGAGCACACAGCTCGTTCTTTGGGCACACAGCTCACTTTTCAGGCACACAGCTCGTTCTTTGGGCACGCAGCTCACTTTTCGGGCACACAACTCGTTCTTTGGGCATGCAGCTCACTTTTCGGGCATGCAGCTCACTTTTCGGGCACGCAGCTCACTTTTCGGGCACCTAGCTCGTCTTCGGGCACACAGCTCGTTCTTTGGGCACGTAGCTCACTTTTCTTCATTTGCACGTAGCCCACACATTCTACTTTGAACACACAACTCACACATTTCAATTCTGAACACGCAGCTTATACACTTTCATTTGTGAACACACAGCTCATTCACTTCATTTCTGAACACAGTTCATTTACTTCATTTGCACGCAGCTTATACATTCCATTTTGAAACTGAATACATCTGTTCATTCTGAATGCAGGTATCTTCCCGTTCCACATGGGGTTATGGATCGATCCTTGCTAGGGAGTGGTATACGGAGCTCCCAGATGCTGTACGTCACATCGTGGATGGGGCGGGATTTAGACCTTTCTACGCGGGGATATCACGTTATCCGGTGAGTAGGACCCTCATGGGGGCACTTGTGGAGAGATGGTGGGACACCACCAACTCGTTCCACTTTTCAGCTACTGGGGACATGACGATGACCCCGTATGACTTATCTATGTTGACGGGCCTTGATGTGGTCGGCCGACCGGTCCTCTATGACACAGACATAGGCAAGTGGGAGGCAGCTTGGATTTATCTGCTGGGAGCCCGCCCGCCGATAGACAGATCATCAGGTAGAGTTAGGTACACCTGGTTTTCTGAGCGGTTCAGGAGGGCCATGCTTGAGACTGTCGAGGAGATAGAGCAGTATGCTCAGGGTTTTTTGATGTTCCTCATCGGGACCACTCTGTTCTTCGACGGGGGAACACAATTGGACTTTATTTGCTCAGTGCTTTGGTAGACCTATCACAGGTCAGCCAGTATGATTGGGGTGGCGCCGGCCTCGCTACCCTTTACTATTATATGAGCGCGACCTCCCGCGGGCGGGGAAACATAGTAGGTGGCTATTGGAGAGCCTGGAGGTATATTCTGCCCTCTTGATTTACATTTCCGCTTTTCATTATTTGTACACTGCACACACTGCACACATTTCATTCTGTGTCCTACATTCTGCACTCAGCATTCTGTATTTTCTGTACATTCTATATTCTGACAGCCACTGTTTTGTTTTTGTTTTTGTTTTTGTTTTTTTTGTTTTTTTTTTACAGCTATGGGTTTATGCCTACTTTTCGATATTAGCCCCTGAGCTCGAGGTGGAGGTGCCTCTTGAGATCCCTTATTCTTGCAGATTTGAAGGTCGGTGTTGGCCGAGGACTCGGGAGACTTTGCCATACCTCCGGCAGTTCTTCGACACTGTGCGGGCGACGGAGGTAATCAAGAACTCTCAGTTCTTCATACTTTTAGCTTTGATTCATCTTGCATACTTATGACACCTAATCCGTTTATGCACTTGTTATCCGCAGATCACTTGGCAGCCCTGGGCACCCTTGTCAGGAGATGCCCGGTTCCAATTCCCTGGGGCGTAGGCCGCTTCTCGATACAGGACTTTATTTGAGGGGCCAGTTGGTAGGGCCTGGTTTCTAGGAGATCGCTTCATGCGTCAGATGATGGGCATCCCTGATTAGGGTATCCCCTCAGCACCTCCAGATGACATGCGATCCACTGAGGGACTCACTCCCCGGGAGGTTGAGGAGCTCATGTTGGGTACTAATGCAGTTCTGTTGCTGGAGGAGGGAGATTACGCGGCCTACCGCCATATATACTTGATGCCTCCACTGATAGGTGTCTGTACTCCCACGAGGAGGGCGGTTGGCATGCCATCATCGAGTCGAGTCCGGGCTACAGATACCCCTTCGACTAGCAGGGCTGGCACATCGAAGAGTAGGGCTAGAGAGATCCCCCCGACTTATCAGTATGCTGGGTGGCCAGATCTTCCGACCGAGTTGACAGGCTGGCGGTATGAGACATCCTACCCGATTCCATTAGAGCCTCCATTGCTTGATCATCGATACGTCAGTGACCCTGGCTCGCCACCGGTATGCTTTACAGTTTTGATTTATCACTCAGATATTTAGACATTCATTCATTCACTAATGACTTGCACTTACATCTGTAGCCTCCCAGAGAGTATACTGAGAGGTTACTCGGAGTGATGGCCTCACTCGAGGGCATGGTCTTGCGGAGGGAGACACAGCTGTTCATCGCCGGCATCTCGGTACTTTTCAATTTCCTTGCATTTATCATACTTCTGATGACATACTGAAATTGAACATTCCATTACATTGGTTGACTGCATGTGTAGAGCACATCTGACACACCACATTCACCTACTACATCTACAAGCACACATTCTACGCAACATTCCCGCATCTGCATCTGATATATACTTTGACTGATGTATTCAACATGCCTTTCTTTTTTTCAGCTTCCACCACTACAGGTTGGGCCATCCAGGCCTTCTCGAGGGACTGGGAGAGGGGACTCGACTCGCAGCCGAGGCAGGCGTAGAGCGCCTATCAGAGATGATGAGGAGTCCAGCGAGGAGGAGGAGTCTGCGCATCCTCAATCGGAGACATTCGCAGGCAGAGAGGAGGACTCTGGCTCCGGTTCTGAGAGTGGAGGTAATGCTGGGGAGGGTTCCGAGGACGGCAGCTCTGATTCGGATGGTGGTGCAGGTGGAGGTGGTGCAGAGGCTACTCAGTCAAAGAGAATGAAGAGAGCCTCCCGATCTTGAGCCTGACAGCACCGATGCAGATGTTCTTGCTTTATTTTTATTTTTTTGTTTACTAGTAGTTGTAGCACATTAGCTTTAGGCAGTTTTATTTTCTTTAAAACTTGTACCCTGTTGTAAAATTTTGTAAAAAAAGAAGTTATGATGGAATGAAACAACTTTTTGTTCAAAAGTGTTGTATTTTGCATTCTTAGCATCGCATCATTTTGCACAAAAAAAAAAAAGAAAAGAGATTGAATGGAAACCGAGCATTATACATTGCCAAGTCAGGTAATGAGCCAACATAGCAAACTAAACAACTTAACTCACTAAGAAACAACAAAACCTTAGCAAGTTTACAACTCGATAAGCAAATTTCGACAATGTTGATAAACAAAAAGCCACAATTCGATGAACAAAATTCAACAACTCTGTAAAACTTAACAACTCGATAAGCATAACTTAACAAGTCGATAAGCAAAACTTAACAACTTGCTAAACAACTCGATAAGTAAAACTTAACAACTCGATAAGCAAATGCATTTCGGACAAACGGGGTGACGGAACGCATCCGAAACAGAGGTAAACTCGGACCTTCAACACTCCCAACACATGGGAAGGCTAAGAGCTCCCTTGTAGAGACCAGGAAAAGGCCAAAAACCAGCTTTTGTCCATGGCTGACCACCAAAAGTGGCTGGCCGACCAGTTTTTTTCTCAGTGGACCAAGTATGTGGTCAGCCAACCAGAAAAGGTAGCTGGTCGACCAGAAAAAGTGGTCGGTTGACCAGTTGGCATGGCGACCTCCAGATTTTTGACACTTGTCCTCCAAATAGTGCCTTATCCTCCATAAAAGTTCCAGCTTCGTGGTTCTTTCATTCCATCTTAGTTTTACATCAAAATGGAGGCATTTCTCATCTAAAATCTCACAACTTGGATTGCTACCTTAGATGACTCGGAAAAGTTAAACTTCCGAGGCTTTAGCATAAATGCACTATTCACGCTGAGTAGCACTCCACTGCACCTTCCGTTTCTCCATGCCGCGGTGAGGTTTTGGAACCCGGTAACACATGTCTTTAGTTTTGGCGGGCAAGAGATGTGTCCTACCTTCGAAGACTTCCAAGCTTTGATGGAATCCGAGCGCAACGAAGAAATCTTGCCCCAGCTTCGCTTCGGCCACGCCCAAGCCTTGGGACGAATGTGTGGGCTCACTATGCACGACGCTCGGTCTTTGATCCGCGATGGAGAATTGGACATCCTCAGCTTGATTCATCGTTTTTCCGATGCTGGTGACCGCGGTGATCACCACTAGCAAGGTTTTCGGCGACATGCCCTTTGCTTGTGTATGTTGTCTCACTTTTTGCTTGCCCTAGGCTTCAGTGGGCCTAGCGTTCGTTTGATTGAAGTCACCCAAAGCTTGAAAGAGGGCAAGAGCTGCATTGCCATGACATTGGCCGAGACATTGATGGGCTTGGATGCTTTCCATCGCTGGGAGACGACCAGATTCGCGGGGAGTCCACTACTGCTGCAGGTAATGTTTCCCACCCTGTCTCACATATATATTGCTCACATCACTCGGCCCTCAGGCTCGATTTTTTTCTCAAAACCCTTTTTCACTTTTCTCTCATCGTACATCTCTCTATTCTTTAATCTCTCATTTTCCATCCCTCCCCAGGTGTGGTTGATGGACAAGTTGCAGGTTGTGGACTCTTGCCCAGCATACTCAGCTCGCGACTACTTCTTCCGGCGACGTCTAGTCGATGCCCTTGATGAGGGATGGTGGTTCGACTGGATGTGTAGTTTGTCCGCAGACCGTATTGCTTGGCGTTGTCCTTGGCTCGATCTATCGGCAATAAGCTACAGCATGTCCC
The DNA here is from genome assembly GCA_030407325.1 of Camellia japonica. Classification (NCBI taxonomy): domain Eukaryota; kingdom Viridiplantae; phylum Streptophyta; class Magnoliopsida; order Ericales; family Theaceae; genus Camellia; species Camellia japonica. Next base: position 82,781,103 of record JAPPVO010000031.1, read on the forward strand.
GGTAGGCCGGGATTCAGTTGATTGGCTTGACACACTGCATGTTCTACTTTCCTTTCCGGTTCCAGCGCCAGTTCGGCCATGATTAGATTTGCCCGGCAGAGGGGATAGAGTACCCAGCTGTGTTTCCGGTCCGAGGCGCACAGCTAGCTCGGTATGCCACAGCATGGAGGACGAGAGAGCTTCTGGCCCCCGCTCCCACTTTCAGTTACACCTTTTCTGATGAGTGCATAGATTGGCTCAATGAAGAGGCACAGATTGGGCCCAGCTTGGCATCAGAGGCTTTGACCAGCTCTGGGAGGGGACGCAGGAACACCTGACTATACCCTTGATTTATTTGCTTTAATTAGAACTTTCAAGTTTTCTTTATGAATGTAATAAAAAAGCAACTTCAATTTGTATGCAAGAGCAGAAGAACTCTTGCACTGAAATCAATATAATTGAAGGTTGTGGGTACTGAAAATTTCCCGTTTGGGTCCAAAAATGGTCTAAATTGTAAAACGATTAATTTGAGCAAAATCAACTTTTATTAAAACTTTTCAAAACCATTTTCGATATGGATCAGAACTGGACATGCCTGAGATTTGTCACTGAGATGTACAGCCCCGGATCCTAGCAACTGGAAAGTTACCCCTAGTCTGAATAGCACTGCACTGGAGATCACAACCGAGCTCTTAAATGCAGAATGGACAAAGATGACCGACATGATCACATGGACAAAGTTGATCGGGGAAATGTTTATGGCTGGACTTCAAGATGAAGTTGCCTACGTATCCCAAAGATGGGAATCAAGCCTTATGTAGTTCGGCTCAGGTTCACTCGTGTATTAACCCTCACCTTTTACGCTCTAACTTTTGCCAAGGCCGCCCTTTGCGGGTTTTCAACCTTGCGAGCTCAGTTTTTATAATTTCAAATTTTTCCATGCTCTAACTTTTGCCTAGGTCGCCCTTTCGGGTTTTCGACCTAGCGAGCCACTCAGGGGTAATATTTCTTCAACTTGTCCATGTTGATCGGTTGGGAGAACTCTAGGCCATCTAGGTCCATCAGAATGACAGCTCCACCCGACCAGATAGTCTTGATGATGTAAGGACCAGTCCAATTGGGTCTGAACTTGCCCCTAGGGTCGTGGATGGGAGCTCGGTTGTCTTTGAGCACCAAATCTCATTCTTTCAGATTCCTGGACTTAACCTTCTTGTTAAAAGCCCTGGCAATTCGTCGTTGATAACCTTGAACAAGGTATAGTGCTTTCAGCCTCCGCTCGTCAAAGAGCATGAGTTCTTCAAACCTGCTCTGCTGCCAATCTGCCTTAGCTATCTGGCACTCAGCCAGTACTCGTAATGACGGAACCTCAATTTTGATAGGTAGAATGGCCTCCATCCCATAAACCAATGAATACGGAGTCGCCCTAATAGAAGTTCTAATTGAAGTCCGGTAGCCCCACAGAGCAAATGGCAACTTATCTGGTCAGTCTCAGTAGGTTTCCACCATCTTCTGCAAAATGTGTTTGATGTTCTTGTTGGCGGCCTCAACTGCTCCATTGGTCTGCGGCCGATATGTGGATGACTTATGAAAAGCCACGTTGTATTTTTCCAACAAGTCAATCACTTCCTTCTTGAAGTGGGAACCGTTATCTGAAATAATCTCGTTGGGACCCCGTAGCGACAGATGATGTTGTTTCTGATGAAACTTCGCAACATGTGAAGCCTTCAACACCGCATAAGATTGGGCCTCAACCCACTTTGTGAAATAGTCTATCGCGACCAGAATGAACTCATGCCCATTAGACCCCTTCGAAGTGACAGCCCCGATCACATCGATTCCCCAAACTGAAAATGGCCATGGCGAAGTCATATTGTACAGCTTTGACGGCGGGATGTTCATGCGGTTTGCATGGATCTGACATTTGTGGCATCGCCGAACAAAGCCAATACAATCCTCCTCCATGGTGGACCAGTAATAACCCTGTCTGAGAATCTTCCGAGCTGGCATCACCCCACTCATGTGCGCTCCACACTCTCCTCCATGGATGGCCTCCATCAGGCTCTTCGATTCTTCGGCGTCGACACACATTTATGCATTCCCAGATGACCTCTCTTGTACAGTTTACCCCGCAGATGATGAACTGAGCAGCCATTCTTCTGAATTGCCCTTTTATCTTTGGCATTTGCCCCTGGTGGATACGCTTCTTTCTCCAAGAAGTTCCAGATATCGTAATACCAGGGGTTCTCATCTTGAACCTCTTCTATGGCAGCAATCGTCTCGTAGGCCGGCGCAAACTTCTGGTCAATGATGATCGGACGCATCCGGACTCCAAAAGGGATGTCTATCATGGAAGATAGAGTTGCTAGTGAATCTGCGAACCTGTTGTTCTCTCTTAACAGATGAGCGAAGTTCAGTTTCTCAAACCGAGGAATCAACAAGTCCAAGGTCTGTGGTAAATTCTCATCTTTTTCTTTGACTTTCCAATCTCCTTTAGCTTGAGATACAACAAGGTTCGAGTCCCCGATGACGTCCAACGTTTTGCCCCTAGTTCTAGGCGGCTTCTAAACCAGCAATGCATGCTTCATACTCTGCTTCGTTGTTCGAGACTTGAACCGGAGTTTAATGCTAGAGGGATAACGGGAATTGTCGGGTGCTATCAGCAACACCCCTATCCCATACCCGTATTGGTTTGACGCTCCTTCAAATACATCGTCCAAACTCATCTTCGATATGCAAAATAAGCCTCATCTGGGAATAAGTACTCAACTGCTTTCATCCCCCTCACGGGTGATCGGCTAGGAACTCGCTCTACCGCTTTCCCGTTACTGACTTGCGAGTCACATACTTCAGATCGAATTCGAAAAGCAGAAGCAACCAACGAGCTAGCCTACCCGTAAGTGCTGGTTTCTCGAAGAGATATTTGATGGGATTGAAACCAACATTACAGAGTGAGCTAACAGGTAGTGCTGCAGCTTCCTGGTAGCCCATACCAAGGCCAAACAAGCCTTCTCGAGTGGAGTGTAGCGGGTCTCGTAATCCAACATCTTCTTGCTCAAGTAGTAGATAGCTCTCTCCACCTTGTCCTCAGACTCCTGCGCAAGCATGCAACCCATTGTAGTTTCAGTTACTGAAAGGTACAAAATCAACGGTTTCCCCAGCTCAGGCGGTAACAACACAAGTGGGTTCTGTAAGTATTGCTTGATCTGTTCAAAAGCAGCTTGGCATTGGCCGTCCCATTGGAATTTCTTTCCTTTCTTCAGGAGACCAAAGAGTGGTTCACAAGTCAAGGTTAATTTCACAATAAACCGTCTTATGAATTGCACTTTACCCAGAAAGCCTCGCACCTCCTTTTCAGTCCTTGGTGGTGGCATTTCTAAGATGGCCTTGATTTTGGAAGGGTCGACCTCGATACCTCTCTGTGTAATCAAGAACCCCAGCATTTTCCCGCTGTAACACCAAACGTACATTTCTGAGGATTCAGCCGCAACCGAATTCTCTGATCCTTTGGAAGAACTTTTGCAAGGCGGTGTAGTGGCCCCTCTTTCTTTGGACTTGACAATCATGTCGTCCACGTACACCTCAACCTCTTTGTGGATCATGTCATGTAATATCGTGGTCGCGGCCCGTTGATATGTAGCTCCAGCATTCTTCAAGCCAAATGGCATCACCCTATAGCAATATGTCCCCCACGGGGTGGTAAAAGCAGTCTTCTCTCGGTCTTCGGATGCCATCAATATCTGATTGTAGCCAGAAAACCCATCCATGAATGAGAGCAACGCATACCCTGCAGTGAAGTCCACTAACTCATCGATATGCGGCAGAGGAAAGTCGTCCTTCGAACTGGCTTTATTCAAATCCCTGAAATCCACGCATACCCGAATGCTGCCATCCTTCTTCGGCACCGAAACTATGTTGGCCAGTCAAGTTGGGTACTCAGATACCAGCAGGAACCCTGTGTCAATTTGCTTGGTGACCTCTTCTTTAATCTTGAGAGCCCAGTCCGGGCAGATCCTTCTGAGTTTTTGTTTAACGAGTCGGGCCTCTGGGTCAAGAGGGATCCGGTGCTGTACAATCTCAGGATCGATTCCAGGCATGTCTTCATAGGACCACGTGAAAACATCTTTGAAATCTTTTAATAAAGCGACTAAGCGCTCGCACTCCTCCGAAGACAACGTGGACCAGATCTGGACCAGCCGCGGGTCCTTCTCAGTACCAATATTAACTGTAGTGATTTCATCAACTAAAGGTTTAACAAATCTCTCCTGCTCTTGATCAATTAAACGTTGTAAAACCGGAGGAATTTTTTCCTCGTCGTTTTCATCAAAATTTTGAAAGTCTTGATTAATACAGTAAATCAAAGGCACAGAAAAGTACTCAGAAGCCACAGCCATTCCATTCTCATTAATCGTTTCCAAATCGTCCAATTCCTCTGTTGCAACAGACTCAAAAAAGAAAGAAAAAGACGACCTAGACAGGACTGTGGCATTCGGGTTGTCATCCCTAGGAATACCGGACTCAGACTCAGACGAGCTGGAACTTGATTCCGACTCCACAGACTCGGTAGAATCAGATTCCGGCTCACTACTTGACCCAGTGCTGCTTGACAAAAATCCCTCCTCGTACTGCCAGATGAGAAAGGGTACGATGGATGCATCCAAAATGCTTGAAGGTGGGCTCGCAGCCGTTTCATTCCCAATCATGGACACCGAGAAGTTATCCCCCAAGCACTTCTGTACGATCGGAGGATCTGAAAGTAGACAAGCCAGCGCTACCCCCATTTCAATTTCGGTGCTCTCAAAATCCACTTTCTCATTCTGCTCAACCTCAGCTGATGGGTCTGTCTGCTCCTCGGCAACATCATCCCCGGATAACTGCAGGTCAAAGAAGATCTCAAACCCTGGCAAGCGACGCTTCTTCGCATTCAACCATGGCTCTGGGAAGCCACAGAATGGAAAATCCTCTCCCTCCCGGACAAAGCGTCCATTTAGGGTACCCTGGATGGGTCGGTGCATTAACTCATAAGGCTTCCCTGCCTGTTTTGCTCTGGCTCTCCCGGCCATCTCCTTGCCTTTCCTTACCCAATCCTCTTTGGAGGGCAGATAACCCAAGCCAAAGGTATGCGGGTTGTGCGGCACTTCGGCCGATACTGCAATCCCTTTTCGGCCACTCTTCCCCAATCCCATCCCGGGGATGTGTTAGAGCTTGTTCATGAGGTACACTGATTGTGCGCTGACATATAACCCCTCATTAATAGCTAAGATGTTTTGTATGACCCGGGCCTCAACCAGAGTAAATCCTGATAGGAACACATCCTCCGTGCCGTGCTCGATTTCCAAAACTGGTGTAGACACTTCTGGCGGCGGATGGATTGAAGAATTCCCAAAAACAATAGCCACCCCCTTCCCGTGGGGGTATTTCAACATCTGGTGCAAGGTGGAAGAGACTGCCTTTACCTGGTGCAGCCACGGCCGCCCCAAAAGTAGGTTAAAGGTTACGGGAACGTCCAAGACATGAAAGTCAATCTCGTGTTGTCCCGGACCAACCTGGGTTTGAATTTTCACAGTCCCTATCACCTCTTTGCTTGTGTTATCATACGCCCTTATCACCTAGGTTGTTGGCACAAAGTCCGCGGGCTTCAACCCGATTGCATATGCCGTTCTTGACGAGCACACGTTAATAGCGGATCCTGTATCGACAAGAACCACCGGTATCCATTTGCTTCTACATTCCACAGAGATGTAGATCGGTTTGTTATGATTTGTGCCCTCAGGCGGCAGTTCTTTGTCAGAAAAGGTCAACGTCGGGGAACCTCCTCCTGGAAAGACCAATCCCACCAGCTGTTCAGGCGTGGTGTCTATTGAGAGTTTGGCCTTGTCCATTGCCGATAGGATAGCTTGTCTATGAACACGTGAAGCCATAGGCAGTCCCCAGATGGAAATGTCTGCCTGTATCTTTTTCAACTGCTTCAGCACGGCCTCTTCTTCAAGTAGCTTTTTTTTCTGCTTCTCCACCTCCTTGTCCTTCCGGACGTCTCTGGTTGGTCTAGGTGTGGGGGCTTGAAATACCGCCCGCTCCTAGTCATTTGATCAACTTCGCCAATGTACCAGGTATCGTCCGGTTGGTTACTCCCCTAATCCTCATCTGTGTGGGCAAGACATAAATCATCGTCTTCCCACCACATGCCATCGGCAGCCGACAGACACCTGTCCGGCTCCGTTGCAACTATCCTTGTACTCGCAGTACCTTCCGTCCATGTGCTCACAGCACGCTCTATCTTTGTGCACACAGCAGGTTCAGTCCCCACAGGGGCCTTAGCTTTTCTGGCTCTCTCAGAGTCTTCGATTCCTTCCGGTTCTAATTGCGTCAATGCAGCTTGCTGTTCAAAATTTCCTGTATTCAAAATGCCCAAATCCCGAGCAAAATTCTTGGCACCAGCACTCTTCGGCGATGCATTTTGATCCCCGGCCCTTCCGGCCACAATTGATGTCCTTACCCCTGACGGGCCCTTTTCCAGCTAAGATTCTTCAACAATATCTGGTTGGTCGTCAAGCCACCCTATAACCTCTGCTGAATCCTCAAAATCAAACCAGTTGACTGTCATGTCTCCCGGATCTTGTTCGTTGAAAAACTGAAGGTTAACAATGTCCCCTTCCAGAGCTGCTAAGTCATCTATCCTCTGATCAAGTCCCTTCCCCTGTATTACACAAATTTCTACCCCCATTGACAATTTCAGGTTCGGCCTAGCCTGGCCTGCTGACGTAATGTAGCCACTTGGATCATATACCTCCTTAGCACAGCTCCCAATTTCCTCAGATCCTGAATCATCAGCCCCACTTTCCTCTGAAATCATCCCTGTTCCATCTTCGATGGTCACCACCATTAGTTCAGGTTGGGTTCGGGAGATGTCCAACATGCACAAGTCAGTGTTGTCAGGAATGAGCACCTCCGGCTTCGGTAGGTGAGACGGGGTGATATATATGCTAGGGTCATATGACACGACCCCAGTTTGGATTGAGTTGATGCGTTTGGGAGGTGGGGCTTGGTTGTGTGGTGGGAGAGGATTGGTTGTGACATTCGGCTTCTCTAGAGGCACGATCACCCTATTGTCGACGAGATCCTGAATCTCGTGACGCAATGTAAAGTAATGGTCAGTGTCATGACCATGTTGCTGGTGAAAGGCGCAATATTTGGCTGGGTTATGGGAGGGGGGAAGTGTTTCTGGCAATGGTCGCGGCTCCAGGGGCTTCAAGAGCCCTTTCCTGATTAAAACCCCCAGAGCTTTGGACAGGGGCATATATAATGGGGTGAAGGTTCTTTGGCCACGGGGTTGGTACTTGGTTGTCTGTGAGTTGCTACCGGACGCACCGCTGAATGGTGTAGCTGCAAGGGCTCTGGGGGGGGGGAGTGGTGGTGACCATGCTCACTTCTGAGGCTCTGGCAGTCGCAGCACTACTCGTGCCTGCATTTGCGTTGTGGTTGAAGGTCCTCCTAGGCTGTTCTCTGTCATTATCGATTAGACCCTGCTTCAAAGCGTCCTCGATCTGCACCCCAATCTCGTGCAGATCTGCAAAAGTGGGGTGAGGGAGAACGATCATCCTCTGCATGAGCTTGGGTTGGAGGTTGCACACAACCATCCGTATTTGATCTTTGTCAGTTGGCCTAACGGTCATCATTGAGGCCTTGGCCCTCCAGCGGGTTACAAAATCAGAAAAGCTCTCCTTCGGCTCCTGTCTAGTCGTCTCAAGATCACGAGTTGTGATCTCGATCTGCGTGTTATAGGAGTATTGAGCTACGAAGGCCTCGACCATCTCCTCCCAATTCCTCTTGACAGAATCTTCCAGTTTTGCGTACCAGATGGCCGCTACACCCGACAGGGTCCGGCCAAATAAAGAAAGCTTCTGTAACCTGGTGAGGCCCATCGGCCTTAGTATGTCGGAAAACAGCCGCAAGTGCACCATGGGATCCCCAGATCCATCAAAACGGTCAATGTGTGGCATCTTAAACTTGTCTAGCAGCGTTACGGCCGCGCCGGTGTACCCATCTTCTATATCTGGAATGGACTTGACACTCTGAGATTTCTTGAACAGCTTTTCAAGCTTGCTCACTTTTAATGCAGTAGGGTCCACCTCGAATTCAAAGGGAGAATCCGGTAGGTTGGTAGGTGTTTTGGACAGCTGGCGTAGGATTGGGGGCGGAGCTGGCCCCGTTGGAATGTCTGTATCTTCCTGGACATTTGGTATCTCCCTAGGTATTGGAACCCTTGGCGGGGGAGGAGCTTGGTGTGAAGCGGATGCCCCGGCTTGCTATTGGAGTCTGGTGATTAGCTCTGCCTGCTGGGCCATGACCTGGGCTTGTTGTTTGGCAAATTCCGCTTGGCAGACGGCGTCCTGCTGCATGATTTTCATACTTTCTTGGAGTTGACGCATCATCTCCTCCATCCCTGCCATGTTCTGCTGATCTAGCTGAATATCCGGTATATGTTCCCTCTCTGCGAGAGAAACAGAACTCTGATCCCTACTGTACTCAGGTGGGGTAGACAAAGCCCTCTAAACTGACTGCTGAACTGATATCCTCTGCCTAACTGCCCTCCGTCTAGTAACCGGGGGTAATGAGTGGAACACTGGTTGTTCGTCTACCAGATCCTCAGATCTATGGATTCTGCGACCTTTAGTGCTTGGGGAATATCTGCTTGGTCGGAAGCAATTGTGCTAAACTACCTAACAAAAAGATAAATAAAGCATAATAAGGAAATAAATAACCAGAAAAACGGACAGCATAACGGCTTAAATAAACACAACACACAGTCGGTCATGACAACACACAATTGACATTTGTAAGCTGAATATACTGTTCTCAAGTACTGATTATTGTTCCCAAATCACAGCCTCAAATCTGAATCTGATACCTACAAGTAAAACTGATTCCCAAATACTGATACTGATGCCCGCAGGCCTGATACCCAGACTTGCAAACTGATACATGCATTCCTGTAGAGACACACTCTAAAAGCACATAGCAAACAAGTGAGAGCCAAAAAACCCCTATGGAGGGGTAGGGTTTCCCTGTCCTATTTTGTCAGCAGCTAGGGTTTCACTATGCACGCAGCGGTTTCAAACAACCTACAATCGGGTGAGCAACCTATCCTAGCTTGGAATGGTCACTATGGATTCGGAATATGCACTAGGTCGAATGGTCAAAAAGGGTGTCCCAGTGAAAACCGGGGTTTGTGTTCCCATCGTGGCAGAGCCTGTAACCGGTCAGCTTTATGGCACGCTTCTCAAAGCGAGCCTCCGGCAAACCGTTCAGGAATAGCAGATGGCAAACACGGTGTCCTAGGCGCACCAATGCAAATGCAATGCAAAGAAACACATAAGTGTAGTCAAAACAAGATATCATGAGTTCGAGTCAAGTTCTCTAAATCCCCAGCGGAGTCGCCAGAAACTGTAGACGCGCCCGAACGTCCCGGGAAAATCCCGTTTTGTTCATTGGGCTCACTACAGTTCGGACTCCATGTCACGGTTCTAAATCTAATCTCACAAAGTGCAATGCAAGATCGATAAATCACCAAAGAGTCCAAATTCGGCATATCGTTTTGAAAAACTGATTTTTAGAAAGAAGTGCCAAACATGGACTGCTTTGCCAGATACAGAGTCGCCACCTAAATATTTTATTTTTGGAGAATTTAGGAAACCCTGACTCGTGCCTAAGGCCACATGTCCGTCATCACCAAAGTTGTCTCGGCTCGGGAACTTGGGTACGAGAGGGGAAGGTCATGTAATGAGCACCCCCGCTCGCCCGATCAAAGATCGGCCTTTACTAACATGATATTTGTTTTTGAAAACACATGCGCTCTTATTTCGGTTATTAGCCTAGAATTACTATGTGATGCGCACAGCATACAAGTATAGACTGGATCGCCTAAGTTGGAACAAAACATCTCATGTTTGTTTTTGAAAGCGGTTTGCTACTCGCAAGTAGGCTAAAATGTGGATTTTGCCACCCTCAAGTGGGCTTAGAAAACAGGGTGATTTGCCACTCTCAAGTGGGCTTAAAACTCGCAATCGATGAATTGTTCCAATTCAAGTAATCCAACCTTCACCCACAGGCATTCAGGCAGGTATATCACATAATCAGTTAGCCTCATGGCAAGCATGCTATCATGGCAGTCACTCACACACATGCAAGGATGCTAAAGCATAAACACTCACCGAGTACTCCGAGCCAAAGAAAGAAGCTAATTAGAAATCATGCATGAATCCTAACTATGTTGAGATGCCTAATGCAACACATGCAGGATGCAACTAAGATAGGCTCGGCTATTCTAAAATGGCATATGAGATGTTACAGATAACATGTATTCAACTTGGAATTGAAATACAATGCAGTTAGTATGATGCGCCGAGCCCGGTGCATGCAAGACAGATGAATGGATGCAATCATGCGAGCATAAGGATGCTAATTGAAACATGCCCTAAAACTAACCATCATAAGCTGGTAAATAAAAGGGAGAAAGACGTGGGGTTGGAAGACATGCATCACACACACGCACACTTATTACAACAGTTGGCCCTCTCGACGGAGGGTCCGAATAAATAATACAACACCAACTAGCTAATCTAAGCTAATCTAATTAAGCTAGTTATTACACAACCAAAATGAATAATAAATTACAGCTAATTATTACACAACTCTAATTAATTAACAAACTAACTAAGTAAGCAATTAAACTAGCATGCAAACTACATGAATGTGGACTGCCTCAGCTCTGCCTTGAATGATAAAGGATGCATGCATGCTCGAGTCGCCTTGTCGGGAAATCCATCGCGATGCCCCGGCTTGCCTTTGTTTGCAATTGATTTCAGAAATTTGCACAAAGCTCCAGAGAGATGAAACTCCACCCCGGGAAACTGTGGGAAGGCTGCCGACCAGCTTATAGGCATGGGAGACCAACTACCGACCACCTTTTGTGGTGGAAACCAAAGAAGGTGGTCGGCCTGCCAGAAAACCTGGTCGGCCGACCAGTTTCTTCTCCTGGATTCTGTTTTTCTGCAACAAAGGGAAAGAGAGAGGCACGACAAGGTATTTGCAACACATGTGTGCATGACCACTCTCCCCGTCATTGCATAAGCTCTAGGGAGTGTAGTCCTCGACCCTCGGGCCACCGGTCGCGCATCTCGATGCATGATGGCCGAGGAGTCGAATTGCACGACTCAATGTGAAATGAATGCACATACAAGCACCTAAAGCCAACAACTCCGTCATGGGTAGTCAAGAGTGTCGGCGACCGGGAATCGAGGCACGTTTCGTCACTTTGAGTACGAAACGTCCCTCGTTTCCGTGTTCGGACTAACTCCTATTCCGAACACAATGCAACAAACAATGGCATGCACAATGCGACTTTAAGTATGCAACCTAAATGCTATGCAACTAAGTGATGCAAACATGCAAAGGATGACATGCAAACATGCAACTAGCATACACAATGCTATGAACTAACAATGGCATACTCAATGCACGTGGTACTTAGCATACACAATGCACCTAAGAACTAACATACACAATGAGATGAACAAGGCATGCACAATGCAATGATCAATCATGCGACAATGTGGCATACTCAATGCTATGGAATACAATGGCATACTCAATGCAAAAATGGACTTAAACCAAAATGAATGGGCCTCAGCCACACCCAAATCAGTGGCCAAACATGATGAAAACAAGACTCCAAAACTCATGCTAGCATACACAATGCAAGGACCTAAGCCCAAGGGCACAAAATGCAACTCTACAAAAGCATTGAAAGGATGAAATATGGCATACAATGACACATGTTCCAGCTCTGAAATGACATACAAAATGGCTCCGAATCATGCAAACAACTCACACAATGCATGTTGAAAGGCTCAAGTACCGAAGCTAGTGAAGCACATTACACTAGAGGCATGCAAGGCGATGCTCAAATGACAAAACCAACTCCAAACAGACCTTAAGCAGGCCCAAAACAGTGGCAAAATGAGCCAAGATGGTGGCTTGAAAGGCATAAGAATGAAGCTCAATGCAAAGGCTCATAAATGGGGTATAATGATGCAACTCTCAAACACATTGAAAGAGTGACAAACATGAGAATATGGCCAAGAAATAAACTCTGAAATATCATGCTCAATGATGCTAAAACATGCAAACACCTCAAGTTAAGCATGCAAGGGGATTCAAAACTCAAGGCTAAGCAAGGCTATTACACTACAACCATACATGGCAAGCATCATTCGACCAAGGGACCTCAAAACAGAGCTAAGGCAGCCCAAAATATGAACAAAATCAGTTTGGAGCATGGCCAAAATATGCTAGCATAGAGGGCCAAAACAACATGCATTATAAGCTAGTGAACATGATTTACACTACAAGCATGTGAAGCATATGAGAGGCTACCAAACCAGCCAAAAAAAGAATCATGGCATGCCAAATGATGGCCAAAAACCCACTGAAACATGACCAATACATGCAAGAATGAGGTGTTACTTTGATAGGCTATGCAAGGGATTGTTCTACACATGCAAGAGGCAAACAAAAGGTGACCAAACCAGCCATAGACAGAGTCTAGGCAGGTCCTAAAAGTCACTAAAAAGGGCCTGAACCAAGGCTAGGAAGTGTGGAAATATATGCTCCCTTGGAAAGCCAAAAATGCAAGCAAACAAGGCCAAAAGAGAGAGGGTCACCCCTCTCTGATTTTGGCCCTCAAAACCACATGCCAACCACTGAAAATCTGCTGGATTTCAGTGGCTAAAGGGCCAAGCAAAGCTCAATACAAAGGTCTCATGGCATGGCTCAAAACAAGGCTAAATAGAGCATGCAAGAGGGTAGATGACCCCCAACACCAAAAGAGCCTTAAACAAACATGAAAATCACTTAAATATGAACCTTTTTTCAGTTGACAACAAAGCTCAAATAAGCATGCAAATGAGGCTAAGAGAAGGATCAAAATAATGCTTAAAAGAGGGAAAAGTGATTACCCTTGAAGCTCAGCAAAACCAGCAAACTTTGGGACCAAAAACCAGCTCTTTAACCTCTGAAAAACAACCTCCAAGAACCTCAAATCAATGGTGGAAGTGTATGGCTATGAGGTGTAGTGTAAAAGGGTCAAGAACAATGCACCTTATGAGCCAAAATATAGAGATATAGAGAGATATGTATTGTTTTGCTTAGAGAAATTCTCAACCTGTGCAAAGGAGAGGGAGGGCCTCTCTTATAGACAAACAAGGCCAAAGCTTCTTCAAGAAGCTAAAAAACAAGGCTCAAGATCCTCCATACACGTGTATGGAGGATACAGTCTGTGCCTTCCAGCTGGCACCCACTCAAACAGACAAAATAGGAGGGAGCTGGCCGACCACTTTCCCTGGTCGGCCGACTAGGGTAGGTGGTCTCCCACACAAAAAAGTGGTCGGTGGGTCCATTTGGTGGTCTCCACTTTGAAAGCAAGCCAATGGTGGGGTGGGAAACTAGAAAATGTGGCCCAAAGACCAAGAAAACCAGCTTCCCGGCCAGAAAATCGGCTGGCGGGGAGAAAAGTGGTTTCCAAGGAGAAAGCTGGTCTCCCACCCTTGTACCACCTTCCAAACAAGGAAAAAGAGGTTCGTGCCAAGAACGAACCAACACAGATGCAAAACGAGAGTTCGGGAGGCAAGACGCGCGGCCTGGGGCCTTGAAAACCGGCTGTTGAGCACAAAAAGTGGTGTACGACCACAAAAGTGGTCTCCCGGACCACAGTGTCCCTCTAGATAGAGGAAACAAGGTGTGTTCCAAAAACCGTGCCAAACGGAGAATGTTAAGCGGTCCCGAATCGAGGCGCACGGTCGACGGCTCCGAAAATCGGAAACTAGTCTCCAAACGGGAACAGTGGCCTACGAGCACGAAAGTAGCCTACGACCATGAGAGATGGTCTACAAGACCTCTCCCTCCCTCCGGGAAGAGAAAACAAGGCTTAGTCTGCAGATCGAGTCAAAGTACAAACAATCCCGAGGTTCGGAGGTGAGGCTCTCAGCCAAGAACTCCAAAACCTCGAAACAAGCACGACATGCGCAATCACCGAGCGCTCAATCGATGACGTCTGAGTCTTAAGGTCGGTCAAAAATGGGGTGTCTACAGACATTTTCATAGGTGAGTGATTAATTTATCCAACTGCACCATTTACTCCCAAAATTTCCAAATTTCATTATTCTCAACTCAATTTCACATTTTCCCAAATTAATTATTTTACATAATTAGGGCATTTTTTTCCCCTTTTTCAATATCAACCCTAAGGTTCAATTTCATCAATTTGACAACAATAATTCCATTTTCCAAAGTCTCTCATACACATGGGGTTTAACATTTGAAATCCCCCTTCTCTTTTTTTATAACTACCAAATAAACCCTAACTTTCCCAAAATTACCCAACAACATCAACTAATCAAAATCACTAATATTTATGTCAAAACCCATAAGATGGAGTAGGATATCCTACCTTAATTTTCGGAGCTCAAAGGAGAAGAGAGGTGAAAGTCAAGGTGCTCCAAATCCATAACTTTTCAGATTAAAGTGAAGCCCTCGCAAAGCTCTACCTTTCTTCCAAAGAGACTAGGGTAGAAGACCACTAGAACTAGATGAAACCCTAGAGAGAAGATGTATAAAGAGAGAGAGAGAGAGAGAGGTCGGATCTAGGGTTTGAGGGAGAAAAGGAAATCAAAAAGTGATGAAGGGGACTGCTGCTGCGTACTGATATAACAGAGGCTTGCTCGAGCGAAGGAGTGGTCGCTCGAGCGACCAGACACAAAGATAACTCGCTTGAGCGTAGAAAGCCTCGCACGAGCCAACAATTCGAAGCTTCAGGTCTGCAACCAGAAGCACGCTCTAGCGAAGAATAGCTCGTTCGAGCAAAGAAACCCAAAACATATAGCTCGCTCGCTCGAGCAAAGGAAAGCTCACTCGAGCCAAGAAATGCAACTCTCAGGTCCAGAACCAGATGCAGTCGCAGGCTCGAGCACAATACTTCTTGCTCTAGCCACTAGATACAACACCCAACTCTCGCTCGAGCGAAGGAACCCTGGCTCGAGTGAAGGATCTAAAACACAAAGCTCGCTCGAGCGACAAAAGCCTCGCTCTAGTGAAGGAACAAAATTCTGGGCATCAACTATAGGTTCAAACTCACTACCAACCTGTAACAAATCTGCCCAACACATCCTAAAACTCATACACAAAGAATTGAAGGACGGAAACAAGATATAAGCAACAACCAACATCACGGAACCTAAGTCCGGAATACAACAACCAAAGGAGGGAAAATCGGGATCGCTATACTTAATCCAGCGCATGATTGCTTATTCGGCCTTTCAATTGTACGCCAATTCCTATTCGGCTCCTTGTATGGCCGATTTAAATATTTGGCTTAAGGACCCCTTTGGACAGAGCTGAATCGTCTTTGTCTTGATAAATCTTTAGATAAATTTGGCTTTCCTTAGTATATAATTATTCAGCCTCCACAATTGCCCCCCAAACATCCTACTAATGCCAACTAGTCGGCATGTTTGGTTTTAAACGTGGAAAGTTAAAAATACGGCGCTTGCACTCCTTCTAATATTGAAGCGTCAGAACGTCCACGCTTTTAGAGATCATTATAATTTCCTGCCTCTTCATACGCGTCGTTCATTTAATGCGATTTGAAACCACATTGTCCCTTTGAATGTATTTTTTAAATACGCAAGGCTTCTTGGTTACCTCTCAACATCTCTCTTTCATTTCACGACCTCTGCAACTTCTATCTATTCCTCATTGTCCTCTCTGCCCCTTGTAAGTTCTTCTTTTTTTCATTCTACCTCCCTTTTCCTTGTTTGTTTTTAGTTTAGAGTCTTTTCAATTCTGGCTCGGATGGAGAAACATTTGAAAGCCCTTCTTTTTGCGGATCGTGTTTCTGCTTTTCAACGCCATTTTTCTATTCCTGACGACGTCCATCTATCACTCGTGGAAGAGAGCGTAGTTGACATGGAGAGGACCGATACGAGTATGATCATCTTTCCTCTTTTGTAAATCGCTGAGGGCGGAGTCTGTTTCCCCCTTTCACCCATTTTTAAGGGTTGTCCTTCGCTACTGGGGTCTACTCCCTTCTGCCAGATTCTTGGTAGCAGCTAATACCTTCTCGAGGACCAGTTCTCCGGGTGTATAACGATGCAACTGTACACGCTGATTGTATGATTTAGCGAGTTGTTGCTGATAATGCGCCATGCATGCTAAGGCACGATCTCGGTGTTCTTCGATCAGAGTCAAGTCCAAGGCCAACATCATGCCATTACGGCCGATGTCAAAAACCTTGGATTTCAGCGTGGGTAGGCCAATTTCCAGGAGGAGAATTGCCTGGGTTCCAAAGCACAAAGCGAACGGCGTTTCCCTAGTGGATCGCCTTGGAGTAGTGCGATGAGCCCACAACACACTGGGCAACTCTTCGACCCATCTACCTTTAGCTTTTTTTAATCTTTTCTTGATGCCATCTAGGATGATTTTATTAGATGACTCAGCTTGACCATTTCTTTATGGATAGGCCGGCTAGGAAAAGTATAGCTTGATACCATACGTGTTGCCTAATTCTCGGTAGACGCCACAATCAAATTGGGTACCGTTGTCTGAGACGAGTGCTCTTGGTATGCCGAATCGTGTTATGATGTTTTTCCATACAAAACACTTAACATCGACATCTCGAATACATGTTAATGATTCTACTTTGATCCATTTTGTGAAATAATCTGTTGCGACAATCAGGAATCGCTTGTTCCCTAGAGCCCGCAGTAATGGTCCAACGATATCAAGTCCCCATTGAGCGAACGTCTACGGACTACCTGTAGGCAAATGAGTTAAAGGGGAAAACTTCTGGCATTGTTCGCATTTCTTGACATAGCTCTCGGCATCTGTTCGTATAGTCGGCCAATAATACCCTTGTGTTACAACTCGATGGGCTAATGAGCGTCCTCCCAAGTGGGCACTACAGCTACCCTCATGTATTTCAGCCAAGAGTTCCTTAACTTTGTCTGGATGAACGCATTCTAAGTACGGTCTAGAAAGGGATTTTTTTGTAGAGCTTTCCATGCGAATCCAAGTAGTATCGCAGGGCTTTATTTCGCAGTTTGTGAGCTTCTTTCTTATCCATTGGGAGTTGCTCTGAGGAAAGGAATGCAGCAATGGGGTCCATCTAACTTGGACCTGATTCAATGATGTTAATCTAAATTCGTTCTGGAGAGGCAATGCTCAGCTCAGGGATGAATCCTACTTCGATTGTCTGTTTGACTTCTGAATCGATGGCAGAGGCTAAGCAAGCCATGGCATCCACATGTGTGTTCTGATCCCGGGTTATTTGATTCAATTCATAGTGGTCGAATTTTGCGAGCAAGGAATTCATTGTTTTCATGTAGGCTACCATGCACTCATTTTTAGCTGCATATTCCCCTTTCAATTGGTTGATCACTAACTTCGAGTCACAGCAGTCGCCGTGCACCAAGGTGAAGTGCATTTTGTAGGCTGGTTAACAATGCTTCGTATTCAGCCTCATTGTTTGATGCATCGAAACCCAGTTTGACTGCCTGCTCAATTATTGCCCCTTTGGGGGTCATGATTACTACGCCTGCCCTACAGCCACCTTGGTTGGATGACCCGTCACAGTACATCTGCTAAATGTCTCCAACATATATCCTCAAGTTGGGTTTAGGTTGCACTTGATGGGACTTGAAGTCAGCGAGGCATCCTGTGAATTCGGCTACAAAATCGGTGAGAATTTGTCCCTTGATTGAAGTTTTGGGCAAAAACTAGATATCATACTGGCCGAGTTCCAAAGCCCACTTCGAAATGCGCCTTGATGCTTCCATGCTACGGAGCGCTGACCGGAGGGGATAGTCCGTTAGTACCCTTATGGTATTCCCCTGACAGTAGTGCATTAGTTTTCTTGCAGCCATAACGAGAGCAAGTATGAGCGTTTCCATTGGTAGATAGCGTGTTTCGGCGTCAGCCATTGATTTGCTTACATAGTAAACTGGTCGCTACTCCTTGAGTTCTTCCCTTAAAAGTACGGCGCTGATCGCCCGGTCAGATATCGCCAGGTACAGAATGAGCAGATCACCTGCCGAGGGGATTGCCAAGGGTGGTATTGATCGGAGGTAAGTTTTCAAACCATCCAAAGTGGCCTGGCACTCGGGGGTCCATTCAAAGGCTTTACTTTGCCGAAGTGTATGGAAGAATTGTTGGCAATGATCTGTGGAACGGTTGATAAACCTGTTGAGTGCGGCGACCATTCCCATTAGCTTCTGAACCTCTTTGACTGACTGAGGAGAGCTGAGTTCTAGAATTGCTATGATTTGCCTCGGGTTGGCCTCTATTCCGCGGTGGTTAACAATGTAGCCGAGGAATTTGCCGGAACTGATGCCGAATGCACACTTTAAGGCGTTCAGTTTAATTTTGTACTTTCGAAAAATGCCGAATGTCTCTGCCAAGTCGGCTAGATGGCGTGCTTTTCCTTGGATTTAACCACCATGTCGTCAATGTATACTTCCATGGTGTAGCTAAGCTTTTCCTTAAACGACATGATCTTGTAGCAATATGTTCCTCTCGGGGTGAGGAATGCAATCTTTTCCTGGTCCTCCGGGCACATGGCAATTTGGTGATAGCCTCTGTAGGCGTCCAAAAAGCTCATGCGTTGATGATGCGCCGTTGCATCTATGAGTTGGTCTATTCTGGGGAGGGGAAAACAATCCTTGGGACAAGCTTTGTTTAAATCCGTGAAATCCACACAAACACACTAGGATCCATTCTTCTTATTTACAACCACCGTATTGGATAACCATGTAGGGTAGGTAACTTCGCGAATTGTCCTGGCATCAAGCAATCAGTCAACTTCCTCAACAATGACAGAAGCATGCTCCACGGCTGACCGATGAATTTTCTAAATAATTGGTTTACATTTTGGATTGACGTTTAAGCAGTGCTGGGCCACTGACGGATCCACCCCCGGTATCTCGTATGGCGTCCATGCAAACACGTCGAGGTTGTCGAGTAAGAAGGATACAAGCTCGTGCCTGTCAACTTCGTTCAGGGAAGTGTCGATCATGAAGAACTTGTCAAGACTCCTATTAATTTTGATCCGATCCAAATCTTCAATTGCCTTTTCACTGGGGATTTTCCCAATGTCCTCGGGGCTCTCCCGATCTGGTACGTCAATTGAATTTACTTCCATTTCCTTTGGTCTCTTTGCAGCAGCAACAAGGTAGCATACCTGTGCTGATTTCTGAGAACCCCGAATTTGTTTAATGCCATACTCGGTTGGAAAATGATGTAATTGATGGTAGGTGCTCGGAACAGCTTACATTGTATGCAACCAAGTTGTTCCCATGATGAGATTGCATGGTGACGAAAGTTTGACGACCATAAATTCAACATCTACTGATCTGGTGCCCGCCCGAACTGGTAATGTGATCTTGCCCAATGGATACTCAGGGTTAGCGTTGAAGCCGAATAATGGGTAATCATCGAGCAACAAATCCGAGTCTGTGAAGCCGAGTTTGATGAACGTCTTGTAATATATTATTTTAGAAGTGCTTCCCTAATCGATGAGAACACGTTCGATGGTGAATCTGTTAACGCGTAGCTCAATAACGAGGGGATCGATGTATGGGAGAGTTACTCCAACTAAGTTGGTGTCGTCGAAACTGATCCTCCCAGTTTCATGGGGCCGTTTTGCTAGTGTGATTGGCCTTTGGAGGCTAGGTTGTAACTAAATTGTCTGTATCTCAGCTAACAACGGTAGGCTGTATATCATGTGTATTACACCAAGCGGAGGCGAATTTGGCCTCAGGGCTACCGTATTCGATGGATTATTCTTTCGGATGTGTTACACCAGCCGGCCGTCTTGTACCAGTTCCTCCAGGTGGTCCTTCAGTGCATAACAACTGTTAGTGTCATGACCATGGTCCTTGTGGTATTTACACTGCTTGTCCCTTCTCCTAGTGTTAGGAGGTCCAATCATTTTGGACGGCCATTTAAATAACGAAAAGTGTTGAACTTTCGACAAAATCTTGCTGACTGGCTCTGCCAACTCCGTGTACTTTTTGTCCGAGCGTCTTGTGCGCCTGCTATCCACTTAATGTTGTTCATTCGATCGATGTGAACATTGATCATTTGATTGGTGTGACTCACGCCTTTTGTCTCGTTTAGCCCGATTCCGCAGTTCGGGGCTCCTTGATGGCACGACGCTTAATGGCTGAACGATTCCAGGCAGAGTCGTCTTAACGGCTTTCTGTCCGGCTTTGACCCGCAAGGCATCATCTTCCGCTTTGCAATATTTTTCGACTTTCTTCATTAATGCCTAGACTATTTTGGGGGGCCGTCTGGTCAACGAACTGCGGAGGGGACTATTAGGATGTAATCCCATCTTAAAGGCGGTGATGGCCATGGAGTCATTGCAGGCATCGTCTACCAGGTTAAAGCATTCCCAATAGCGTGTCGAATATTCATGAAGGGTTTCTTCTGGTTTAATTTGCATTGCCCAGAGAGAATCGGCTTGCTTTGGCTGGATTTCATTAGTGATGAATCTTGCCCTGATGGACTTTTGGAGTTGATGTAAGCTTTTAATCGATGCCAACTCCAGTTTATAGTACCATCTGACGGCCAGTGGTCCCAGACTGCTCGGAAACATTCGACACATGAGGGCATCATCGTCAGCATGCAGTGTCATCGCCTGTTTATAATGACGAATATGATCAGTGGGGTCCAATTTTCCGTTGTACAAGGTGAACGACGGTGCTTTGAACTTCTTGGGTAGCATTGCCCTTGCAATTCGTCGCACAAAAGGGTCATACTTATCTTCTTTATCCGAATCATCACTTCTTCTCCCTCGTTTGTGCTATACATACGGACATCCTTCAAATGAGCTGGATACATCGACTTATCCCTTCTTTCTGGGTTCCAGGGATAGTGAGTCGGAATCACTGTCATTATCGTGTTTCTGAAGTCGACGTTATCGACCATCCTTCTTTCTCGAAGGTCGACGCCGGTCTTGGCACGCGGCCTGTTAGGATTTTGCCACCTCCAGGGCTAAATCCTGGCGCATGTGCTTGTTCTTTGCCATCATGTTTTCCAGCCTCTGTTCATTTTGCTTTGCTTGATCCATAATTGTTTGCATTGTCTCATGCATTGATATCGAGGGTGAGGTCTGGGCTACTGAGTCGAAGTTCAAGGCTCGTCATGCGATGATATTCTCCGGTCCAAGCATGTTTCTTGGAGTGATGTCATCTCTTGGCGTAATGTCGTCAGCGACTACCAGAGGATCATCTGTTACGCCCGCCATAGATGTGCTTGAATATTCCCACAGACAGCGCTAATTGTGGAGAGGTGGTTTGGAAATACTCCAAGATCCAGTAAGACGTTCTTGATCATCTGATTGTCACCTGAAAAAGAATGAACACTCCGGTCGGGGGTGTCGGAATTAGCACTTCGACGGACAAGTTAGTATGCTCTCAAGTTTACTTCTATCTCAAGTTATTTAATCTATTCTCACATACCTTTCTTTGGTTGATGTTCCTTTATTTATACTAGTATCTGGTCCCAGGGGTCGGGCCCACTCTTAATCCAACGCATGATTGCTTATTTGGCCTTTCAATCATATGCCAATTCCTCTTCGGCTCCTTGTATGGCCGATTTCAATATTTGGCTTCAGGACCCCTTTGGACAGAGCCGAATCATCTTTGTCCTGATAAATCTTCAGATAAATTTGGCTTTCCTTAGTATATAATTATTTAGCCCCCACAAAAATGATCACTAATGAAGAGAAAAGCAACCATCATAGAAGGCCTCAAAAATTGAGAGAAAGTTATGTACTTCATGGAAGTTCAAAATGTTTTCATGTGCATTGATATCATCAAAAAGATAGCTTACACTCTTATCAAACTATTTTCATTTTTTATTTGGATCAAACCTATGGCATATATCAATCATCAACCTCGTGTATATATCCTATTTTTACTTTTAATTCAAAACCAATTAGTCACGTATAGAGTACACTAGCACTGTTAATTTAATTGTTCTTTAGTCTATCCCCCTGTATACTAAGGTCTAGCCTACACACACAAACTTGCAGGCACGCTGTATATTGAGAACATAGGATTATGATTGAATATTAGGTTTGTTGTAGAACCTAACATGGCCTGAGATGTTGAATTAGAGATTTGAAAATGAGTTATTACAAGCACTTCTTCAAGTCAAAAGTTTTTTCAAAATAGGATTATGAACTTGATTCATGCTTATAATAGTTAGTACTGTTAGTCTATATAAGCTTACAGTTTTGACTAATCATGTATGCTTTGGTTTAGAGAAGAGTAAGAGAAATATCTTGTCACAATCTTATTAACCATTCTTCAAAAAAGAACATTTTCACAATTTTATATTTATACCAAATTGATATTAACAGTCACTCACAATATAAAAAGATACTAGTCAGTAAAGTTTAGTGTTATAAAAATTACCTAATAGACTAAGCATAGATTTTCCAATCAGAACTCAAAAGCTCTCTCTTTAAATCAATTTATTTTCTAACACTGTGCTTGGCTTTTGTGTGAGATTCCAAACCATTTTCCAAGTTAAATTACCTGCAAGAAATTTTGGGAGAGGGAAAATTGAGATAATATTTTTGGTAACATTCATACTATATCAGTGTAAAATAAATATCAACAATTAACAAAGAACATTTAAAATACACGCTAACAAAGATAACATATTGTTATCCCAACAATACCTAGAGACAACATGGGTGTATATATATTCCCAAACAAAAACAAAAAATTAAAGGAAGTGTTGGAAATCCTGAACTACTTTAGTAATCTAATAATTCAAAACCTAAAACTTGTAGGACCAAACTTTCCCTAACAGTGTTTGCAATCTGCTTTGGATTCGAGATTCGATTCGAGATTGGAAATAAGTAAGAGAGATTACATACCATACCAATCTCACCAATTTCTTTACCAAAATCAAATCCATACCATACACATTTGACTCGACACAGAGAGCTAAACTCATGATCGTTCTTACTTCTTCTATGAATTTTCAGAATGTAAATGCCAAACAGAGCTTCCTATATTCTAATTGATAATAAACAATCACAAACAAACCAAATCAAAGTACTATGCAATTAGTTTACCAGGCTGTCAGATAAAAAATCTGAGATAGAAGCTTGATAAGATATCCACGACTGGTTGTTTGTTACCAAGGTTCTGAAACTAGATACCGTACTATTTGGATGACCAACATCTTCCCATTCCATAAAATCCAGAGACAAAATTCCAGAATGACTGGTTTCAGTTGAATTTGTTTTCTTATGAAGAAGGGTTTGGTTTATGGTTGAAAGAGCTTGAAACTGCTGCACTGGTAGTGAAGGAGAATGAAAATGAGGATATAAAGCAACGAAGCCTGGTTCGGTCAATTCTGCAAAATGAGAATATGAAGGAAAATTATATTTTGACTCTATATTGGCATATTGGCTTTATGCATAGTATTGCCACATCAACAGAATGTCAAAGTAGAAATTCTTATACAGAATGTACAATACAAAAGATTATCATTGTACGTGTCTTTCTATGTTCATGTATTTTGTATGGGAAACAAATATGTAATTATGATTAAAAATATTTATGCACAACGTTTATAGGACTTGTCAGAAGATGTGACATAATGTGTATATCTTGGTTCCTCCAAAAGTGACCTTGTTTTGTAGTTTCTAACAGGAGTACTTCTCAAATCAAATCAGAAACATGGTCAAGAGCCAAAGAATTACGAAAGTTTACCAGCATGAATATCATAATAAAAATCCTCAAATTAGAATGAGAGCAAGACAGAGAGAGAGGCCCAGTGAAGAACCTGAATTCTAATTGGCAACTACATCGCAAAAAATCAAAACTTAATAAGGAACATATTCATCAGTAGGTTGCAAGATTTAAACAAGTTAGTGTTCAACCTTCAAAAAGATTCAAATGAGCATCAGCTGGACCCCCATCAGGTGAGAAATACTTTCCAAAAAGTATGCCAATTGCCAGAGGGCTATAGGCCAATAAGCTCACCCTGAAAAAGGTCTAATAATGAGAAAGGGAAAACAACATACTACTAAAATTATAAGGCACCATTACTAATCAATATATCTCTCATGATGACAACATTCAACCAACCCACAATCAAAATTTCAGCAAAGTAAGTTAGATGAATTCTAGAACAAAGAAAATGAGTTATAAATTAGACTCAATTTGCAGATAACACAGGCACACACACACCAATGATGGGTTGCTAATTTTTGACCCAGTATTAACCGTATAATACCTGTAAAGATACTATCGTAGGGAAAACACAATACATCATAACTAATGGGTATTTTGAAACAAAGTGTTTAGCTTTGAAAACCAAGCATGTTACTCTCTGCCTGTGACACACACACACTCAACATTATATTCCATTTCGGAATAGTCCTTGGGAAATTATTGTTGAATATGATGAAGTTCATAGAGTATTAAACAATAATGCAAGAAAAAATCAATTAGATACTCGACAAGAAACAAAGAATCATTAGCTAAAACATGTGCATGGTAAGCATAATTACATAGCTGACAAAGAGAATAATTGTATAATTACATCACTTAATAAACAATATTATTCCTCTGTAAAAGCCATTGCAATAGACACAGCAAATACATAAACCATGTGGTTATTCTTTCATATAGCATTTATAGTTTCTAGAAATGTCTCTCTTTAACATAAGCTGAGCCTAAAATACCAATCTCGAAGCTATTACAATTTTAAAACATGAACTAACATACCTAAATTAATTATAATGTCCAATCATTTACTGAACCTTCAATCATTAACTACTCAAGAGGTTTACCCAATAACAATGAAAAAATGATTTCCCACAAGAAGGCAACAGGCCCCTGCTTTTTTCATTAGGTTAATACAATCTAAAGACAACACAAAGTTGATGCTAAATTTCCAGCTGTTTAAAGAATAAATGCTGCTAGAAGAAGAGGAAATATGAATCAAGTTTAAGAAAAAATCCTCTCTTAAACAATCTGTTCAGAAGCTAGAACTTTATTTTTAATATACTATAAAAAAATTTATTTCAATTTATTTATTTATTTTTTATTAGCAACAAAAGAAGAATTTTATTAAAAAGGAGAAAAGAGAAGTACAAAGGAGGACAAAAAGTCCTCAACAACATAAACCAAAAAATCTACAAACGGAAAAACAAGAAGACCTCAATTTTTTTAAATTTTTTTTTTTTATTTCAATTTACTATCCAATTAAGGAAAAACAAGTGGTTTACAAATCAACTATCACTAACTAAAAACTAATCTATTTTGGAAACTCAAATAATTGCAACGGTCGCATAACAGAAATTTCATGAGCACCAATTGTTCAAAAAAAAAAAAAAAAGCATGATCACTAGCTATCCACATGAAGTATGCAAACTTCTATTGGTGCAACTTTGTTAACAACCTATAGTGCAATTTTTTACAAATCAACTATCACTAACAATAAACTAATCTATTTTGGAAACTCCAATAATTGCAACGGTAGCATAACAGAAGTTTCACAAGCACCAACTGTTAAAAAAAAAAACAAAACAAAGAAAAACATCATCACTAGCTATCCACATGAAGTATGCAAACTTCTGTTGGTGTAACTTTGTTAACAACCTATAGTGCAAATTTGGTCTTATTTCACATGCTTTATCATCCTACAGTTTTTAGAAGACTTAATTCTCCCCACATACCGAATACAACTAGCATTTATATCTATGACATGTTGACATTTACAAAGAGAGAGCCAACCGCTTCATAATTAGTTTGGTTTGCATTTGTGCACCAATTGAACATTAACATATTGCTCTAATTTTCTTGTTCAAAACCATTGGAGGGCTACAAAGAATTAATTTACTTCTTCCTTATCATCGAGCAACAATGTATCAAAACTTGCCCCAACAGCCTTTCTATCAGTTCTATTCAACAATACAAAAACACTAAAGACCCAAGGATGTCCTTGATTTTATTAATTTTGGCTTTATTAAGTAGAAATTTCAAACTAAAACAAGTCTAAAGAATAAGATTCGATTTCCTTTTCTTCCCATTTCCAGCATTTGCTAAGCAACCGGACATAGGCAAAATCAAAACATATGATCAAACCAACCTGGGACATAAAAACTCTCATCTTAATTTTCATTCAAAGGGACTAAAAACAGAGCTAAAGAATAAAACTTAATTTCTTCAATTCTCTTTTTTGACAATTTCTAAGCAAATAAACAGAGGCCAAATAGAGAAATATGATCAGACAAAACAAAAACATGCTAAATTTTCAGGCTTAGGAAGCAAAAAAAAAAAAAAAAAAAAAATGAAATGAAGAAATAAAATTGAATTACATTCATCAAATGATATAAATCATCAAATTTGAATATTGCAAGGGTCATCTATAGACTTAAATCACAAAAGGTGTAGATTCAAACTTGAAAACAAGAAGAAACTTGAGAGTGAGAGAGAGAGAGAGAACATACCTTCAATGATCGAGTTCGAAAGAATCGGGAAAAGCTAATTGTGTTTTTAGAATATATATATATATATACGTATAAGAAACAGAGAGAACGAGACTAAGGGACAGAGAGAGAGAGCGAGATCGAAAAAAGAGAAAGAGTGAGAGAATAAGATTGAGAGATTCATACTAGTGTGAGATTGTGAGAGAGAGAGAGAGAGAGAGAGAGAGAGAGAGAGAGAAACACAACGAGAACACGTGCGAGAGAGAATGATCAGTGTTTGTGAAGGGCTAGGCAAATATAAGGAAAAGAAAAATAAATAAATAAATAAAAGAAAATAAAGGATAAATTGATTATTTACGACTGATAATCAGATGGTCGCAAATTATACGATAGCAAAAGGTCATTTTTTTAGTAGTGAACATAATGAACAGAAATACATATAACAAAATGAAGGAAAAGATAGCAAACCGAAGCTTGTGTGATACCACAGTCATCTTAAAGCAGATTCGCCACCTCACCGTGGGTGCTGGAGGTATGCCGACGTCTATCTCCCAAGATACGACTGTATAGAACTTGCTAATGCAGAAACACCTTTTGTTAGCTCCGGCGAACTAACAACAACAACACTCTTTCTCACAGAAGAAGAATGTATTATGGAGCAAATTGACTATAATTTGAGGGAAAAAATTTCTGTGTTGAAACCAAGGAAGGTGGCTTCTTTTTATACACAATGGGGAAGAGAGAAGGAGTCTCCTCTCAGCCATGAAGGTTGATAGCAAATACACCCATTACTCCTACAAAACTGATGGAGTAATGCACAATGATAGGAAGTAAGTGTGTAAGTTACACACTCTATATACATGTGTGTATATCTGCAGACACCAAACAAACCTAGCCCAAAAGGATTAGGTTGGTGGACAACCAATTTGGCCCAGCCCAAAGCCTCAAGTCTCAAGCCTCAAGCCCAAGTCCCACGGCCCACAGACTTGGACTCAGCCCGGTCTGGGTTGGTGGGCGACTATAGATACCCCATTTTTGACCGCCCTTAAGACTTGGGTGTCTCAGGTTGAACACTCAATGATGAAATAATACGCTGTATAAATGTTCGATTTCTTCAGCAAAAAGTTTCGGTTTTGAGTATCGGAACCTAAAACCTTGCACCCCCTTTAGACCAAAACCTAATTTTTTTTCTAGCTTGACCGCTTAGAGGCCTGCTGGCCAACAGGTGGCTAGCAGGCTAAATTTTAGTGGCCAGCCGTCCTATTTCATGGCCGGCTGACCATGTCCAATGGTAGACAAATATTTGCTGCTAGTTGTTCCCCGCCATGTGCATGCCTTGCACTAGCTGTCACAATACATATATTTCCGACAGAGGAACTTGTTTTTCTATAAATAAATGACCACCCGTTATGGTTTTAAGTTAGAAAAAATTTGACAAACACTCTCCCTTTCTATCTTGCAATATACATACACTATACATACACTTCTTAAACCAAAAATTTGAGGCTCTTTACTGAGATTATTGAGCGAAAATTTTAGCTCTAGAGGGTGATCACCTTGTGGTTTGTGAACCAAAGAACATCCTCTCTTCAAGAGGTATAACTTTTGCCCTCTTTACACTACTCTTTCCTACTCTTTCCTACTATTTTCTTGTTGTTTTTCACATTGTTTTGAACTGGTTTTGTGGGCTGAAACTTGTGATTTAAAAGCTACTAAAGGTGGAGGGGTTAACCACCATTTCTTGCACCTTATTCCATAGCTTATATCCTTGTGTTTCCCACTTGTTTCTTTACTTTTTAGATACTGATTTTTAGAGTTTTAAGAGACTAAAACATGTGATTTTGAGGTCCCAAAAGTGGAGGGGTTAGTCACCCCTCATTTGGCTTGCTTACTAGCTTTGTTCTCATCTTATTTTACTTGCTTTTTCTAGCTTTTCAAACTAATTTTAAGCACTATTTTTATTTATTTATTTTTATTTATTTATTTATTTATAATAGTTTTTGGGACTATTTTAGTTCTTTATTTACTTTATGCTTTGAATACTATGGTTGTGTTGTTGTAAGTCCTCATGGATTTGGGGGTTTAGGCCGTAGACACCAATTCATTTGAGTTGATAGCTTTTCATTCCTTGTTTTTTTGTATGAAGAGTCTCACACTTGCAATCATCTTTGCCTAATCATCTCTGCAATCTCCCTCCTTTCTTTTTTCCTTTGATTAAGAGTTGTCTCAAACACTTGGTTGTTGTTCAAAGCATGAGAAAGAGACTTTCCATGCTTAATGGTTTAATCTCTTCGGAGGTTCATTACCAAGGCATTACATCTCTCTCATACTAAGCATAACTTTTTGTTTGACACATCTCTTTATCTCTTTTTGCACTTAGTGGACATAGTTATCACTTTTGGACATAAATGAATAAAGAATGCCAAGGTAATATAAAAAAAGGGTTAAAATTGGATTAAAAGTGGTAAAAAGTAATAAAACTGAGTTGGGTTCAATCGGATGTTATATTGAACCCATTGAGTCTTGAATCATTCCACACTCTTTAGTGATGTTAATGATTTAAGAAGCAATGTCTGCCATTTTCCTTGAGGTAACTCCATTAGCAGAGAGCTTTTGTTGGTCTTTTATTTCCATTTATTAAGCCTTTGTCCTATCGGTTCATAGATCATCATGCAATAACTTTGCGACAATTGATGGTTTGTGAATCGAGTCTACTCCTCCCTTGATTAGTTTCATGATAAGGAGAGGCAGAAATGATAAACATCTCCTGGAAACACTCTGTTTGTGTTATGTTTCAATTCTGTGGCAACAGCGCAGAACCTAAAAACAATGGCCGGCTGGCCACCTCCCAGTACGGCTGACCACTTTCCAAGGCCGGCTAGCCACCTTATTTGTGCACGCAGTGTCATTTTCATGGCAAAACAAAGCAGAAGTTAAGGCAAAAACATATTAATTTTCTAACTGTAAGCAGAAAAGTTTCTGGCAGCAAAACAGAGAGGTTTCTAGGAGGACGTTCTCATTCGTACGCGTGTGATTCTTTGATTTCCGTAGTCCTTTAAATTGATGCTCTAATAGTAATACGTTGTGCTTAATTAGTAGCTTCATTCAAAAACTTGTAATAGCTAGTTACATTAGCATTAATTCATTTATTTGGTGTTATAATATTTGGTGTTATAATATTTGAGGGCACCCTTGTAATATTTTGTATGTTTTTCAACCTCCATTTCTTTCTCCCTTTTATTTACATACTTATCATGGTAACATCATGTTTTCTATTCTCATATCATTGCCATGCTTTGTATCCATGTTTTGCATGCATAAGGTTCGATTCATTATACATTGTTGTCATTTCCTACTTACTTGAAAACGTGTGTTGCTGGATGCTTTGAGTTGATCCGTATGGCATGCTAATAAATCGAACCTATTAGTTGCATTTTGTATGTGTTGCATTAGTCACTTACATATTAGCGCATGCAATTTTCTAACTATTTTCTTCTATTTTGGCTTGCATCGGTTGAGTACTAGGTGAGCGTTTGCATGTATAGTAGTGTTTCCATATCAAGCATATTACCATGAGGCTAAGTGCTTATATGATATACCCCTTGAATGCCTGTGGATGAAGGCTATTTCGCTTAAGTTGGGATGCTTTCGATTAATGTACATACGAGCTTGCTTTTTCAAGTAGCACATATTCAAAACAATCTTCTAACAAACATGAAATCAAACCATTCCAAGCGAGTGACTTAGTCTATACTTGTGTGGCTCACATAGTAAGTTAGCATAATAATTAGAACAAGAGTATATAATGCATATAAAAATCACATCATGATTAGTAGAGGCCGATCTTTGATCGGGTAAGTGGGGTGCTCAATTCATGACCTTCTCCTCTCATACATAAGTTTCCGAGCCGAGACATTTTGGTTATGACAGACAAGTGACCTTTGACACGAGTCACGGGTTTCCTAAATTTTTCAAAAATATTTAGGTTGCGACTCTGAAATTTGGCAATGCAGTCCATTTTTGGCATCTCTGATGATAAATGGATTTTCTAAGATTTGCTGGATTTAGACTCTCATTTGTGTTTTTTTTGTTTCACATTGCACTTGTGAAACTAGATTTAGAACCACGGGGGTCCAACTGTAGGGCTATCGTATCTGAGGAGACTAAACCCCTTCGAGGAGCACAAAAAGCAAGCTACAGTTTCTGGCGACTCTGCTGGGGATATTAGAGAACTTGACTTGAACTTCATGATGTGAAATTTTATTTACACTTATATGTTCTTTGCATTGCATTTGCATTGGTGCTCTTAAGTCATTGTGTTTTCCATCTGCTATTCCTGGATGGCTTGCCTAAAAAGCTTGCCAAAAGGTTGGCCGGTCGTGGGCTTTGTCATGTTGGAAACACAACCTTCATATCTGGATTATCGCCGTACCGCTTGATCCTCCTTTCACTTCTTGGTGTTAAGTGTGGGAGGTATATTAGGTAATCTTGTCGGGGTATTAGTTGCATATCGTAAAGCCATAGTGACTGTTCCAACATAGGACATGATGCTCACCCGCATATAGGATTTTGTGAAACTGCTTGCTTAAAGTAGTAAAACTTTAGATCATGTCAAAGCTAGGACAGAGAAACCCTAACCTCTCATAGGGGTGTTTTAAATGCTTTTGTGCAAAGTGTGAAATCTTTGGAAATATTTGTGATGCAATCCTTAAAGAGTCTTAATCTTAAGGCGATGCCTTTCAAACTTGAAGGTCATTTCAGAATCAGAATTCTAGTCAAAATCTAAGGGTTTGTGTTTGATATGGGCGAATTTTCAGCAAGACCAGAACCAAGGCCAAAATTTGTATCTTGTTTTTCTTTGACTGGCATACCTAGTATCTTGATCTGATGGGGCATTTGTTTTTAATGCCAGGTTTGTCTGAGCCAGAGAAGAAGCTGTACCCAACTCAGCAAAGGCCCAACCTCATCTAACCAGAAAAGCCTTAACCCACCACAGTCCATCCAATCCCAGAAAAAACCTACTCAGGAAAGGTCCAGTCCATCTGATCCCCAAAGGCTAGCTCATAAAAGGTCCATCTAATGCCAAAAGACCCATGCTAAAAGCCCAATCCAATCAATCCTGTCTAGACTAATCCAATTTAGATACATCAAGTATAACCAGGTCGAACTTCTTATTAGTCAGCTTTCAGGTTACACCCATCCATTTCCCCAATTGCCAACTCAACAGATCCAGACCCGTAATGGCACAAACTTCAAAAGAAGTTGTGGCCATGATAACGATCTTTCAAAAAATCATGGATACACCAAACTAGTGAATTACTATGCAGGATGAGATCATTGTTGAGATGCAACCTTTATCTAGGGCATCTACCACACATCCAGTCCTGGGCCCCCAAACGAACTTTGACCCACCTCCGCCAGCTGAAGATTTACAGAGTCTAGATCCTTAAGAAGGGTTGGCTCAAGCTTGAGTTTTCAGAGCCGTGGTGTAGCCTAATGATGGGGTTTCTCCTATTGATAGTAATGAACTCGACCTGATCTTGTTAAAAATTGCTAAACATGAGAAGCAAATCAAAAAGGCATAGGGAATTAACTTCATTCCTAACATTAAGGATGGGTACACTGAGGCTGCCGTAAAACTCCTAGACAGATTCAAAATGCCAAACATTGACCGTTTCGATGGGTCTGGAGATCCTATGGTACATATCCGGCTTTTCTTGGACGTCCTGAAACCGATAGGTCTGAGTAAGCCTCAGAAACTTTCTCTATATGGAAGAACCTTGTCGGGTATAACAGCCACTTGGTACGCCAAGTTGGAGGATAAAGTGAAGCAGAACTGGGAAAAGTTGGCTGAGGCGTTTGTTAATCAATATTCTTACAATAACTAAATTGAAATGACCACCCAAGAGCTTGAAGCAACCCACCAAAATCCTAAAGAACCTTTTGTGGAATTTGTTGCAAGGTGGAGAGCAAATGCAGCACAAATGATAGGTCGACCTTTTGAGAAGGACCAAGTGCAGATAGTGGTGCAGAACCTTAAGCCTGATATGTTACAAAAGCTAATAGTCGCTCCACTGTTCACTTTCGATAATTTGCATGAATTAGGGGTTCAGATTGAGAGCGCATTTAATAAAGGGATTATTCCTAGAACAAGCGAACCAACAAGGAGGGTGTTTTCTAGGAGTACCAATGCTAGCAGTTGTACTATTCCCAAACCCACTGAAATCAATACTGTCGCCACCAATCCCAAAACTGCCAACCCTTTTGCTAATAGCAACCCACAAACAATTGGCCCAACTCGAGCTCAAGGTAGAACTTTCACCCCTCTCCATATGAGCCTAACTAGCCCACTTAAAGTCCTGATGGAGAGAGGGTATCTCAAACCCCTTGATCCCCAACCTCTACCTGATTCACTCCCTGCTAGACATAACCCCACCAAATATTGTGCGTACTATCAACAGTGCGGTCATGGCACCGATCGTCGCTACCGCCTTTGTCATGAGGTTTCAGAATCGCATTAACAACCAGACGATAATTCCATCTCAAGAATCTAATGTAACTAATAACCCACTTCCCATACATGACCACGTATTCCCTCCTTCTCAAAATCTGAACCTTATCCATACATTGCCTCCCACCTTCGACCCCAGTATATATATCACTCCATCTCATTTACCCAAGCCTGAGGTGTTCATTCTAGAAAGTACGGACTTGTGCCTGATGGATACACTTGAACCCCAATCATTTTAAACCCCAAAAATTGAACTTGAACTCCACAATAGCCTAATTCCAATCCAACATACTCCAAAGAGTCCAACCCGACCAATTTATCAAGACCAAGTTGGTTCAAATACACTGTGGGCACTAATAGTCAAACCCGCTACTTTTGACTTGTCAAGCATGATTGAAGATCTATAGAGAACTATGGCAGATTTAGCTTTTGGGGTCTTGACTCCATCATCGACCACATCATATGCCAAAAAGTTCACGACAAAAAGCTCCTCAATCTTGGGGCAAGATGCAGTTGGAAAGGGCCAACCCGAAACTATCTCAAGTTTGGGTAATGACATATCAACAACAAATGGGCCTCGCTTCGATATAGCCACCCAATCCCTTGGCCAAGCTAAAACAAGTGGCAAGAACGAGGTCGGGGCAAGTATTGATCCCTATGTACATCTTCGGTGGGCTATTGAGACTTTGAAGGTCAAAGGATTGAATAAGCAGCAAGTGCTTGCAATTGTTGCAAAGACTATGGATGAAACTTTTGTTGCTCAGTTTGGGAGCATTTTGAATTAGGGGGTAAGCCATGAAAAGGGATGCTTTACCAGGAACACCCATCCTAATTCCAATCCTAAGCCCATGAATATCCAGCCAACACCTGCTAACCCATTTGCCAATGTTTCTAAAACTCATGTTTCCTACTCCCAAAAACGAACCTTCGCCCATTTCCATATGAGCCCAACCCGTGCATTGAAGCTACTGATGGAGAAAGGGTATCTCAAACCTCTCAATTCTCGACCTCTCCCTAACCCTCTCCTGCGTTGACATGACCCTACCCAGCATTGCACATTCCATCAGCAATACGGTCATCATACTGACTGTTGCTTTCGCCTTCACCATAAAATTCAAGAATTGATTAACAAAAAGGTCATCACCGCACTTGAAAATCCTAAAGTTGTCGATAAACCTCTCCCTGACTGTAATAGATTGCCACTCCGTAACATAAATCCCATCCATGGCTTGCCTTGACCCCAGCCAGCACGGTCAATGAGATATGTGGGGACAATTGGGGTGATTGGGAGGCTCAATCTGTGAGACCTAATTTGAAAGACTGAAATCAATCCTATTGGCAGGTTTGGACCCTCCCATGGGATACTTGAAGTTTTTCATGAATTCTGCCGATGGACTTGGAGAGTGAAAACCATTTTTTTTCCTCAAGGATGCTGATTTTGTTTTGAATCATGTCCTGTAAATAGTTGAGTTGTGAGTTTTATTTTCGTTGTCTTTTCTTGTGTTGTTGCGTTAGTCGAGTCTCTTCCTTTGAGTCGCTCTCGTGTACCCTCAGGTCTCCGTTTATCTAAATAAAAAAGTGGGAGTCAAGTTTTTGATCATTTATTGTGCCTATAGTAATTCATGTGTGACCTTTTTAAAATAGGAAAAGCTTTGAATTTTTTTTTTTTGAATGAGATTCTGTTAATAAGCTCGAGTGTTAAAAAGGATCCCCCAAATGGTTTGTATGGATTCTAACTTATCGATGCAAAGTCCTTCATGATTTCAAAAAGTTTAAAGTTGTTTCTTTTGCAAACTTGCAAAGATAGGTTCATAATTGTGTGTGGTATTTTATACTGTCCTACGGACTTTTTTCACCATTAGGCGATCATTTTGGCAAGCACAAGACGACTTTCAGACCTTACAATCATAGAATTCCTCCCCATGTTGTTTTCATTACTTCAAAAAGAATGGATAAAAGAAACCAAAAAAAGAAAAGAAGAAAAAAGGAAAAAAGAGAAGAAGAGAAAAAAAAAAAAAAAAAAAAAAGGAGAAAAGAAAAAAAGAAACGGAAAAAAGAAAAGAAGTCAACCATCACTACTACAAATACAGATAAAGATCACACTTTTGTCTGAATCCGGGGAAGCCAATGCGAGGAAGCACCACATTGCAAGAAGAACTGACTCTGAAAATGGAGCAAAAGAAAAGACAAAGACATGCATAAGAGAATGGATAACCAAACTCAAATCAAGGTGAAGCCAATTCCAGTGTTAGTGCAAGGATGACTGTTCATCAAATTCACCACAAATGTTGTAACGCTATCCGTGAGAGGCTCGCTAGGTCGAAAACCTGAAATGGCGACCTAGCAAAAGTTAGAGCATGAAAAATGAGAAATCAAACAAATATAGCTTGTAAAGTCGAAAACCCTGAAGGGGCGACTTTGGCGAAAGTTAGAGCGCAAAAGAAAAAAGTTAATATCCGAGCGAACCTCAGCCATGAACTACGTTGGTCTAATTTCCATTCTTGGGATACGTAGGCAACTTCATCCTAATGTTCGATCTCAACCCTATCCATCTCATCCATCTCGACCCAATCATCTTGCCTAAGTCACGTCATTAGCTTCGCATCAATCCATTTGCTAGACAGACTACTGTGCATATCACATACTTGTGTTGGGTAAGAAAGAACTAGCTTGAATCAACGAGTGGAGTAATTTTCAATACTTGAACTTATTAGTAGAATCTCTAACTTGAGCAAAAAAGGAATCAAAACTCGGGTTTTGCAAAATTGAGTTTTAAAGGGAACATAAGTAATACTATGGGCACTATGAATGATCAGTTACCTTGAGTCTTTTTCTGCTATTGGGTCAGTTGTGAGTTCTGTTGTGTTGTGCCTGGTGTTTGTCTCAGTCAGCGCTCTTCATCGAGTCACCATAGCGTGCCTGTCACTTAAAAGCGCTCTTCATCAAGTCACCCCAGTGAGTCAGTCGCTCAACGTTCAACAAAGTGGCATGGTCAAAATTTTATACACGAATGTTCGCTCCAAACTCGAAAACAAGCCCATGTGTGGAATTCATCAACAAACTGAGAGTGCCCATACAAGGGGCATCGCGCATTCATGATCATTGCAAAGTGTATATGAGGAATCCGTCATTGCCTTAGAGGGGACTGGAGTAAGTTCTCAACATGTCGAGAAAGAAGAGAATCATGAGTCTGATTGGTTGGCAATTGCTCCAGGATCTGATGATCCCCATCACACGTGCCTACATAATATTAAAAACGGTGGCCAGTGACTAGACACTAGGAGCAATTTTCAGTACATTTGATTGGGGCCATCAATTGAACAAGGGGCATGAACCCAACTTTTCTCTCAGTCAGCTCAAAGCCATTTGTTGGGCATTTTTCCTTAGGTTAGGGTAGCTCACCCTTATGATGATTCTGCTATGTTTCAACTTTCGAAAGTTATCTCCGGCCATTTCAAAACTCTTTTGGGATTGCCATATTCCCTCTGATTAATACGTGTGTTACCTGAGTGTTTATGCACTCTGGTTTATTTGAATTGCATGATTGGTTGCTCTTGCTCTTGCTCTTGACTTTGTTTTGTACTTAACAGAGTTTTGTCAAGTTGCCTCCCTTGGTTTTTTTTAGTTACATTTCAATAAGTTATGGCAAGTTGCCCTACGCTCATTTCATAAGGTACATGATGCACTGTCTCGTGCACTTGCATCACACTGTTTTGTGCATTCATTATACATAGCACTGTTTTGTGCCTATATAACATTGTCTTGTGCACTCTGTATCGCACTATCTTGTGTATTGCACCCCCTCTCATAGCACTATTTTGTGCACCTACATCGCATTGTTTTGTGCATTCATCCCGCATCACACTGTCTTGTGCACCCTGCATCATACTGTCTTGTGCAAAGTTGCAGTGCATCTCGTATCACATTGTTTTGTGCATTCCACTCCCGTAGCACTGTTTTGTGCACTTGCATCGCACTGTCTTGTGCACTGTACATAGCACTGTCTTGTGCACCTACATCGCACTGTCTTGTGCACTCTACATAGCACTGTCTTGTGCACCTCATAGCACTATCTTGTGCATTAACCTACATCCCACTATTTTATGCATTCCTTTACATAGCACTGTCTTGTGCACCTTGCATCGCACTATTTTGTGCATTCAACTTGTATCGCACTGCCTTGTGCACCTGTATCACACTGTCTTGTGTAACTTTCATCGCACTATTTTGTGCACCCACATCACACTATCTTGCACACCCCGTCGCACTGTTCTGTGCACTTGTATCACACTGTCTTGTGCACCTCATCCGCATCGTCATGTGCACTCACGGGGTCTAAGAGACCTTAAACCCTCTAAAGACACAATTCCTTTGGTGTTTGTCATACCCGAACGGCTTTAGGCGGTTTGGTATAGCCACCTAACTATGTTTGGCGATAAGTTCCTAGGAGACCAACTGAGATAGTGGAAACTAGAGTTTGAATGGCCGAGGCCTAGAATGCAAAGGTTTGGAATTTTCAAGACTAAAGTCTGGTTTAAATACCCAAGGGTGTATCCTCGGCTTGAAATTTGTATAGCTGCCCCATAGGTTGAAGTAGCTTGTAGATGCCTC
This sequence comes from Camellia japonica, assembly GCA_030407325.1. Classification (NCBI taxonomy): domain Eukaryota; kingdom Viridiplantae; phylum Streptophyta; class Magnoliopsida; order Ericales; family Theaceae; genus Camellia; species Camellia japonica. Next base: position 82,818,773 of record JAPPVO010000031.1, read on the forward strand.
AATTTTGGATACTGAACCAACCTAGTTTGTCACCATGTTGGAGAATAGGGAAAGTTGCAAACATAGCCAGGGAGAAAAGTAGTATCCGTCAGTGCAAGATGAAGAAGAAGTCTTGAAACCAAGAAGAAGAGGAAGATCTCCAGCAGCATAAGGTGAGACCTCGCCAATTACCCTTGTAAGGTGCATTCTAAAGCACCACTTCCCAACTGTTACATCATAACTATTATTATCTATTACTTCTATCACATTGCATATAACATCTATCGCATGCATCTACTCCATTATCCATTACATCCATTACATCATACCATTTCATTACCTTCATCCTTTCCATGTTAAGCTTAGTTTGGCATGTGCTCATACCTTTCCCGCGTTAAAGCATAGCTCTGTATGTGTACACGCCTATTCTGCAAGAATTGTGGTTTGAGGGTTCCAACACCTTTTATGTGTTAGACGTAGTTTGTTTTGTGTCCATGCCTTGTGTAGGTAAGACGCAGTTCGGCCTGCGCCTCTTATCCACTTCATCCATTGCATCGTACTTTGTCTTGTTGTATTTAGCATTTAGGATCATTATCTTTCCCCAACAGTTCATTTCTCACTTATGTCATACCATCCAATCACTTGTACTCTTTCTGCGAAAGACATAGTTATGTATGTGTACGCACCTATTCCACAAGAATTGTGGTATGAGGGTTTCGACACATTTTTTATGTTAAACGTAGTTTGATTTGTATTTCCCACTCCTTTATGATATTTGTGTAGAAGGCACTGCTCGTGGTTTGATTATTTCGTTACATTGTATATCATTTGCATTGTTTTGTTGCATTGTGTATCATTTACATCTTGCCCCTAAACTACACTGGTTTGATTCCTTACAATGGGATATGTAGGAAACTTTCAAGTTCAACCAATTGCATTTACATTTTGTTTGTTTGCCCAAGTCTTACGGCCTTGTCAAAATGGGTTGCCTTCGGGCTTTGACATTCACTCACGTCATTTCATGACTTCAAGCTCTGTCAAAGAGGAGTAACTGTAGACACCTCATTTTTGACCACCCTTAAGACTTGGGCGCCTCAGGTTGAACACTCAATGATGAAATAACATGTTATACAAATGTTCGATTTCTTCAGCAAAAAGCTTCGGTTTCTAGCAAGCCAAATTTTAGTGGCCGGTCGTCCCCTTTCATGGCCGACCGACCATGTCCAACGGTAGACAGATATTTGCTGCCAGCTGTCCCTTCCATGTACATGCCTTGCACCAGCTGACTCAATATAGATATTTCCAATAGAGGAACTTATTTTTCTATAAATAGATGACCACCCCTTATGGTTTTAAGTTAGAAAAAATTTGCCAAGAGTCAAAAACTTGCCAATCACTCTTCCTCTTTATCTTGCAATATACATACACTATACATACGCTTCCTACACCAAAATTTTGAGGCTCCTTACTGAGATTATTTAGCGAACATTTCAGCTCTTGAGGGTGATCACCTTATGGTTTGTGAACCAAAGAACATTCTCTCTTCAAGAGGTATAACTTTTGCCATCTTTACAGTACTCTTTCCTACTATTTTCTTGTTGTTTTTCACACTGTTTTGGATTGGTTTTGTGGGCTGAAACTTGTGATTTAAAAGCAGAGGTGGAGGGGTTAACCACCATTTCTTGCACCTTATTTCATAGCTTATATCCTTGTGTTTCTCACTTGTTTATTTACTTTTTAGCTACTATTTTTCAGAGTTTTAAGAGGTTAAAACATGTGATTTTAAGGTCCAAAAAGTAAAGGGGTCAGCCACCCCTCTTTTGGCTTGCTTACTAGCTTTGTTCTCCTCTTATTTTACTTGTTTTTTCTGGCTTTTCAAACTAATTTTCAGCACTTTTTTTTTTTTTTTATTAAGTTTTTGGGACTATTTTAGTTGTTTATTTACTCTATGCTTTGAATACTATGCTTGTGTTGTTGTGAGTCCTCATGGATTTGGGGGTTTAGGCCTTAGACACTAATTCATTTGAGTTGATAACTTTTCATTCCTTATTTTTTTTATATGAAGAGTCTCACACTTGTAATCATCTTTTCCTAATCATCTATGCAACCTCCCTCATTTCTTTTTTCCGTTGATTAAGAGTTGTCTCAAACAATTGGTTGTTGTTCAAAGCATGAGAAAGAGACTTTCCACGCTTAATGGTTTAATCTCTTCGGAGGTTCATTACCAAGACATTACATCTTTCTCATGCTAAGCATAACTTTTTGTTTAACACTTCTCTTTATCGCTTTTTGCACTTAGTGGACGTAGTTATCACTTTTGGACACAAATGAATAAAGAATGCCAAGGTAATGTAAAAGAGGTTAAAATTGGATTAAAAGTGGTAAAAATTAATAAAACTGAGTTGGGTTCAAGCAGACGTTATATTGAACCCATTGAGTCTTGAATCATTCAATGCTCTTTAGTGTTAATGATTTAAGAAATAATGTCTACCACTTGTCTACCACTTCCCTTGAGGTAACTCCATGATAGGGAAGAGGTTTTGTTGGTCTTCTATTTCCATTTATTGAGCCATTGTCCTATCGGTTGATAGATCATCATGCAACAACTTTGCAATAATTGACGGTTTGTGAATCAAGTCTACTTCTCCCTTGATCAGTTTCATGATAGGGAGAGGCAAAAGGGATAAACATCTCCTGGAAACACTTTATTTTTGCTCTGTTTCAATTCTGTGACAGCAAGGTAGAATCCAAAAACAGTGGCCGGTCGGCCACTTCCCAGTATGACCAACCACTTTCCAAGGCTGGCCTATCACCCTATTTTGTGCACGCAGTGTTATTCTCATGACAGAACAGAGCAAAAGCTAAGGAAAAAATAGATTAATTTTCTGACTGTAAGCATAAAAGTTTCTGGCAGCAAAACAAAGAGGTTTCCGGGAGGACGTTCTCATGCGCGCGAGTGTGACTCTTCGATTCCCGTAGTCCTTTAAATTGATGCTTTAATAGTAATATGTTGTGCTTAATTAGTAGCTTCATTCAAAAACTTGTAATAGCTAGTTACATTAGCATTAATTCATTTATTTGGTGTTGTAATAATTAGTTTAATTAGGACATTCATTCGGACCCTCTTGCATGAGGGCACACTTGTAATATTTTGTATGTCTTTCAACTCCATTTCTTTCTCCCTTTTATTTACATGCTTATCATGGTAGCATCATGTTTTCTATTCTCATATCATTACCATGCTTGGTATCCATGTTTTCCATGCATAAGGTTTGGTTCATCATACATTGTTGTCATTTCCTACTTACTTGAATACGTGCATTGCCGCATGCTTTGAGTTGATCCATATGACATATTAATAAACTGAACCTATTAGTTGCATTTTGTATATGTTGCATTAGTCACTTACATATTAGAGCATGCATTTTTCTAATTATTTTCTTCTATTTTGGCTTGCCTCAGTTGAGTACTAGGTGAGCGTTTTTGCTTTAGTATATTGCATGTATATTAGTGTTGCCATATCAAGCATATTACCATGAGGCTAAGTGCTTATATGATATATCTCTTGAATGCTTGTGGATGAAGGCTATTTTGCTTAAGTTAGGATGTTTTTGATGAATGTACATATGAGCTTGCTTTTTCAAGTAGTACATATTCAAAACAATTTTCTAACAACATGAAATCAAAGTATTCCAAAGCGAGTGACTTAGTCTATACTTGTGTGCCTCACATAGTAAGTTAGCATAATAATCTGAATAAGAGCATATAATGTACATAAAAATCACATCATGATTAGTAGAGGTCGATCTTTGATCGGGTGAGTGGGGTGCTCAATTCATGACCTTCCTCTCTCATACCTAAGTTTCCGAGCTGAGACACTTTCGTTATGACGGACAAGTGGCCTTTGGCACGAGTCACGGGTTTCCTAAATTTTTTAAAAATATTTAGGCGCGACTCTGAAATCTGGCAATGCAGTCCATATTTGGCATCTTTGATTATATATGGATTTTCTAAGATTTGCTGGATTTGGACTCTCATTTGTGTTTTTCTGTTTCACATTGCATTTGTGAAATTAGATTCAGAACCACGAGAGTCTGAACTATAGGGCTATCATATCCGAGGAGACTAAACCCCTCCGATGAGCATGAAAAGCAAGCTATAGCAACGCGCACGCATGTGGCAATTTCTGCATAACTAACTTGGACCATAGTTTTGGCCAAAACCCCTCCTTGAAGCATCCATAACTCCCTTCCTTTGAAAAATTTGGATGCCCCAAAGGGCTCATGCCCTTATCAAAATCTTGAGGTTTAAATACCCATCAAAACTTAACTCTACAATCAATGTGGGATTGGTAGTTATATACAATTCTCAATACCTCATTCATAAGGCCAACTTTTTGAGACAATTTCTTATTCAATTCTTAATGGTTTTTGGTAATTCTTTTTGTAGTGTAATGATCTTGTTACAAATAATCTAAACCCATTTAATCCACCTTAATCAATGGTAGAGACCTACTTTAATTTCACAGTAAAGTCACCATAAAACCATTTTTTTTTTCTCCAACAATAGCTGAATCTAATAAATCATGAATTTTATCAATTGAAAAATGACAGTTATAACACACTCTTACATGTAGCCCTTTCCCTCGAGCTTAGCACAAATGCAACAAAATATTTTTCAACTCAACTCTTATCATTATACATTGAGTGCTCGGTATCAGTCAATCCGTAAGAGTTATGGCACAAAAATTAATACATTATTGAGGATTTCTCATGAGTTATGGATAAACATTTAATCCTCCTAAAAAATTACACAAAATGATATCATGTTCGTCAATCCTCAAGTATTCAAAATGATGTGAGAATTACACAAACCAAATATGTCAAGTGATGTAAAACAAGGCTTTTCAAGATGGAATCTAGAGACAAACATTCTTTTTCCAAACACATTAATGCTAATGTAAGCAATCTATGAAAACAAAATGCTGTTTTGATTCTAGAACATTCAAAAGACTCATAAGACATGACCCAAAAATAAAAATAATTTTTTTAAAGACCTAAATATATATATATATATATATATATATTTACAAAAAAAAAAAAAAAAAAAAAACGTAAGACCAAATCATTTTTCCTTACTAAAACAACTCTAGTTTTAAGACGAGGAGTTACAACACAGGTGCTGGAAAAGTCAGCACTTTTTTGATCATTTGGCAAAACGGAACCACTAAGCACATAACAATAAGGACGAAGATGGCCAAATTTACCACAAAAATCACACCTAAAAACAAGCTTACCATCCTTTGTATACCTTATGGCCAACTTACCCCATTGTACATCCCGTTTGTGCTCATGTTTTTTCACTTGTCCACATATTAGGTTGCTTGTGCACATGTTGTTGCTCGTGCACATATTGTGGCCTTTGAGCTTATCTAGAAGCTCCTCTACCCTTACCTTGGTTAGTCTTATGCAAATTCAAGCAATGGGGCCTAACGTGACCAACAACACCACAATGATGACATACAAGTATAAATTTCTTCTTCAAAACATTTTCATGAGACAAACTTGTAATTGAAGAAATTTTACCTTTCGCCTTGTCAAAGCCCTTTACCTCTTGGGTGCTTTCATTGGAGAACGATGCTTCCGGGTTGGAGTTGAGGTAGTTGAAGTAGCCAAGTCCACTCTTATCACTTGCCCATTTTTGTGAATTTAGAACAGCGTCTAAATTCTTGGAACTCATGTTCCACAATTTGAGTGTGGCGTTGGCACTGATTAATTCAAGTTCCCTCTTGGCACATTTCTCCTCAAGCTCTTTCAATGTCTTGGTGCAACTTTTAGCTTGCTCTTTAAGAAGATCATTTCTCTTCTTAAGTTCGTTATGAGTGCCAAGAATGTGGCAACTCTCATTTTCACATGTGGAGAGTTTGTTTGTCAACATGTCCTTTTCATTTCTTAGGACATTGAGCTTTGCTTGAGCCTCCAAAAAATTCTTTTTGAACTGATCCTTCTCCTTTACACATACTTCCAAGCTAGCTATAAGTTCTTCCTTTCGTTTTGACAACCTACAACATTGGAAGTACATCTCTTTGTATGTTTCTTGAAATTCCCTAGTTTCACTGTCAGAAGTGTCTTCGTTTTCTAAAATGGGGTCAAGACTTGCAACCAAAGCATTGTGGGTTGCATCTTTCTCATGCTTTGAAGATGATGCACAAGGAGCTATGATAGGATCTTCACTTGTTCCTTTATTTCCTTCCTCATTTTCAGAGTTGCTCTCATTAATCCATGTGATTTTGAGTGGTTTCTTTCTATTTCTCTTCGAAGGACGCTGGGTTGAAACATGCCCAAACCCATGACATTCAAACATTGAACTTCCTGAAATTGGATATTCTTCTTGTTAGGTTTGAAAAATTTTTATTCATCATTACCACTCTCCCTTGTATTTGAATCCCTAAAATGAGGCTTTCTTTTTCTCATAAAATTCTAAAATTGTTTTGTAAAAATAGCCATCATTTCTAATTCAAAATCTTCATTATTTTTAGGAGATTTATCATACTTATGAGTGCTAGAAAAAGCAAGAGAGTCTTTTTGTTTCTTTTTCGAAAAAATATTAGCCTCATAAGTTTGTAGGTTTCCAACCAACTGATCCAGCTTTAGATTATCAATATCTTAAGATTCTTCAATAGTTGTAACTTTTGATTGAAAACGATGGGGTAATGATCTCAAAATTTTAGCCACAACCTTAGGCTCGGGAATTTTTTCTCCTAATGTCACTGAGCTTGGCATAAAATTCATCAATGGTCTTGTCATCTTTATAAAAAGAATTTTAAAATTAGCTGTGAGCCTTTCAAGTTTGCTATGTTTAACAACGTTAGTGCCCTTGTGAATAGTTTCAAGGATCCCATGCTTCTTTGGCAATTTCACACGTACTAATCCGACGAAACTCTTCTTGTGTGACATAGCCAAAAATAGCATTGATAGCCGTGCTATTCCAATTTGCATTAGTAAAATCATTCATATCCCAATCATCTCCCAGTTTTGGAATACTTTCTCCTTCTACAGTGATCATGGGTTCTTTCCAACCTTTGATAACAGATTGCCAAACTCTTTTATCAATAGATTTTAGATATACTCTCATTCGAGCTTTCCAAAAACCATAGTTGGTTCCGTTGAGCAAAGGAGGTTTATAAGAAACATTATTTCCTTGGATCAAATCCATAATCAATAATTATGAAATATCACTCTCCTATAGCTTTGTAAAACAAAGTACAAGCGACCTGCTCTCATATCAATTGAAAAAATTTAGTTTTAAAGAAAATCCTTTTGAAAATCTAGATGCGTCCCGTTCAACGTGATTATTGATTTAGGCAATCCAAATAAAAAAATTATGCAACCATGATCAATATAGAAAAGATAGAGTACGAGAAAAACAATTCACAACACGAGATTTTTTACGTGGAAAATCACAATTGGAATCCACACCAACTTGTGATAAAAAAAAAATGCACAGGCCCTCGACCAGACGAATAATCCACTATGAAAGAAAGATAGTACAAGAGATGTCTTACAAAGACCAATCTAGGCTACATGAGTCCATTTCATGGCACACGTCTTTGCTTGCTCTACAAGTACCTCCGTAATCCCCATTGGATATCCGCTTTGTCAAATCCACACGACGAACAACTTGGAATCCACACCAAAGCTCACCGGGTACAATCTTGGATCACACCAAGAAGGTTCACTTTTGGAAGATATGAAAAACTTTTACAAAAGGCTTGATGATCAACTTGAAGCACCTAAGAACTAATGGATCATCAAGCATATGAGAGATAAAAATAATCCTCATTACAAGTTCTCTCTTAAAAATAAAACTTTTTTTTAAACAAATTCTCTAAAAAATAAACTCTTTATAATTTTTCCAATGTTCAGTTCTAGATAGGTTTTGAAGATATAGAAAATGTGTTGGGAGAGATACAAAAAGATATTGGATAGGTGCCCAAACAATTCAGCAAAGGGTCCTTTAAATAGACCTGCACCAGGGCAAGATTGTGGGCACAATAACCTTCATCGCGGGTGCAATAATACTTGATCGCGGGCACGAGCTTCTATCGCGGGTTACAGAGGAAAAGTACTGAGAGTTTGAATTCCAGAAGCTTCAAATCACGAACTAACCGTAGATGCCACATATGACCATCGCGGACGTGAATATATGTTCGTATGAGCGACAAATGTGAATCGCAGACGCGAGGCTGGTGTCTGCGAGAGCGACTAGCTGTGATCCAAAATCGTGGGCGCAAAGTTGTATCACAGGCGCGATGACGCATGCATCTTGAGTAGCTTTTACAAACTTTTTGTTCCATGTTTTCTGCAACATTATCTTACATGCTTTGACAGTTCGTCCCCCTGACAGATAGTCTTCTTTTGGGCTGGAAAATGTCAATAACCTCCTATGCTTGTCCATCAAATCTTGTTGACAAGATCAAGCACTTTTGACTAAACAAACTCAAGAAAACTTTAGGCCATAACCAAATCTTTGAGCCATGTATTTTCCACCGAAAAGATGAGGCAAACAACCATCTTTAGTATCCCAATGTTTGCCAAATGCAAATCTAAATCTTCGTAGCATGCTTCCCAAATCTTGTACTTTTGATATGAATCAATAACCATTATATTGAGTTTTGTCAAAAGTGTTAGAAATGGTTGGGAAAAATTCTGGAAAACAGAATTTTTTCCTAACTTTGGTCTATTATTTAGGAGGGACCCGTACGCCAAATTTGGCGGGTTTAAGTGATAACGCGTTCTATGCCGCGTTGTGATTCACGTGGTATATTTGGTTGCTCAAAACCATTATCGGGTGAATGGGAAATTGAAGCCAAAGTGTGCTCCATGGAAATGGAGTTTTTGGTGGAAATTTCTTAAGGTTTGGAAATTGGCTTGTCCCACATTGGTTTGGTGGGAAGTTTTGAATGTATTTATATAGCTTGGAATTATAACTTGGGGAGAGCCCCAAGGGGCACCTTAAGTTTGTATAAGGGAGATGTTATGGGTAAAGTAGGCTAGACCCATTGGACCCAAAAATAACCACACACGCATACGCCGCCGTCAGTCCGGTCGGTCGGGCGGGCGGGCTGGCCTGGGCCTAGGCCTGGGCTTAGGCACAGGTACTTGGTGTGAGGTTGGGTTGGGCTTATCCGGCCTAATACTAATCTTTTTGCACCAAAAATATTTGCAATTAATTTTATTCTTGGTAAATAAAATCTATTTGAATTCAAATTATTTTGCACTTCTTCAAATTTTGTACAGGTTAATTCAAATCTGTCCAGTTTTTCTCCTATACAGAATTGATCTGTTTGAAACAAATTCGAATATGTGCAAACAGATTCAGTTATTTGTTCAAAATTCAAAACCGAACAGATTGAACCTGTTCAAATAGTGCCGAACAGGTACTGTATCTGTTCAAAATAGATTGCTACCTGTTGGAGTCAAATTGAAAAGCCACCAATCCATCTATAAATAGGCAACCCTCATTTGATGTTTTTCATTCAATTTTCCGTCCATATAATTCTGCAATTACTCTTTACATTTTGCTGCATTATTTTGCTAGTGAGAAAGAGTATAGACACTTTCTGTGTTTGTTGTGCGAATAAATTGTAATGCTGCATTTATTCGTTGATTGCATTTTATCCTGGGAGATAGACGTCCATATTCTGAAAGTACCGTGGAGAGGACGAATCTGTCTTAAGGATACAGTGTCGAACACTGGACTTGATCAGAATATTATTCAAGAAATTAATCAAGTAAGTTGGTTATTTATTTTCTGTTTTATTTATTTATTTAAATCAGATTTTGATTTTGTTTTTATAACAAAATAAAAATATATTTTTATTTATTTTATTTTATTTTTCTAGTTTGTTTTTTGTAATCAAACAAATTCTCTTATTTCCTTTATTTCTTATATATTCTGTTTGTTGTTAAGTACACAACATAATTTATTTTTCAAATACAGTGAAGATTGTCTAACAAAAAGAGGTATTGCCAAAACACAAAAATATTTAGGATAAAACTCTTAACAGGTTCAACTTTCCTTAAGGTTCCGCTTCATTAGAATGAAATAAATTATGGACAGTGAACATGATAGAAAGTAAAGTGAAAGAAAAGAAAATGAAAATAAAAATAAAAATAAAATTATCTTTTCTCGTATGAATTTGATTGGGATGAAAATTTTGTAAGAAAATAGGAATTCTAATTATAAATAACTACTTTTATAACAAATTTAAACTTTCTTGTATGTTCTTGTATTTTTTGCAAGAAACTGAAAGCTTAGTTATCATGTTATTATAAGTTATATATGAAAATTAATTTTCTTGTAACTTCTACCACTTTCATACTAAACAAACTAAGAAATTTTTTATTTTTTTTCATTTCTTTCACTTTCTACCATTTTCATCCTAACCAAACTGAGCCAAAGGGGGAGTTGAATTAAGAGATAAGTATTTGGTGCTTTGCAAAGGTAGGGAGACTAAATCCCAAAAATATTAATCTAGTAACTAACAACTAATTTTTGCTGATAAAAAAAAAAAAATATAAATAATCTTCTCAGAAGACTCTATAAGATGAACAGTTCAAATCATCAAACTATATTCCATGGTGAGTCCATACATAGATCCCATGGTGAGTCCATACATAGACCTAACAACACTTTCTAGTTGGAAGAGAATATCAGTTCCAAAATAATACTTAGAAGTCCAGAATTTAAAATGTGTAGATTAGATTCAATATTGCTGTGAGTTTATGCCGTACCAAGTTTAAATATGTACATAGATTCTCAATTTGAATGTTTTAAAATATTTTTCTTTCGTCCCACAATTTTCTAGTAATAAAAAGAAAATTTGACATTCAATAATTTTCTTCGTTTACCAGGATTAGTGCTAAGTCATGAGACTTGAGAATGCTGCAATTCAGTTGCTGATGCTGGCTGTTGGTTATTTTTTTGCTGATGCTTGTTGCTAAAGTGTGTTGCTACTTTGGTGTCGCTGGTGTGTGTTGATTCTGTTGATGTTGGTTGTTCCCTGGGTGTTGGTGTTGGTACGAGGGTGTTTGGTGTTTGTGGCTTTGTTGTTTTGGCACTCTGTTTTGGTTTCTTGGTTGTTCTTAGTTGATCTCTCGTCAATCTTGGGTAGTGCTAGCATTCGTTAGCGTTTCCTTGGCGGTGCCAACCTAGTTAGGATTGTTGAGGTTTGCTTTGATGTTTAGTGCTCTCCCTTGCTTTGTCAATGTTCTTTGCTTGTATTCTGCTTTGTGAATTAATAAAATTTTTTTTATTGATAAAAAAAAAATAAAAATAAAAATAAAAATGGTAGAGCTACTTTACCAAAGTTGGACATTCGAGCCTTTGGAACTTTCTTCTTTTCTTCACTCTTTGACCTCTATTTTTGCCTCTTGGTACTTACATCAACTGAAACTCAGAAATTTTATGATTGAATAAGTTATTCAAAATCAATGGTCATTACACTAATAACATTGTGACTAAGACAGAGAGATAGCTAGTTAAATTGTTACTTTCAAGAACTTCCTCAAAAAAAAAAAAAAGCATGCAAAGATGAGAAATACTAAAGCTAGGTTTGGCACCCTCCAAAAAAGTTAAAAAGTTAAAAAGTTACCATCCTATTTAAATCACATCATTTTATTTAAGTCATATCAGCTTTCTACCACATCACTTCAAACTCAACCCATATTTTATAAAAAGTTAAAAAGTGCACTTATTTAAAACATCCCAAACAACCCTCGATCATAGCTTTTGTATTCTTTGTTTCTTTTTTTCTTTTTTTTGTTACGTGGGAAAAGATAGCTTTTGTATTCATACGAAGTCAATATGTATATTTCTCTCTTTGCTTTTTCATCTAACCATATAGCTAGAGCTCGAACACAAAGGTAACATGAATCCATTCTCAATTTCCTCTCCCTTTTCCTTGTTGTCTTCTTCTCATTGCAGCCTTTTGAAAAACCATTAAAAATAAAATAAAAATAAAAAAACAAAAAACAGTATTTTGTCAATGCTCTTAACCTGGGCCACTCCAAAGATAGAAAGCCCATCTCATGCATGGCATTGGTAGGCTCAAACATAATTGAGAAATTATTTTTCGCAATTGTCAGATAGTATAATGTAACGACCACTGTGATTTTAACATTTGTGCACATAAGTTTTACACTCATGTGACGATCACATGTGAGAATTTTCCTAATTTGTACACTTTAGGACACTTTGAGTCCACACCTACCTCAATCCTCAAACCCACATGGGACCCAAGCTGAGGCATACACTGAGTTGTGACCTTTCCATGTGAGCACCAACATGTCATCGTCTTTCTTCATTCCCCAACCACTAGCATGTTCCTCTAGCAAGGAGTTAACTTCCCCAACAGTCTCTTCACAAAAAGGCAGACTCGAATATCCCTTGTTCTTCATTCGTTGACTCAAATTAATTCCAGATTCTAACCTCTCTATCCTTTGAATCCCTTCAAAACCGATAATGTTTTCAATTTTATGACCAATATCAGCTTCATAATCTAATCTTTGGCCACTATCCTTAGGCAAGAAAGTTTCCAATGCATCAAATGGTATCCATAGGTAATTGAAGCAAGTGGTAATCCTCGAGGTGAAACTCATTGTCCCCAAATCAGAGTCCTCATCGACCATGACAATAATCCTAGGATTAAGACCTTTAATTGTTTCAAGGAAAGCATTGCGCCATGAATCACCATGAACACTCCCATTTTTATCATCGGGTAAATAACGCAGCCAATGTTGGCAATTGATGACCAAAGCTTCATCATCCCTAAGGTTTAAGGTCAATCTATTCAAATGACTTAAGAGTGAATCATAGTCAAAGTTTGGGCATTCTTTAGATGAAGATAAGTCTTCAATAACATTGAATTCAAAGGGAAGGTCTACAAGCTTGGCAAAATTTGCCAAACGGAGACCAACTTCTTCAATTGACACATTAAGGAAAGGGGGGACTTGAGGCCTCCAATAAGGCACCGAAATTCGAAGAGAAGGAGGCCCTTCTGGCCTCTTAGCCAATGCATCTATAAGAGTAGGCCATTGCATACAATGAGTGATGCTAAAATCTAATACGTGAACTTTTGAACACCCTTGAATTGCAATAAATATGGCACTATTTGATGCACAAAATCCAAACCTGTGCCAAGGGATTAGATCAACATACCCAGCAAGCTCAATCACAGACATCATCCTCCTATGGAGGGTACTGCTGCCATTAAAATTCATGGCTGTGGGAAAAACCCTAGATGCCCTAGCTATGAGTGCCCTTGAAAACCATGAAGTGAGCCTCTGGTTAGGGTCACCTACAGTGGAAGCAACATTGTTGAGTACCCACATGACTTGTTGAACCAAAGTCACATCGTTGCTCTCTAGGGCACTTGCACAGTGGAGTAGAAGCTTCTCTATGCATGCTCCATCGAGGTTGCCAAGACACCCTTTGAGTGCACCTGATAGAGAACTTTGAGGGAATAGATTAGGGTTTTGAAAAGAAATTGGTGTATTGTTATCTCTTAGTTCTGCTCTCATAGCTAGTTGTTAAAATTGATGATATGATAAAAATAAAAATAAAAAACAAGGGCTTTTTTCACTTCAACTTGCATGGAATGTCTGATTCTGATACATCAAGAGAAGAAAGAAAAGGGAAAACAGGCATGGCAGTACTTGTGCTTTTTCTTTGGAAAGCTAGGGTTTCATTTGATGGTATTTGTAATGAGAATTTGCAGGATGAACAAATATGAGGCCTTGAATGTTGCAGATCTGTACATGGCTCTAGTGGCTTTAGACTGTGCTTGTATTGAGAGAGAGAGAGAGAGAGAGAGAGAGAGAGAGTTGAAAGGTAGTTTATCATCTACTATCTAAGGCCATATTTATACACTAAGAAAATGTTCCTTTTGAATAAGTATAAAGATTCTTCAGGGCTAAAAGTACATATACAGTTAAATGAACCATGACTGAGTTTATATGTTAAAATAAAAAAATAAAAAAAAACTATTGACAGTAGTTTTTTTTTTTTTTGTTGATCAGCCAAAAATAACTCCATTGATGAAAATATGTACAAGCATAAAGATGAGAGGAAGTGCAAAGAGCAATAAATTGGATTGCTACTATTGTTTGGGTTTGTTTGCTTATTTTTGGTAAAATTTCTAATGATCCCGATTAATTCGCTAATTGGATATAGCACAAATCTCGTTAGGCTCGTTGGGGACTACTTTTGGTTTAGAGAAAAGTTTGATTTTGTTTTGATAAAATGTGTGAACTAAATACATTATGCGATTGACTTGGTTAGCTTTTAATATTTATTTTAGGGGCATTTACACAGAAGTCCAAATTTATGAACTTATACTCTATTAAATTTTAAGTAAGAGTTTTTAGGCCTTTAAGTCTCATTGAATTTTTAATAGTTGGAATTATCCTTTAAACAATGATTGTTTATCATTTATGATTATCTATAATTGAACATGATAATTTAACATTTATTTTGATTTTTAAAATTTTAAAATATCAACGGTCAAATTAAAAAAACTTTAAAAAAATTTGTGTGCAAAAAAATAAAATAAAATAAAATAAATAATTGAAAAAACTAATTTTTTTTTTGTGCAAAACTAAAAATTTTGTATCTATAAAACGAATATGATGGTGGAACATTGATGTGCAAAACAGAAAAAAATAAAAAATAATAATAATGTTTTCAATTTTAAAATTGAAAAAAAATTGATAATTTTCTCGATTTTATTGAATAGTTGAATCAAACCAAATAGGACTTATTGATTCAAAAAATCTTAGATAAGACCTAAACTACCATAACATTTATAAATAGGACTTTTAGATAATTAACTTTTTATTTTAAAACCTATGTCATTTTAGCACTTTATAATTTCAATTTTTTGATTTAAATTTTGAATTTATAATTTTATCTTAATTTTGCCTAATTGACTAAGTTTAGTATTTTTTTATGAAAAAAACACACGAAAGCAGTACATGTCATTGTTTTATGAATAAAATTGTAGACTTACTTGACTCAGTGAGTGTACTCAACCAAATCAGCAATCGTTTTCTAACATAAATTAACACAAAACCATAATTAAGGCTCAAAATTAAATCAATTAAAAGTGTAGAAACTAAAATAATATAAAGAACAAAATACAGGACCTACTGATATAATTTAACCATTCCTTTAATTACTTAACATGGAAGATAATAGCAAATCCTTATTGACTCAATGAAGCCAAACTAATATCAGAATCAGAACTATGTTTCACATATGTTATTTTTCTTTGGTTGTGTATCGTTATTAGGAAACCATAGAGCTTTTCAAAGCTAATTTGGCCAATTTTTCCTTGACCATTCTCTCTTATCTCTTCTTGAGACAAATGATTAAGGTTCCATTGATGAACTGAGGCTGAAGAGTAGGTTAAAGAGGCTGTCTTGCCGGCCACTTTTTTTGTCTAATTTGAGTTCATCAAATGCCATTTAAGACAAACCCAATATTATTATCTTAATTAATAATTTGATTGCTTCTCTGAGTTTAGTGGTTGATAGCTACCCCTCATCTCCATCCTTCCACATAAGAGATATTTAATGAAACTTTATACAAGATTTCATTTTCTTTTACATCAATGTTCTGTTTGATTGGAAAATTTGAGAAGGGATTTGAAAAAGGAAATGAAAAAATTGTGTGAAATTAGATAAAATGTAAGTATTTTTTATTCATATTTCATTTGTCTTTTCCTTTTCCTTTTATAAATCCTTTTCCAAATCTCTTAACCAAATATTACACAATATATTTTGTTTGCTAATAAGAAAATAAATAAATAATGGGCACTTGGGCTATAAGTCTAATTTCAAATTTTTTGATGCAATAGTCTCAAAATTTATTCTTTTGGATAGGGACAGCAATTTTCCTACGCCCCGCTCCACCCTCACCTCTCTCGCCCTGCCCGATGCTAGTTTTTCCTACCCTGATAAGGAAGTGGGAGTGGGGACGGGTTTGCTCCCCCGTCTTGATTTTATTTATTAAATATATTTTTATGTGTCTAATTTAAATTTTTTCAATATAATAAGACTAATAAGACGTTAAAATATTATACTTAATATTTATTTTCAATCATTTATTTATTATATTATATATTTTTAACTCCCATTAATTATAATGTATTGTATTACCTTTAATTTTAACTAGTTTCTCTATTTTTAAAGTTATAAAATTAATTTGCCCCTATCCTGAACTAGCCCCAAACTTGCCACTCCTTGGTTTGCCTCGCCGCCGATATGATATGGGGCGGGGGATAACAAATCTGCCCCATTGCCATCCCTATTTTTAGGGCTAAAAAGATAAAATAATTTAAAAAATCATATTACACCTACCTAAATGTCTATTTGTCCACTATCCAGCTATCTGTTCACATCACGTATCTGTCCAAGTGTCATATATCTCTCTACCTATCTATCCATGTGTCATCCCCTTATTTGTTTATATGTTATATAGATGTCCACCTAATCTGCCTATCTGTATAAAATAATTCAACTACTTATTCTATGATGAGTCAACAATTGTCACATATAACTAACGGGCTAATCTGATTGGTCAGAACTCCTACACTTCACTAGAAAGTTAATACTTTATTCATATCGATTATATATGTATTGTATGTGATCTTCATTGATATGATTGTAATTCATTAGATTTCCCTGTAATATCTTTTATGAATAAAAAAAAAATAAGAATAAAAATTGTCACATAGACACAGTGGTTCACATAATAATATGTCATTAGAACATGATACTATTTGTCAGTGATAATATGATATCACTATTGCATTGAATTTATTTTTATTTTTGTGAAGAGTGACATTTTACAAATCATTGATGTATAATTCAATGCCATATATATTTCCTTTGTTTTACTTTTATCTCGTTGTTAGAGAACAAAGGCAATGAAAACCAACCTATCTTTTGTAAGATTCAATTGCCTTTCAAAGATGATTCAATAAGATTATGACAGCATACTCGCCAAGTGTGACAATTACACGTCTATAATCACTTCATTACAACTAAATTAGCTTAGTAGTCTTCACCTAAACTTTTGCTTCAAAATATTAGAGTAGATCTGTTTTTTGTCATTATTTATTATTAATTGAAAAGAAAACAAACAGTACACTACTTTGATCATTAGTATCTGGTCAAAGAAATTTGAGAAACTTTAATGTTGTATTTGGTTAGAAGATTTGAGGAGGGATTTGGAAAGGAAAATGGAAAAGGTAAGTGAAATGTGAATAAAACATACCTATATTTCACATAGTTCTATACATTTTTTGCCTTTCACTTTTTAAATCTCTCCCCAAATCTCTGAATTAAATATAGCGTAAAAGAAGAGACAAACATAGCACACATCGAAGATTGAAAGAGTTAATTATGCATAACTCTTCTAAAGACAAAAACACAACTCCGCATTCTGTACTTCAAACATATTTTAGTAATTCTATACAATCTAACAAATATAAATAAAAAAAATTATTAATGTGATGAATATCATTTTATTATAGTAAGATTTAGATATTGAAAAATGAATAAAAAAATTGAAAATTTACTAAATTAGACAACATTTTTTTAATATACACTTCTCAACTATGATGCTTCATTTGTTCGTTTCATTTTACATGACAATAAATATCTAAACTAGAGCATGCTGTGAGTGACAGAAATCTTTTATATTTTCCAATAGGGTGAAATACCAGTTGCAAAAATGGAAAAAAGAAAAAACTACAAAAAAATTAAGGTTTTAGAGACCAAAATTAAAGAACAAAATTATTTTTTAGGAACCAAATATTTTTGTTGCAAAAAGTATCATCATTATATTTTTATCAACGCAAATTGCACATTAGTGATGAATTATTATATTTTTTTGACCAAATTTTTTGTCTCAAAAATTAAACCCTTTTGTGACCAAATTATTGTCCCTAAAACAGTATTTATTAGTGACATTTTCAAAATTTTATCGCTAAAAGTCTTATTTTTGACTTTTCAAGATAACCTTTTAGCGACTATCCTTATGATGATGGAAATTAGTTCCCAAATATCTTTTGCAACAAAATTTTTCACTTTTAGAGACAAAAAAATTGGATCTCTAAAACTCTTATATGTTGTAGATAAAAATAGTGCAAGAAGTTATTAGTAAATAAGATTAGCATGACCGATCGTGCAATACTTTTCTATAAGCTCGAACTCTAAAGTTTAAGCCAAGTTCAATATTAAACCGCATGCAAATTTTCGAAATGTTAGTCAACAAAATTTTAAATATGATATAATATATTATTCTTGAATTTGTAACCATAGGAAAAAGAGCGAGGAGTCGGAATAAGGAGGGATTGGAAGAAGGCTCCAGTGACAAGAGTTTTGATTGATATTGTTCATTGTTTAGTGAAGTGGGAAAGGGATTGGAGAGGAGCACAGGGGAATGGTTGAAGTGTTAGGAGTGGGTGGAAAAAAGGGTAGGAAGGGATTTTGAGTGGCAGAAGAGAGTAGATGTAATATTCTAAAAAATGAGAGAGTGCTCGAGCAGTGAAAGGAGACATCCAGTATCTGCATGTCTGAAATTCTAGGAGGGGAAGCTTCTCGCTTGAGCGACAAAATTACCACTCAAGCGGTCATCGCTCTTACACTGCTCGAGCACAAGTTTGACCGCTCGAGCGGTCTATTCAGAGTCAACCAATTAAAAATCAACTTTCGCTCCACTTTTTCATTTCCTCTCTTCCTCATTTCCCTTTTTCTGAGCAACCCTAGCCCCAAACTTTTGATTCCTTCCATTTTTACTAAGGATCCACCTTAGATCTTGCCAAAAAAGTGAAGGAGAAGTGAAGATCGACATCTTGACCTATTGAATTGCGATTTCGTCAAGGTTCTTGCTTGGGTCTTTTTTGTTAGCTCTCATTTTTGAGGTACGGGTACTGTTAACTTAGTATATCTAAGATTTGAGATGTATATGTGGTATTTTCTTAGTTATATGTATGTATGAAAGGATTGTGTTGTATTAAATGAGTTTTTATGCATTATAAAAAAAAAGAAAAGAAAAAAACAAAGAAGGGTTTTACCCAAAGTTTGAATGATTTGGATTAATTATTGATGATAAAGGTTATTGATGATGAGTATTTGTTCTAAATATACAAATGACAGAAAAGTCCTAATTTTTTCAAAGTCCTAATTTTTGCAAAGCCCTAGTTTTGATTTTTCTCTAAAGAAGGGATCTTGTCCAATTAGACTATGAGATGCGAAATCAAGTTGATGTTTAGTAAATATTTATACGTGTGATTATTGATTTGGAGTAGTTTGGTTTTTATCATTGTGGTGGAGTTTAGCTATGCAAATGGTATAGAGTTGGAGATTTCTTTAGTCATGAACTATGTTAAATTTCTATTTTTGTAAATGAATGAATCTTTGGCTAATTGAAATATTTACAAACCCATGCATTGCATTGCATTCCCTAATTTTATCTCACGATTGGTTCAATCTATTAGATATTTAGAAATGCTGAAAAGGGGTTAATACAGTATGAGTAGTTAGTTGAGTCGGGTTTTGAAAATGAGTAGAGTATTGTAGTAGTACCCGCGCGGGAAGTCGAGGTGACCAATTGCCCTGTCTTGAGCTTATCATGGACGAATGTGGAAAAATATTTTTGGGTGTCCACTGGCCCTACCGTTTTTAGAGTCGGCAAATATGGAAGGAAAAAATATTTTTGAGTGTCCATCGCCCTACCTTTTTAGAGTAGGCAAATGTAAGGATATTTTCATTATAAAAATCTATATAAGTATGCATGGATTTGTAGCTCTTGCTTGGGATGTCATTGCATCTTTATCGCCCCATTTTTTATGATGAGTTCTTAAATGGAAATTGTGCATTGAACATCATTGATTTTAAAAGAGAAAAAAAAAAAAGAATTTTATCATGACATGCATAGCATGATCATACGCATTTCAATCATTTAGATACTCTGTTTATGGTATTCTTACTAGGCATTAGCTCACGCCAATCTAACAAAACTTTTAGGACTTGATGGTGTGACTCCGCCCAAGTAATGAGGCGGTGAAGATGTTTTGAATGGAGTACAAAGGCTCATTAAATGTTACTTGTTGAAGCTCCGAAGCTATTTTGTGTTTTGGAATAGATGTCCACCTTTTGTGTAATCAAGGGATTGCCCATGAAACTTGTACGCTACTAGGGCATATTTATTTTTTATTTTACTATAACTCCTTCAACTACGATTTGTATTATGAACAAAAAAATGTAATGTCTTGAATTAGTTCAATGAGAAAGAGATTACTTTCATTGAAAGACTATTGTTTTCCTTATATGGATTATCGTATGAGAAATGGATTTAAATTGATAATATCTGGAAGCTATTTAATAAATTAGTTTGCATTAAGGATTATAAAATTTGAGGCGTTACAGTAGAGGGTTGTATATGAATAATGACCGGAGTTACAAAGAACATTTTGGTAAATTGAATGGGTAATTTCCACTTTTTTGTAATTTTCACCTTCTCACTTTAGTTGAAATTTCAAAAACAATAACAAAGAAAAAATAAAAAATAGGGCACTCGATCCAAAAATCCAAATTTGGATTTTCTTTACCCAAAAGTCCACTCTCTAAAATATTTTGTCCATAAGGACAAGCTCCTGCAAAATGACCAAATTATTCATGTGTATATGTATATATATGTTATACGATAAAACACAACATCAAACCCTCTCTCTTCTCCCTCTTTCTCTCTCTCTCTCTCTCTCTCTCTCTTCTACCACCTCGTCGTCGCCATCCTTTTTTCATCCTATCAATCTCTAAACACATCGTCAAAACCCTAACCCCAACTCTAGTTTCACAATCTCAGATCATTATCATCAATCTCCTTGATCGGTTCTAATCTTGATTCCCTAACATGGACAATTAGGTCTTTCTATCTCTCTATGTTTCTGTGTGTGTGTATGTATGTGTGTTTTCATCTCCGACACCATAACCATTGTCCTCTCTCAATTTCGATCGTAAAACACTAGCCAAGCTGCGAGATATAATGGCGTATCGACCATGTTTTGCCTGAGAATCTGTTTCATCGCCGAAATCAAATCAACCATTAGATTCGCCAGATCCGGCCGAGGTGAACTTTTTGTAGAAGTTGATATGCCAAGTTAAAGCTTCTTCGGTACTAATCAGCCTCTCAGTTCTCATGATTTCATCTTTCACAATATTTTCCCAACTTTAGTTAAGATCTGGTCACAATGGTTGATCGCGGCGTAGATCTGGTCGATGAATGTTTTATCAATCTATTTTATATTTATATATTTTATTTTTTAGGGTATTTCCTCATGTGTATATGTGTAGACACCCCATTTTTGACCGACCTTAAAACTCAGACGTCACCGATTGAGCGCTCGGTGATGTTGCATATTGTACTCGTTCAGAAGTCTCAGAGTCTCGGCCGTGAGCCCTGCCTCCGGACTTCCGAACCCTTTTCTGTACTTTGCCTCGGTTCGCGAACCAGGCTCGGTTTTCTCTGTTTTTGTTCCTGAAGGGAGGGAGAGGTCCTGTAGACCGTCGCTCAGTGGCCGTGGGCTACATTTCGTGGCCGTAGGCCATTTTGCCCATTTCGGAGCCCGGTCCCCGGTTTTCGGAGCCGTCAGGTCGTGTGCCTCGGTTCGGGACCACCCAACCATCTCCGATTCCTCCGGTTCTTGGCATGCATCTCATTTACTCCCTAACGAGGGACACTGGGGTCTTAGATACCCACTTCGTGGCCAAACACCACTTTCGGTGCTTAACGGCCGGTTTTCGGGACCTCGAACTGCGTGTTTTGGCCCCCGAGCATTCGTTTTGCATCGGTTTTTGTTCATTTTTGGAAGGTACCTCTGTTTTATCATAACGAGGGACACTGGGGTCTTAGATACCCACTTCGTGGCCAAACACCACTTTCGGTGCTTAACGGCCGGTTTTCGGGACCTCGAACTGCGTGTTTTGGCCCCGAGCATTCGTTTTGCATCGGTTTTCGTTCATTTTTGGCAGGTACCTCTGTTTCATCATAAGGAAGGTCACTGGAGGGTGGGAGGCCAACAATTGTCTCAGCAACCAGTTATGCTCTTTCGGCGCCCCCCGGCGCCCGTTTTTCTCACTTCCGGGCCAATGTTGACCACCCTAGGGCCATTTTCTTCGAGCCAAAACCACATATTTGTGTTGTACACACATGGGAGGACCCTAATATGCTATGGCCGGCCAGTAATTCTTCCTTTCATTTTTGAACCTCTTTGAAAAATGGCCTTTTCTCTCTCCTGTTTTACAATTTCCAATTTCATGGTTGTGATGAGGGAACATGGGAGGACACCAATATGCTATGGCCGGCCAGTAAATCCAATTGACCCTTTTGACCCTAGCTGGCCGGCCACATTTTCTGGCTGGCCGGCCAGTTACCAAAAAAAATGACCTTTTTGCTCCTGTGAGCTGGCCGGCCATTTTCCTCTCCCTCAGTGTATTCCAGCTGTGCCAGCTGATTTCCAATTGGACCATCCTCCATACACGTGTATGGAGGATTAGAGAGGTCTTGGAGATATTTTTTATGCCTCTCCTCTATAAAGGAGAGGCTTGGCTTCTTGGATGGGGGTTGAACATTGTTAGACACATTTTGGGAGAGTTCCATACCTTCCACCTTCCATTTTCTCTCCATTTCCAAGCTCCAAAGTCATTTTCTTGCACCATTTCTACATCAACCCCTAGCACAAGACCCCCACACTCCATTCCAACACTTGGAGCTGATTTCCAGCAGCTAAGAGGCAGCAAATTTGGTCCAAGAAGGCAGCCAAGACTTGTCTACAAGGGTAAGTTGCCATTTCCCCCTTTTGTAGCTCTTTTTTTGCACCATTCTTCTAGCCTATTGTCTTGTTGTTTTGAGCTCCGACCCTAACTGAAAGGGGAATTATTTTGAGCCATTTTACATGTTTGTTGAAGGGTTCAACCCTATTTGAGATCACTATCTTGCACTTGTTTCAATACCCCTTGGTATGCCTTAATCTTGCATGATTTCTTTGGCCTATGAGTGATCTGTTTTCGAGCATAATGTAAACTGTAAGTGGGCCTATTTTGAGCCCCTCTTCAATATTGAAGAAGGGATCAACCCTGTTTGGCCTCTCTATCATGCACTTGCTTCACAATCTCTCATATTTACCGTAAATTTGCATGATTTGTTTGACCTACATGTAGTCTGTTTTGGAGCATGTCATGAACTGTGAGTAAGATTATTTTATGTCCCTCTTCAACATTTAAGAAGGGCTCAACCCTGTTTGACCTCTCTATCATGCACTTGCTTCACAATCTCTCATATTTACCGTAAATTTGCATGATTTGTTTGACCTACATGTAGTCTGTTTTGGAGCATTTCATGAACTGTGAGTAAGCTTATTTTATGTCCCTCTACAACATTGTAGAAGGGATCAACCTTGTTGGGGTCTCCATGTTGTGCTTGTCTTTATATCCCTCTTTGGCCCCATTCTTGCATGCTTTTTTAGGCTTATCTAGCTTCTGTTTCGGCCATCATCAGTACTGAAAATATCATATTTTGATCTTCTTGACATATTTCATTAAGGGTCTTTGCTGGTTTGATGGATGTTTGGGGTACCTCATGTTATAGCCTTGTATATCCTAGTTCTTGCATGACATTTTTAGCATGTTTGCATACTTATTTGGGGGATGTCATCTACTATAAATGTTCATATTTTTAGTCCCTCATCAGTGTTGTAGAAGGGTACTTTTCCATTTGGGCATCGCATGTATCACTTGCTTCAATACCCCTCTTGCGGGGACATTTTTGCATCCTTGCTTAATCCTATGTGTGCTTGCTGTTTAGCCCTTTTTATGACTGAAAAATGCTTGTCTTGGGGCTGCCTTGATACTGTATTTTCATTCCATGTCCATATTATGCATGCATTGCATAGCTATAGGCCATTTCGGGCGCCTAATATTGCATTTCGGGATCATTTCATGCTTCGGGTGCACTTCGGCCATGTTTCGGGGCTGTTTTCCCCCACATTTCAGTGCCAAAATTCATTTGCATGTTTGCATATCGTTTTCATGTCATTTCATGCCTTATGGCCCTTGCCTCGGTTTGCGCGCCCGTGTGCACGCATTTCGATGCACTTCATTTTCATCCGACGGCCTCTTATGTGAGTGTGGCTGAGGCTCTCTCATGTTAGTATAAGTCCAATTTGCATTTGGAGTGCCATTTCATGCTTTATGTCATTGCCTCGGTTTGCGCGCCCGTGTGCACGCATTTCGAGGCGCTTCATTTTCATCCATCGGCCTCCCGTGTGAGTGTGGCTGAGGCTCTCTCATGTTAGTGTAAGTCCATTTTGTATTTTGCATATCATTTTAGCTCCATTGCATTCCGTATGCCATTTTCTCGGTTTTGCGTGCCCGTGGGCACGCATTTCGAGACATCTCATTTTAGTCTCATTGTTGTCATATTTCATGCCATTTCATGACTTGGGATCATCGCCTCGGTTTGCGTGCCCGCGTGCACGCATTTCGAGGCATCTCATTTTCATAGCATTGTGCATACTAGGATTGTATTTTAGTTGCATTCATGCATATCATGCATATTGCATCGTGTTCGGGATAGGAGTTAGCCCGGGCACGGGAAACGAGGTACGTTCCGTACTCCGAGTGACGGAACGGGTCTCAATTCCCAAGTCATCGACACTCCGGATTACCCATGATGGAATTAGGTTTTGCTGTAGCATTCATCCGCATTCATCCTATATTGAGTTGTGCGATCCGACTCCTCGGCCAT
Organism: Camellia japonica; assembly: GCA_030407325.1. NCBI lineage: Eukaryota > Viridiplantae > Streptophyta > Magnoliopsida > Ericales > Theaceae > Camellia > Camellia japonica. Next base: position 82,843,625 of record JAPPVO010000031.1, read on the forward strand.
CATGCATCGAGATGCGTGATTGGTGGCACGAGGATCGAGGCATGCATATATTTGTGAAATACATTGCTATGCCCTTTTCCTGCTCTCTGTTGCAGCAAAATGAAGAATCAGCAACTTTTCGGAGTCTGGCACGCATTTCGAGAAACATTGCAAAACAGAGGCTAATTGGGGCATCCCAGTGGATTTCCGCGCAAGGCAGCCCAGCATACATCATTCGTCAGAATCGAGGCAGCCCCTGGCTTGCATGCCAGTTTACAGCTTTCTTAGTTTAATTTGTTAATTAATTAGAATTGCTGTATTATTTTGTATATTTCGGACTGTAATATTCTTTCATTCGGACTGTATTATTTATTCGGACCCTCTGCGCGAGGGCATAATTGTAATAAGTGTGGGTGAGTGTGATGTATGTCTTCCAACCCCACTTCTTTCTTCCCTTTTATTTACCCGCTTATGATGGTTAGATATAGGGCATATTTCAATTAGCATATAGTATGACAGCATGTTTGCATCATTCATCTGTTTTGCACGCACCGGGCTCGGCGCATCATACAAACTGCATTTGTGTTTCAATTCCAAATTGAATACGTGTTAGTTGTAGCATTCCACATGCCATGTTTAGAATAGCCGAGCCTGCTTTAGTTGCATTATTGCATGCGTTGCATTAGGCATTTCTGTATAATTAGGATCATGCATGATTTCTAATCGTTTTTTTGTTTTCGGCTTGGAGTACTCGGTGAGTTTTATGCTTTAGCATCCTTGCATGCGTGTGAGTGTTGCCATGAATAGCATGCTTACCATGAGGCTATATGCTTATGTGATATAACTGCCTTGAATGCCTGTGGGTGGAGGTTGTGTTACTTGGATTGGACAATTCATCAAATGTTTGTTTTAAGCCCACTAGATAGTGGCAAAATCATGTTTTCTTAAGCCCACCTGAGGGTGGCAAATCCGCGTTTTAGCCTACCTGCGGGTAGCACCATCAAACCACTTTTCAAACAAACAAACATGAAATGTTTTGTTCCAATTCAGGCGGCTCGGTCTATACTTGTTTGCTGCGAGCATCACATAGTAACCTAGGCTAATAACCGGAATAAGAACTCACAATGTTTTCAAAATAAGATATCATGGTTAGTAGAGGCCGGTCTTTGACTGGGCGAGCGGGGGTGCTCACGAAGTGACCTTCCCCAATCGTACCCAAGTTCCCGAGCCGAGGCAACTTTGGTGATGACGGACACGTGGCTTTTGGCACCGAGTCAGGGTTTCCTAAATTTCCCATTAAAAAAACATTTAGGTGGCGACTCTGTATCTGGCAAAGCAGTCCATGTTTGGCACTTCTTTCAAAAAAATCTGTTTTCAAAACGATTTGCCGGATTTGGACTCTTTTGGTTCAAGATTAAGAACCGTAACACAAATCGAGTCCGAGCTGTAGCGAAGTCCCCCGCGGGCTTGTTACAGTTTCTGGTGACTCTGCTGGGGATTTAGAGAACTTGACTCGAACTCATGATTTCTGGTTTTGACTACACTTGTGTGTTTTTTTGCATTGCATTTGCATTGGTGCGCCTAGGATACCGTGTTTGCCATATGCCATTCCCGAACGATTTGCCGGAGGCTTGTCTTGTCAAGGCATGTCCATAAGGCTGATCGGCTCTGGGCTCTGACAGCATGGGAACACAAACCCCGGTTTTACTGGGGCACCCCTTTTTGACCATTCGACCTAGTGCATATTCGAATCCATAGTGACCATTCCAAACTAGGACAGGTTGCTTACCCGTTTATAGGTTGTTTGAAACCGCTATGTGCGTAGTAAAACCCTAGCTCCTGACAAAATAGGACAGGGAAACCCTACCCCAACATAGGGGTGTTTTGGCTCTCACTTATCTGTTATGTGCTTGTTAGAGTGCGTCTCTACAGGGAATGCATGTATCAGTCTATGAGTTTGGGCATCAGGCCTGCGGGCATCAGTTCAGTATTTCGGGATTCAGTTTACCCGAGGGTATCAGATTTGAGGCAGAATTTTGGGGGCAGAATTCAGTAAGGGCACAGTTATCCTGTTATGCTCATATCCGTTTTGGTGAAATCAGGCTGAGATGCTGCATGTTTTCTCTTTTGCTAGGTAGTCCTGGAACCATAGCTTCAGAAGGCTCCGATATCCCCGGGTACATTGGACTAGTGCTGATAGACTTTGTTAAGTCAGAGATTCAATTCAAGGGCAACCAGTGTTCTTTCGCTGAGGCAGGCAAAGAAGGGCCAGACAGGGCTCATTGGTTCATCTGATCCGACAGTCACCAGTCACATCATCAGTAGACCCGTGATGGCACAGGGTTCGGAATAATTTGCGGTCGTGATAGCAGCGCCAAATCAGGGAACTGCCATGCAGGCTGAAACTAGTATTGAAACGCAGCGCCCATCTGGGGCATCTGCCTCACATCCAGCTTTGGGACCCCAGCCGAACTTTGACCCAATTCCGCCAACTGAAGATGTGCAGGGTCCAGATCCTCGAGAAGGGTTAGCTCAAGCCCGACTTTTCAGACCCTTGGTGCAGCCTAATGAGAGGCGTTATCCCCTTGATGCTAATGACCTCGATCTGACCGCAGTGAAAATTGCGAACCTCGAGAAGCAATTCGAAAAGGCACAGGGCCTTAACTCCATTCCCGACATTGAGGATGGGCACACTGAGTCTGCCGTCCGGCTCCCAGACAGATTCAAAATGCCACATATTGACCGTTTCGACGGGTCTGGGGATCCAATGGTACATATCCGACTTTTCTTGGATGTCCTAAAGCCGATGGGTCTGACTAAGCCACAGAAACTCTCTCTGTATGGAAGAAACTCTGTCCGGTGTAGCAGCCACTTGGTACGCTAAGTTGGAGGACAAAGTGAATAAGCAAAACTGGAAGAATTGGCTGAGGCCTTTGTCGATCAGTATTCTTACAATACCCAAGTTGAAATGACCATCCAAGAGCTTGAAGCAACCCGCCAAAACCCAAAGAGCCTTTTGTGAATTTGTTGCGAGGTGGAGAGCAAAGGCAGCACAGATGACAGATCGCCGCCCTTCTGAGAGGGATCAAGTGCAGATGATGGTGCGGAACCTCGAGCATGATATGTTGCAGAAATTGATAGTGGCTCCGCTATTCACTTTCAAAAGTTTGCATGAACTGGGGTCCAGGTCGAGAATGCGTTCAACAGTGGATCATTCCCAGAACAAGTGAACCGACAAGGAGGGCGATTGTAAGGAGTACCAATGCCGGAAGTAGCACTATTCCCGAACCCACTGAAATCAATACAGTCGCCACAGCCAACCCTTTTGCCAATCCAAGCCTACAAACAGCCGACCCAGCCCGAGCCCAAGGCAGAACTTTCACCCCCCTCTATATGAGCCTGACTAGCGCACTAAAACTCCTGATGGAAAGAGGGCATCTCAAACCCCCATCCTCAACCTCTTCCCAACCCACTCCCAGCCAGACATAACCCCGCCAAGTACTGTATGTACCATCAGCAGCGCGGTCATGGCACCGACCGTTGCTACCGCCTTCGTCATGAGGTCCAAAATCTCATCGATAACCGGACGATAGCCCACCTTCAGACCCCAATGACCAAACATTTTCCTCAATCTCATCCATACACTGCCATCCACCTATGACCCCAGCATATACATCACCCCGCCCATCTACCCAAGCCTGAGGTGTTTATCCCAGAAAGCATGGACTTATGCATGATGGGTGCACCTGAACCCCAATCATCTCAAACCCATGAACCCACTACTTCCGAGCTGATGAGGATGATTGAAGATCTTCAAAGAGAACAGTGGCGGATTTAGCCTTTGGAGTTTTGGCTCCATCATCAACCACATCGCCTACCAGGGAGTTCATGTCAAAAGGCTCCCCAAGCTTGGGACGGGCTGCATTGGGAGAAGGCAAATCCCTTGGCAAAGTGGAAGCGAACGGAAAGAACAAGATAGGGGCGGACATGGATCCCCATGAACATCTTCTGTTGGCTGTTGAGGCTTTGAAAGCCGAGGGACTGAACAAAGAACAAGTGCTCGGTTGTCACAAAAACTGTGGACGACACTTTTGCCACTCAAGTTGGAGGCAGTTTGAATCAAGAGGCAAGCCGGGAGAAGGGCCGTTGTACCAGAGAATGTCCTGTTAGCTCTAATCCTCCACTCAGAAGAGATCAGCAAACCAGGCCAGCACCTGCCAATCCCTTTGCTGGTGCGCCCAGCAAAAATCCACACCCAGAAGTACCAACCCCGAGGTCAGAGGGTCTTCCATGCCCTCCACATGCCTTTGTCCAAAGCTTTCCAAATCCTTGTTGGACAAGGCCATCTCAAACCCTTGAGCCTCGGCCTCTCCCGAACCCTCTTCCGGCTACGCATGATGCTACCCAGTACTGCGCATACCATCAGCAAACTGGCCATACTACCAACAACTGCTTCCGTCTTCGCCATGAAGTACAGGATCTATTTGACAACGGGTCATCCTCCCGCCGAGCTCAGCAAAGTCTATCGGCACTGGGTCAGTGAACTTGGGGATAATGTGGTTATGTGATCGAGGGATGAACCACCTGCGGAGCGCTCAGTTACTCCAGATGTGGTGGATGGCACGCACTGTTCTGAGCAATGTGCAAATACCAGTTTTTGTGCTTTCTGACTTGGGTATTGGGTCAGTTTTGTTGTTTTGTTTTGAGTCTGTCTTTTTGTTTGAGTCAGTCTCTTTTGTTTTGGGTCTGTCTTGTTGTATCGAGTCAGTCCTGTTGTATAGGAGTCGGGTGATTCCGGGGGTGTTACCTCGGGCGTCACCATTTTGTTTTGCGTTTGTCTTTTTGTTTTGTTTTGAGTCTGTTTCTGCCAGGGAGCCAGTTATGCCAACAGATTTTGAATGAAACAGCAGTGATTTCACGCTCTCGCATTTGCTTCTGCCGTGTGCTAGTTGTGCCGGAAGTTTGAATGAAATGGCAGTATTTGACCTGCTGTCTTTTCTGTGCCTTGAAGTCATTGTAATGACCTGAGTTTTTCAAAACCTTTTGAACACTGCGGTGAAAACGAAGAGGGAGGAATTCCTCGGGATTTGCAAAACTTTGATCAAATGAGAGAAAGAGAGGCGTGCTAAGCCCTTAATGAATGAAATCATGCTTGTTAGTGTGAGTACTGAGAAGGACCCTAGCTTTGATCCAGATTGGTCTACACTGTCTTCAGCGCGAGCGATTTGTCGCTTTCTTAAAAACTTTCAAAAAATGTTTTGCGCGGTCCTGCGAAGACCTGTGTGGAATCGCTCTTGAGATTGTGCAGCCTAGGATCGCTCTCAGCCTCGAGACTCAACCCCTTTGCTTCCAAACCTTGAACTTGAATTCAGAAGGTTCAACGGTCAACCACAATGTGAGGCCTGTGTGGCCAGATTTGAAGCAGCCCTCGAACAAGAGGCCAGGAAAGTCAGATCAAGAAGATCAGAAGATCAGAAGAAGCTTGCAAAGCTAGAACAGAAGTACCCTTCAAATGTCCGATGTGCTCGAAGAGCCGAAGATGAGTCCTCTGCAAATCAAAACAGCCACTCTCTTGGATACGGATGGCTTCAAAACCTTAAACCATTTGGCATGGACCAAGCTACACTACTTTTGAGAGGCTCGCTGGGCCGAAAACCCGAAGGGCGACCCAGGCAAAAGTTAGAGCAAGAAAAAATAGAAAAGCAAAAAAAAAGAAAAAAAAAGAAGAAAAAGAAGAATGCAAAAAAAAAGAAGAAAGAGAAAAAGAAAAGAAAGAAGAAAAAAAAAAGAAGAAAAGAAAGAATGAAAAAAGAAAGAAAACAAAGCTCGCAAGGTTGAAAACCTGCAACAGGCGCCTTGGCAAAAGTTAGAGCATAAAAAGGAGAGGTTAAATACCCGAGTGTACCTTAACCCCGAACTACGTAAGGCTTGATTCCCATCTTTGGGATACGTAGGCAACTTCATTCTGAAGTCCAGCCGTAAAACACTTCAATTTGATTGTGTCCATGCGATGGTTCTGGTCATCTTTGTCTTCTCTGTATCCGAGAGTTTGGTTGTGTCGTCGCTCTGAGGACTGACTACAATGCGCTGCGGCACCATTCAAACAAGGGGCAACTTTCGTTGCCATTCAGTGTGCTGCGGCGCCATTCAAACAAGGGGCAACTTTCCGTTGCCATTCAATGCGCCGCAGTGCCATTCAAACAAGGGGCAACTTTCCGTTGCCATGCAGCTCTCTTCAAGCACGGGGCAGTTTTCCTTTGGATCCGAGGTTGTGCATCTCAGGAGTAGGTTTCATGCTCGTTGAGCAATGGCCGTTTGCAAAAATAGTTTTTGAGAATTTTTACTGAGGTTGACTAATTTTCTCGAAAATTGTTCCATCTTTTAAAAAAATGGACCATTTCTTGGACCCAAAAAAGGAAAATTTTCAGTGCTCATAGCCTGACTTGCATGATTTCAAATCAAAAATTGAACAAGCATGTTAATCTAACTCTCATTTTGGTCAAAATTGTTTTAGTAGAAAGCAAAAAACAAAAAAATGGTCAAAATGATGAACTAGGGGCACAGTTGAGTCAGGTGTTCTGTCTTTTCCCCTTTGTCAAAATACTTGCCAGAAAGGGCACTCTACTTGCCGAAAAAGGGCACCACACCAGAAAAGGCAAACAAAGGGCTGAAAGCTCTCACATCCTCCAAGCAACGAGGTATCAAGCCAAGTGCGAAGCACGAACTGGAATGGGGCAAGATATTCCACTCCATCATCTGGACAGATCTTATCACGTCCAAACTCCCCAGCAGAGCATCATCAACCGATCAGCTGCAGATTTGCTACACACCCAGTTGTAGCACAACCCCTCTGTGGGAGGAATTCACTAGCTGTGAGCGGAAGAAGAGAATCTAGCAGAATGCTAGGGGCACGAGCCCACAACTTGCTGTTTATCCATCAACCACCCAGGGGAGGGATGAAAAATGAGAGATTGAAGAATAGAGAGATGTGCGATGAGAGAAAAAAGTGAGAAAAAGGGCTTTTTCAGAAAAAAGAGATTGAGTGCCAAGTGATGTGAGAATCACAAATGAGAAAGGGTGGGAAACACTACCCGGTGAAACAGGCTCCCTGTGCACGTCTGAGTGTCGTGTCTTTTTGTTTGTCTCGATTTTGTTTTGAGTCGTCGTGTCTCATTGTGTTTAGGTTGTTTACCTTTTGTTTTTCGTGTTGAGTCGTTTTGGCTGTGGTCAGTTGTAGGCTCAATACCCGTTGAGAATCCTTTTCTCATTTTCAAAAAAAAATAAAATCGTTTTGTGCTCAAGTGCTGTGCCATTCTCCACATTTGTGCAAAACAGAATTGGTTCTTTCATAAAACCGCAGGGTTCAACCCAGGTCATGAGAACAGTAAAACCAGGACCTATCTGAAGCTATTTAGGTTCCGGACTGCAAAGCAAAAGAAAAGAGGGAAAATTTGGAGCATCTTAGCATGTTTCAACTTAGCAAAATCCGAGACTGCATTCCAGGTGCACCTTCTCAGGCCTCGCCATTTCTCTGGAGTATGAGTGTGTCTCGACCCCAAGTGTAAGCCTGCTTCAAGTCAGAATGACAGTCCAAGCAACACCCGAGGGTTTCACATGCAGATGTTATCTCTCGCCAATTTGAACAGGGTGTGCCCTTTTGAGCTGAGTGTGTTGCAAAGTCCTCTAAGAGGTAAATCAGAGGCACCAGAGTACATATTTGATGCTCCTCTATTGCATAGAATGTGAACTTTCATATACACTGTTGTTGCATGCGTGCCGCGCATCGTTATGATTCATGCATAGAATATGCTTGCTTTCGATTCCGCATAGAATATGCTTTGCTTGTTTCATGCATAGAATATGCTTGCTTTCAATATTGCATAGAATGTGCTTCCATACTCGCATAGAAAATGCTTGTATCTATTGCATAGAAAATGCCCCCATACTTGCATAGAAGATGCATTTTATCGCGCTTTTTTTGTGCATTTTATCTCGCTCGCACTGTCTTGTGCACTTACACTTTGTATCTCACTTGCACTGTCTTGTGCATCTTGTGTTGTATCTCACTCGCACTATCTTGTGCATTTCAAATCATCGCGCTGTTTAGCGTATCGCACTGTCTTGTGCATTTCAAATCAATCGCGCTGTTTAGCGTATCGCACTTCTTTGTGCATTTATCATTCGCGCTATTTTGCGCATCGCACTGTTTTGTGCAGTTCAAATCATTCGCGCTATTTTGCGCATCGCACTGTTTTGTGCATTTATCATTCGCGCTATTTTGCGCATCGCACTGTTATTGTATCATTCGCGCTATTTTGCGCATCGCAATGTTCTGTGCAGTTTATCATTCGCGCTATTTTGTGCAGTTATCATTCGCGCTATTTTGCGCACCTCAATTGCACTATTTTGTGCAGATATCATTCGCGCTATTTGCGCACCTCATTCGCACTGTTTTGTGCAATTTACATTCGCGCTATTTTGCGCACCTCATCGCACTGTTTTGTTGCAGTTATCATTCGCGCTATTTTGCGCACCTCAATCGCACTGTTTTGTGCAGTTATCATTCGCGCTATTTTGCGCACCTCACTCGCATGTTTTGTGCAATTACATTCGCGCTATTTTGCGCACCTCATCGCACTGTTTTGTGCAGTTATCATTCGCGCTATTTTGCGCACCTCAATCGTACTATTTTGTTGCAGTTATCATTCGCGCTATTTTGCGCACCTCATTCGCACTGTTTGTGCAATTTACATTCACGCTTTTGCGCACCTCATCGCACTGTTATGCAGTTTATCATTCGCGCTATTTTGCGCACCTCATCGCACTGTTTTGTGCAGTTTATCATTCGCGCTATTTGCGCACCTCAATCGCACTGTCCGTGCTTTGCATATCACATCGCACTATCTTGTGCATTTCAAATCAATCGCGCTGTTTAGCGTATCGCACTATTTTGTGCATTGTATCATTCGCGTATTTGCGCACCTCAATCGCACTATCCTGTGCTTTGCATATCACATCGCACTATTGTGCATTTCAAATCAATCGCCTGTTAGCGTATCGCACTATTTTGTGCATTGTATCATTCGCGCTATTTTGCGTACCTCAATCGCACTGTCCTTGTGCTTTGCATATCAAATCGCACTATCTTATGCATTTCAAATCACTCACGTGTGTTTAACTTATCGCACTATTTTGTGCACTATATCATTTGTGCTATCTCGCGCGTCCTACCTGCACTTGTTTGTGCCGAACATTTCACTCGCGCTATTTTGCGCATCGCACTATTTTGTGCACATTACTTGCATTGTGCATGCATTTTATCGTGCTATCTTGCGCATCTCACCTGCACTTGTTAGTGCGTTGCATCGCGCTATCTTGCGCACTTTACCCGTATCACACTGCTTTATGCATTCACCCGCCGGTACCGCGTGTGTCAAACTTTCGGAATCACATTGAATATATGTTGTTAGCATATTGTTCTTGTGAATTCTCTCTTTTGCAGGCACGATATTGTATGTACGGTTCATTTGAAGGTGGGCGACCAGACGAATTATGCAGGTAGGTATCGTATCTTCTCCGTGTGAGACGCGACGAGAATTGAATGATTCTCCGCATTCCTAACTGCATGAAATGTAGTTGTTGCTTTGCATTCTTGCTTAAAAACTGTTGCATCTATTTTGCGAATACTTGCTTCATTACAGCTTGCTTGGCTTGTACTGATGATCATTGAATTACATCTGATCCTGTGCATATCACTTTGCATTTTGCCCCCTTTGCCTAGCGGGCACGCCTGCGGGCACCTCTCTGTTTATCTTGTATGATTGTCTAAGTCTTCGGCCTTGTCAAAAATGGGTCGTCTCTGGGCTTTGACATTCACTCACTCCCTCACTTGTGACTTCCGAGTTTTGTCAAAGAGGGGCAACTGTAGACACCCTATTTTGACCGACTTAAGACTTAGACGTCACCGATTGAGCGCTCGGTGATGTTTCATATTGTACTCATTCAGAAGTCTCAGAGTCTCGGCTGTGAGCCCTGCCTCCGGACTTCCGAACCCTTTTCTGTACTTTGCCTCGGTTCGCGAACCAGGCTCGATTTTCTCTGTTTTTGTTCCTGAAGGGAGGGAGAGGTCCTGTAGACCGTCTCTCAGTGGCCGTGGACTACATTTCGTGGCCGTAGGCCATTTTGCCCATTTCGGAGCCCGGTCCCCGGTTTTCGGAGCCGTCAGGTCGTGTGCCTCGGTTCGGGACCACCCAACCATCTCCGATTCCTCCGGTTCTTGGCATGCATCTCATTTACTCCCTAACGAGGGACACTGGGGTCTTAGATACCCACTTCGTGGCCAAACACCACTTTCGTGCTTAACGGCCGGTTTTCGGGACCTCGAACTGCGTGTTTTGGCCCCCGAGCATTCGTTTTGCATCGGTTTTTGTTCATTTTTGGAAGGTACCTCTGTTTTATCATAACGAGGGACACTGGGTCTTAGATACCCACTTCGTGGCCAAACACCACTTTCGGTGCTTAACGGCCGGTTTTCGGGACCTCGAACTGCGTGTTTTGGCCCCGAGCATTCGTTTTGCATCGGTTTTCGTTCATTTTTGGCAGGTACCTCTGTTTCATCATAAGGAAGGTCACTGGAGGGTGGGAGGCCAACAATTGTCTCAGCAACCAGTTATGCTCTTTCGCCCGCGCCCCCCGCGCCCGTTTTTCTCACTTCCGGGCCAATGTTGACCACCCTAGGGCCATTTTCTTCGAGCCAAAACCACATATTTGTGTTGTACACACATGGGAGGACCCTAATATGCTATGGCCGGCCAGTAATTCTTCCTTTCATTTTTGAACCTCTTTGAAAAATGGCCTTTTCTCTCTCCTGTTTTACAATTTCCAATTTCATGGTTGTGATGAGGGAACATGGGAGGACACCAATATGCTATGGCCGGCCAGTAAATCCAATTGACCCTTTTGACCCTAGCTGGCCGGCCACATTTTCTGGCTGGCCGGCCACTTACCAAAAAAAATGACCTTTTTGCTCCTGTGAGCTGGCCGGCCATTTTCCTCTCTCTCAGTGTATTCCAGCTGTGCCAGCTGATTTCCAATTGGACCATCCTCCATACACGTGTATGGAGGATTAGAGAGGTCTTGGAGATATTTTTTATGCCTCTCCTCTATAAAGGAGAGGCGTTGGCTTCTTGGATGGGGGTTGGACATTGTTAGACACATTTTGGGAGAGTTCCATACCTTCCACCTTCCATTTTCTCTCCATTTCCAAGCTCCAAAGTCATTTTCTTTGCACCATTTCTACATCAACCCCTAGCACAAGACCCCCACACTCCATTCCAACACTTAGAGCTGATTTCCAGCAGCTAAGAGGCAGCAAATTTGGTCCAAGAAGGCAGCCAAGACTTGTCTACAAGGGTAAGTTGCCATTTTCCCCTTTTGTAGCTCTTTTTTTTGCACCATTCTTCTAGCCTATTGGTCTTGTTGTTTTGAGCTCCGACCCTAACTGAAAGGGGCATTATTTTGAGCCATTTTACATGTTTGTTGAAGGGTTCAACCCTATTTGAGATCACTATCTTGCACTTGTTTCAATACCCCTTGGTATGCCTTAATCTTGCATGATTTCTTTGGCCTATGAGTGATCTGTTTTCGAGCATAATGTAAACTGTAAGTGGGCCTATTTTGAGCCTCTCTTCAACATTGAAGGGCTCAACCCTGTTTGGCCTCTCTATCATGCCCTGTTTGGCCTCTCATCATGAACTTGCTTCACAATCTCTCATATTTACCGTAAATTTGCATGATTTGTTTGACCTACATGTAGTCTGTTTTGGAGCATGTCATGAACTGTGAGTAAGATTATTTTATGTCTCTATTCAACATTTAAGAAGGGATCAACCTGTTTGACCCTCTATCATGTACTTGCTTCACAATCTCTCATATTTACCGTAAATTTGCATGATTTGTTTGACCTACATGTAGTCTGTTTTGGAGCATTTCATGAACTGTGAGTAAGCTTATTTTATGTCCCTCTACAACATTTTAGAAGGGATCAACCTTGTTGGGGGTCTCCATGTTGTGCTTGTCTTTATATCCCTCTTTGGCCCCCATTCTTGCATGCTTTTTAGGCTTATCTAGCTTCTGTTTTCGGCCATCATCAGTACTGAAAATATCCATATTTTGATCTTCTTGACATATTTCATTAAGGGTCTTTTCTGGTTTGATGGATGTTTGGGGTACCTCATGTTATAGCCTTGTATATCCTAGTTCTTGCATGACATTTTTAGCATGTTTTCATACTGAGTTGGGGGATGTAATCTACTATAAATGTTCATATTTTTAGTCCCTCATCAGTGTTGTAGAAGGGTACTTTTCCATTTGGGCATCGCATGTATCACTTGCTTCAATACCCCTCTTGCGGGGCCATTTTTGCATCCTTGCTTAATCCTATGTGTGCTTGCTGTTTAGCCCTTTTTATGACTGAAAAATGCTTGTCTTGGGGCTGCCTTGATACTGTATTTTCATTCCATGTCCATATTATGCATGCATTGCATAGCTATAGGCCATTTCGGGCGCCTAATATTGCATTTCGGGATCATTTCATGCTTCGGGTGCACTTCGGCCATGTTTCGGGGCTGTTTTCCCCCACATTTCAGTGCCAAAATTCATTTGCATGTTTGCATATCGTTTTCATGTCATTTCATGCCTTACGGCCCTTACCTCGGTTTGCGCGCCCGTGTGCACGCATTTCGATGCACTTCATTTTCATCCGACGGCCTCTTATGTGAGTGTGGCTGAGGCTCTCTCATGTTAGTATAAGTCCAATTTGCATTTGGAGTGCCATTTCATGCTTTATGTCATTGCCTCGGTTTGCGCGCCCGTGTGCACGCATTTCGAGGCGCTTCATTTTCATCCATCGGCCTCCCGTGTGTGTGGCTGAGGCTCTCTCATGTTAGTGTAAGTCCATTTTGCATTTTGCATATCATTTTAGCTCCATTGCATTCCGTATGCCATTTTCTCAGTTTTGCGTGCCCGTGGGCACGCATTTCGAGACATCTCATTTTAGTCTCATTGTTGTCATATTTCATACCATTTCATGACTTGGGATCATCGCCTCGGTTTGCGTGCCCGCGTGCACGCAGTTCGAGGCATCTCATTTTCATAGCATTGTGCATACTAGGATTGTATTTTAGTTGCATTCATGCATATCATGCATATTGCATCGTGTTCGGGATAGGAGTTAGCCCGGGCACGGGAAACGAGGTACGTTCTGTACTCCGAGTGACGGAACGGGTCTCAATTCCCAAGTCACCGACACTCCGGATTACCCATGATGGAATTAGGTTTTGCTGTAGCATTCATCCGCATTCATCCTATATTGAGTTGTGCGATCCGACTCCTCGGCCATCATGCATCGAGATGCGTGATTGGTGGCACGAGGGTCGAGGCATGCATATATTTGTGAAATACATTGCTATGCCCCTTTCCTGCTCTCTGTTGCAGCAAAATGAAGAATCAGCAACTTTTCGGAGTCTGGCACGCATTTCGAGAAACATTGCAAAACAGAGGCTAATTGGGGCATCCCAGTGGATTTCCGCGCAAGGCAGCCCAGCATACATCATTCGTCAGAATCGAGGCAGCCCCTGGCTTGCATGCCAGTTTACAGCTTTCTTAGTTTAATTTGTTAATTAATTAGGAATTGCTGTATTATTCTGTATATTTCGGACTGTAATATTCTTTCATTCGGGACTGTATCATTTATTCGGACCCTCTGCGCGAGGGCATAATTGTAATAAGTGTGGGTGAGTGTGATGTATGTCTTCCAACCCCCACTTCTTTCTTCCCTTTTATTTACCCGCTTATGATGGTTAGATATAGGGCATATTTCAATTAGCATACAGTATGACAGCATGTTTGCATCATTCATCTGTTTTGCACGCACTGGGCTCGGCGCATCATACAAACTGCATTTGTATTTCAATTCCAAATTGAATACGTGTTAGTTGTAGCATTCCATATGCCATGTTTAGAATAGCCGAGCCTGCTATAGTTGCATTATTGCATGCGTTGCATTAGGCATTTCTGTATAATTAGGATCATGCATGATTTCTAACCGGTTTTTTGTTTTGGCTCGGAGTACTCGGTGAGTTTTATTGCTTTAGCATCCTCGCATGCGTGTGAGTGTTGCCATGAATAGCATGATTACCATGAGGCTATATGCTTATGTGATATAACTGCTTTGAATGCCTATGGGTGGAGGTTGTGTTGCTTGGATTGGACAATTCATCAAATGTTTGTTTTAAGCCCACTAGATAGTGGCAAAATCATGTTTTCTTAAGCCCACCTGAGGGTGGCAAATCCGCGTTTTAGCCTACCTGCGGGTAGCACCATCAAACCACTTTCAAACAAACAAACATGAAGTGTTTTGTTCCAATTCAGGCGGCCCGGTCTATACTTGTTTGCTGCGAGCATCACATAGTAACCTAGGCTAATAACCGGAATAAGAACTCACAATGTTTTCAAAATAAGATATCATGGTTAGTAGAGGCCGGTCTTTGACCGGGCGAGCGGGGGTGCTCACGAAGTGACCTTCCCCAATCGTACCCAAGTTCCCGAGCCGAGGCAACTTTGGTGATGACGGACACGTGGCCTTTGGCACCGAGTCAGGGTTTCCTAAATTTCCCATTAAAAAAACATTTAGGTGGCGACTCTGTATCTGGCAAAGCAGTCCATGTTTGGCACTTCTTTCAAAAAAAATCTGTTTTCAAAACGATTTGCCGGATTTGGACTCTTTTGGTTCAAGATTAAGAACCGTAACACAAATCGAGTCCGAGCTGTAGCGAGGTCCCCCGCGGGCTTGTTACAATATGCTATTAGGGTTTTGAACTTAATGATTTTGTGGTTGTTGCTTCTTACTAGTTTAAATGTGCGTATTTGCTCATGTGTACATGTAATTAGGGTTTTGAATATTTTTATTTATATTTATTTATTTATTCATTTGGAGCTCAGATTTGTGTTCAAGGCTCACATCTAGAAAATCTTCATCATTATAATCATCTCCTTCCGATCTGTTCCAATAGAGTTTGGAGTTTTGCAAAAATTAGGACAATAATTTTAACAAATAGCATTTCACACAGATAGACTTTAAATTGATAGAATCAAATTTTCAACAAATAGAATTCGACAAATAGAATTCAGGGAAAAATTGAATAGATAATAAAATGAGAATGTGAACAGATAAGTTAAAAATCAGAATTTCAATAAAGAGAGGTGTAAAAATTCAACATATCAAGTAGCAAATTTCAATAGTTAATTTTATTTTAGACAAATAAGGGGGAAAAAAATTTAAACAAATAGTAAAAAAATTTGAATAGAAACATATAATTTTGAACAGTCAACAAATAAATTAAGGGGTAATCCTTCAAAACTAACAAAAAAAACTTCTCACCCTCTCTAACAACAGAAAAATATCTATTGAATCTAATACTTGATACCTTTTTTAATTTGAACTTCTCGACAATTTTTCTCAAAAAATTATAACTGGTGATGCGTTAATCTATGTCTAAAAGGCCACTGGGCCGTAGTTCTCCCTCTGATTAATCAAACTTACACTTTCTTGGGTCTAGCTAGTTCCTAACATGCAAATGAGTCCATAAGATTATGACAATAATGGTGACACTGTTTGTAACCATGACAAAACTTTATGTAAATAATAATAATAATAATAATAATAATAATAATAATAAAAATAAATAAATAAATAAACAAATAAATAAATAATTTTTCATACAACAAACATGATGACGTTGTCGATAAATGGGGCTCCTATGCCAATGTTGTTCCCCGTAAACCAACAACACATTATCATCATGAGATTATGGTAGAAATACTAAATTTTTTATCAAATAAATGATCAAAATGCCTCACATGAGTGTGGAGTATACACTTGTATCAATCCTACACCCATATGAGACATTTCATCATTCATTTATTAAAAAATTTGAAACTTATAACATTTGTATCATCGTGCCATAAAGGCCAACCCACTAATGTTGCGAACCACACCACATAAATTTTTGTGGCTTGTCTAATAGTGAATTTGAATCGATAGTAAACCCATATGTCCTAATTGAAATAATTCAATCCACTAGTATTAGAGTAGTTATTGGGTACTCTGAAAGTATAATCATGTGGTACTTGTGTTATGATTGGTAAAAAATATAAGTCTCATAATTTTATATCAGGTGATTGAGAAACATAAGGAGATATGGAATATTATGATTAATCAAGAAATATAAACATGTGACACTCCAAGAATATTGAATAATTTTTCCTTGTATTAAACTTGAGACAAGTCTGGCTTTTTAGATAATGCTTTTTTTTTTTTTTTTATCAGCAAAAAGAAAACTTTATTGATAAAGAAAGCAAGATACATGTGAAAACTTACATCAACAAAGAAAAGAAGTGCAAAAGCATCAAAATTAACCTTACCAATCCTAGCTAGGTTGGCACCGATAAAGTAGCACAATCCTTTGCTAGCACTTGACCCATGATTGGTGAGGAACCAATCAAAAGAACCAATCAAAAGAACTAAAAAGAGAAAGGAAAAAACAAAAAGAGAAAGGAAAAAACAACAGAGAACCAGCAACAATTAGAGCAAAACACTTAGCAACCTAAACAGTCCCTAACCAACAACAGGCCAAAAGCAGACTTGCTGACTGAGGCCTTGTATGAGCAACATACCACCAGCATCTAGCAGCATTAGCATTAGTATTAGCATTAGCATCCAGCTGCACAGAGCAGACCAGCTACTAGCAGCATTAGCAATACCACTACCCTCCTAACATCTGCACAGAGCAGACCAGCTTCCTACATCAGCTGACCTCTAACCAACAGCATACAGCCTATCTATTTGCAACCTCCACACATCCTTATACACCAACAGACCTCCAATGCCATGCAACAGACTAGCAGCCAGCCAACAGCATACACCTGCAGGCTTAAACAGCATAACAAACCATTGGCAGCATAACATCAGGACTCTGCAAACTGGAGCAATCTTCCAGACCAAAATCAGCCACAGCACCAGCTCAATCAGCCAACAATGAACATACCCACAACAACAACTCCATCTTCATCAGCAGCTCAGAACCTCTGTTATCAAACCAAGACTCCACAACCAATAAACAGAACAAAAAAAACCCCAACAGTAACTCTGCAGTAGCAAAAAATAGCAGAATCTAGCATCTGCCCAATACCAAGAATACCACCACTAATTAGCCGCAAGCAACATCAGCAACTAGGTTCACTCCAATCCAGCATCAGACCTATCACCAACGGCACTAAAGATTGATGTTTGAGCAATAACCAGCCATCCTCGAACAGCATCAGGCAACCAACCATCCTCAACTGAGGCATTTCCTCACTTGCTGCAAATTGGTCATAAACTCATGCACTAAATAGAAACAACCTATAGACACAGCTTTAAACCATAATACAACTCTCGTCTTTATCAATTTTGTTAGCTCGTCCAACATAGACTATTTTCCATTAAAAACACACTCATTCCGCATCTTCCAAATCGACTAGAAAGTGGCTAATGGGATAGCCTTTCAAAGATTATCTTCAACTTTCCCCCATTTAAACCCACGCCACCAAACCAGTAAAGCCTC
This sequence comes from Camellia japonica, assembly GCA_030407325.1. Lineage (NCBI taxonomy): Eukaryota > Viridiplantae > Streptophyta > Magnoliopsida > Ericales > Theaceae > Camellia > Camellia japonica. Next base: position 82,861,267 of record JAPPVO010000031.1, read on the forward strand.
AACATTTTGAGGAGATACCCACTGCATACCCACCACTCTAGTAAATTGGATCGTAATTGCCAAATAACAGGGCACAATAACATAACATGGTTTATAGTTTCTACTTCCCCAGTACAAAAAACACACTAAGATCTAGCATTGTGATTCAAGATCCCCAATCTTTGTAGATATGCTCTAGATTTAATTCTACTTTTCCAAACAAGCCAACAAAAAAAAATTTACTTTAAGGGGAGAGATATTCTTCCAAATGAACCTAGAAACATCAAAATCCTGCCCAGATATAATCTTGTTGTATGCTACAGCAACATTAAACATACCAGATTGTGAAGCCTTCCAAACCAAAGTATTTGCTTTGTCTACCAAAATCGAGGGACTGCTATTCAAGAGCTCAATGAGTCTATCTACTTCTAATTCCTCCCAGGCCCGCAGTCTTCTCCTAAACCTCAGATCCCATCTTGACCTAGTCTTTTTCCTTTCAACCATATGATCCAGAGAGACCTCTTTCTCCGTTGACAACTCAAAAATTCTGGGAAACTCCTCCTTAAAACATTATTTACCAATCCAATGGTCCTCTCAGAATTGGATTCTATTGCCATTTCCCACTTCAACAACACAGTTACCCACATAAAAACTGAACAATTGAGTGTTACTATCAGCTGTATTAAGAATATCAACCCAAAGTTTCGATCTCTACTCTCCTGCCGCAGCAAAAAGTAACCATCGCCTACCTGTGCTGCCATATTTGCTAATTAAAACTGATTTCCACAACGCCCGATCTTCACACCCATACCTCTACCACCATTTAGCTAATAAGCAATCATTAACCATCATCATCTTCCTAATTCCCAAACCCCCATTGCCTTTGCTCTTTGTAACCTCCGCCCAATTTACCAAATGCAACTTCTTTTTAACCTCTGATCCTCCTCACAAAAATCTAGCCCGGATCCTGTCTAGAGTTCTTGCTACACTCACAGGCATTTTAAAGATTGATAGGTAATAGATAGGTATAGATGACAGCACTGCCTTCACCGGTGTTAGTCTACCTCCAAATGATAAAAGCTTCCTTTTCCGAGAGGCTAGTTTTTCCTTGAATTTGTTGATCACAGGCTTCTAGCTACTTTTTCTCCTTGGACTTACACCAAGAGGAAACCCAAGATACATAAAAGGCAACTTATGGCACATGCAATTCAATTGTTTTGCATGCAGTTCCCCTTCATCTTCTGGGACCCCTATCCCACAAACATGACTTTTATGGAAGTTAATCTTCAACCCAAATATCACCTCAAAACACCTTAGTATTCTTTTTATATTTTGCACTTCTATCCCATCTGCTTCACAGAATGCTATCGTGTCATCTGCAAATTGTAGGTGACTGACATTAACTTCCCTATGACCAATTACCGCACCTTTTATGAACCCCAATGATTTAGCTCTTTGGAACAGCATATTCAAACTTTTAGCCACAATGATGAAGAGAAAATACGACAATGGATCCCCTTGTCTAAGGCCCTTTTCCGAGCAAAACTCTGCAGTGAGAGACCCATTAACAAGAACTGAAACCCTGGCTGAAGATAAACACTCCTTTATCCAGCTAACCCACTTATCTTGGAAACCAAACTTCGACATTAAATCCAAAAGGCACTCCTAGTTTACCGTATCATAAGCCTTTTCAAAATCCAATTTAAGAATCAACTCCTTCTTTTTTCTTTTCTTCCACCAATCAATAATCTCATTAAAGATCAACACCCCATCCAAAATATTCCTTCCACCCATGAATGCCGACTGAGCTTCACCAACAATTCTAGGTAAAACGTTCTTGAGTCTATTAGCAAGTACTTTAGATAAAATCTTATACAGAGACCCAATGAGACTAATAGGCCTATAATTTGCAATTCCACACAAGTTTTCTTTCTTAGGAATTAATGTTATGAACTAGCTATTACCGCCTTTAGCCAACCTTCCATTAGTATAAAACTCCATAAAAAAATTAAGGATATCTCCCTTAAACACTTTCCAACATTGCTGGAAACACAACATGTTAAAACCGTCAGGCCCCGGGGCTTTATTACCATCACTTTCTCTCACTGCCCTCCAGATTTCCCCGTCTTAAAAAAGGTGTTATCAATCCAGTAAAATCTTGATCTGAACCAAGCTGCTTAAAATTACCAAACAATTTCGGTCAAGATTTCCACCCTTCAGTAAATCTCCTCTGAAAATAGTTAAACACCTCAAGCTTTACCCTTGGTGGCTCTTCATGGATAACCCCATTCATTTCAAAAGAGTTCAACATATTTATATTTTGGCGACTAGTGGCAACCACATGGAAAAATATTGTATTTTTATCTCCCTTCATGTGCCAATTCATTCTTGATTTTTGCAGCCATAGCCACTCCTCTCTCCTACTAAGAGACCAAACCTCATTTCTGACTTTCCTTCTTCTCCTTCTCTCCTCCTCATCAAGATTTCTAAATTCTGCCACTAAATCAATACCATGTAGTTCCTCTACAACAGCCTGTAAAGCCATAGTAACATTCCCAAAGACCTCACTATTCCACTTTTTAAAGGCAAACCACAGACTTTTGAGTTTTTTCATTATCACATACCCAGCCCAACCTGATATACCTGAATCATTCCAAGATTTCTTTACAAACTCTCATAATTAGGGATGTAAGGACCATGCATTTATTAACCTAAACGGCCTAGGACCCCAATCCAGCCTAGGACCCCAATTCCTACCCTCCTCCATAAGCAGCAGAGGGTAATTGTCTGATAATGATCGCTCCAAACCCCATAATTTGAAATTAAATCTCTCCACCCACTCAGAGGACATCAGTACCCTATCAATCCTACTCCACCTTCCATCATCATTGGAATTACACCAAGTAAATTGTCTCTCCATCATAGGAGGATCCGTGAATTCCAAATTTTCAATAAATTGATTAAAGTCCCTCATTCCTTTATCTCTTCGAGAACTGTAGACACCCCATTTTTGACCGACCTTAAGACTCAGACGTCATCGATTGAGCGCTCCGTGATTGTGCATGTTGTGCTCGTTTCGAGTTTCTGGAGTTTTCAGCTGGGTGCCTTGCCTTCGGGCCTGTGAACTCTTTGTGCTTTGGCTCGGTTTGCGCACCAAGCCTTGTTTCTCTTCCCTGGAGGGAGGGAGAGATCTTGTAGACCACCTTTCTGTGGTCGTAGACCACTTTTCGCTCTTGGAGACTAGTTTCCGATTTTCGGAGCCTTCGGCCGTGCGCCTTGTCTCGGGATCGCTTAACGTTCTCCGTTTGGCTTGGTTTTTGAACCATGCCTTGTTGCCTTGGCCTAGAGGGCCACTGTGGTCCGGGAGATCACTTTTGTGGTCATAGACCACTTTTGGTGTCGGTAGACTAGTTTTCGAGGCTTCTGGCTGCGCGCCTTGCCTCCCCAACTTTCGTCTTGCATCCTTTTTGGTTTGTTTTTGCTACAAACCTTATTTTCCTTGTTTAGAAGGTGGTATAAGGGTGGGAGACCAATTCTTCCCCTTGGAGACCACTTTCCTTCCGGCCAGCCAGTTTTCTGGTCGGCTAATTGGTTTTCTTGGTCTTTGGGCCACCTTTTCTGGTCGGCCACCACACCATTGACTTTCTTTCAGTGTGCAGACCCCTCCTCCCCCTGGCTGACCAGTTTGCTTTTTGGGAGACCACTTGTGGTGGTTGGCCGACCACTACAAGTAGCTGGCCGACCACTTCAAGTGGTCAGTAGCTTTCCAGCACCTTTTTGGAGATCTTTTCTTGCCAACTGTAACAGCTGGAGGGCACATAAACCATCCTCCATACACGTGTATGGAGGGATGGCTTTAGGCCTAAAGCTTGTCCAACAAGCTTGTTGTATGTTTTCCTATATAAGGGAGCCTCCTCCCTCATGCCTTAGGTTTAGATTTTTGTGCTTGAGCTATACATATACATCTTTGTATCTATCTTGCTATTGCCCTTCATTTTTGTGCCTTAAAGTGTCATTTTATCACACTTTTGCACACAAACACACACTCAAACACCATCCTTTTGTTGCTGAGGCTTCTTGAAGCTGGTTTTGGTGTTTTTGGAGAGGTTTGGGCTTAGAAAAGTTGCTGGAGTTGTAGCTTTGAAGTGGTTCAACAAGGGTGAGTCAACTAGCCCTTTAACCCTTTGTTTTGCTTAAGCTTTTGGACCTATTTGCATGCTTATTTATGCCTAACTTTCTACTACAAAAAGCTCTGATTTTGTATGCTTAAAATGTTTGTTTGAGGTCTCTTTTGTGTTGGGGGTGGTCTACCCCCACTTAGGCCTTGTTAGGCCTTGTTTTGAGCCATCCCTTTAGGCTCTTGTTTTAGCCTTTGCATGACCTTTCTACCACTGAATTCCAAAGGAATTTCAATGGTGGAAATGGTGCTTTGAGGTCCCAAATAGGAGAGGGTCATGCCCTCTCCTCTCCTTGTGTCTTGTATGCTTGCTTCATTTGCCTCATGTTTGAGCATGTTTGTTAAGCTTGTGTTGGCTCCATCTTATCATGTATTTGGGCTTATTTTGACATGGAATACCACTATTTTGATTTGGTTTTGTCACCTCATGCATGGCTTATACACTTGTAGTGTAAATCTTGCAAACTAGCTTTGTGTGCTTCATGAAGTAGCATGTCTTTCTAGCTTGTTTTGAGTCCATCTCAGCATGTTCTTGGTGTTTTTTTGCCATGATATACCTCTTTTAAGGTTTGGTTTGATAGCCCCATGCATGCTCCTTGCACTTGTAGTGCATTTCCATGAACTAGCCTAATGTGTATCATGCTTTAGATCATCATTCTAACATGATTTTGGCTGAACTCTAAGAAGCTTTTGTTCATGTTTTAGCATGCTTAAGCTTTGATTTGTGTTGTCTTGGTCATGCATGCCATGCTTTGTATAGCTATAGTGCATTTTAGCTTGTTAGCTTTGTGTATTGAGTCCACTAGCATGCATTGCTTGGCCTATTTGAATGATTTGACATCATTTGTTATGAGATTTTAGTGCATGTAGTGTGGCCATACACTTGCATTTGTCACTCTTTCCATGCTTTGGAAGGTTGGTTTTTTATGCCCTTAACATGAGTCATTGTGTATGCCATCATGCCTAAGCTTGCGAGCTATCATTTCAGTGTGTGTTTGGGGTTATTTTTCCATGATATAACTCTGATTTTTGTTGGCGAAGCCATCTCATGCTTGGTCTTGGTAGGTGTAGTGTAATCCTCCCTTTTGGCCTTGCATATTCCATGCTTTATGCCCTTTATGCTAGCTTATTTTGGCTTCCTTCCATGCATGTTTTAGACTCATTTTGGCATGTTCTAGGACTATTTTGGGTTTCCTCAGCCATATGCTTCATGTTTTGCATAGCTGTAGTGCAATTGGCCTTGCTAGTTTTGAGTTTTGAGCACCATAGCATGCTTCATTTATAACATGTACATGATTTGGCATCATTTAACATGGTATTTTAGAGCATGTAGCATTGCCATGTTCCTACTTCATTAACCCTTTGAGTGCTTCTAAGGGTTGTGCATTGTTGCCTTGTTTATGGCTTAGTGCGTATGCATGCATGCCTAGGCCTTTAAGCCCTCATCTCAGTATGTTTTGGTCCTTGTTTAGACCTATTTGAGCTCTGTTCATAGTTGGTTCATCCATTTGTGCCATGTATTGCATGCCCCCTTTGTAGTCCTCTTTACTAGCCTTATGCCTTCAGGACTCCGGTATGCTATACTTGTATTTTTCGAATGATTTGGCATCATTTCTTACTTGATTTTAGTGCCTATAGTGTTGTTACACTTCCACATTTGTCACTCCTTGAGCACTCTTGAGAGTTGTGCTCTTATGCCTAGCTGATGGGCCATTGCATGTGCATGCTTGTGCATGCTTTTGTGCCTTCTTTTAGAGCATTATGGCCACTGTTTTAGGCATGACTGAGGTCTGTCCATATTCGGTTTAAGTCCATTTAGCATTGTGTATGCCATGTTGTTTGCATGCTTATGTCTGTAGACACCCCATTTTTGACCGCCCTTAAGACTTGGACGCGACTGATGGTTTATATGGTGGAGAAAGGTGTGCAGGGGAAATGTTCAGTTTCTTCGACAAGGAGAGAGTCAAATCTCAACTTCATACCCCTTTTTGGACCAAAACAATCTTGATCAAAAGATTTTAGACCTTAAAACCCTCTCTTTCAAAACGTTTTTGAAATAAAGTTTTTACGATGTTCCGAGGCTCGCATTTTGTCAAATGTTGCGCTTTTCGGTAAACCGAGCAAGGACAAAGTGGAAATGAATGAAAGAGAGATGAAATCTTTGGAAAATCTTTCAAAACACCTTGTCTAGGGGTTTGGAGTTGAAGAAAGGAGGAGAAGAGAGAGGAAAACTAGTTTGGGAGAAGTTTGGCATGAATCCGGGTAGGACCAAAACTGCGCGGCTTCACCGAAACGGGCATAACTCTTTGCACAAGAGGAATTTTGATAGAAGGTTGGCGCCATTGGAAAGCTAACTTCTGGGGCTTCAATGTGACCACATGGCAGACCAGAAAATCAGATGGCCGACCACTTAGGTGGTCAAAAGTGGTTTGGCATGAATCCGGGAATGAGAGAAAAAGTCAAGCGGTCCTCGCTAAATCGGGCTTATTCATTTGCATACTTGGATTTAAGATATGAGGCCACCACCGTTGGAAAGATTACTTCCGGGCCTCATTTTGCACTCAAGAATCTCCTAAAGCCAAGTCTGGGTGGGGGAGATATGGTTGGTTGAAGTAGGGCATCAATCCGGTTGGATCGAATCTGCGCGGCTTCACCAAAACAGGCATAACTTTTTGCACAGGAAGAATTTTAATGCAAGGTTTGCGCCATTGGAAAGCTAACTTCTGGGGCTTCATCCTAGAGGGTGGCCAACCACCTTGACCCTTTTGACCTGGTCGGCCGACCAGGTCAAGTGGTCGGCCGACCACTTGAACTGGTCGGCCAGCTACCCTCTATTTTGTCTCTTTGAGTGTGTTCCAGCTGTGCCAGCTGGGAGCCATTTGCAGCATCCTCCATACACGTGTATGGAGGATCTTCAAAGTTGTTTTTAGCTTCCAAGGGAAGCTTTAGACCTCTTTGTCTATATAGGAGGGCCTCTCCTTCCTTTGTGCTGGTTCAGAAAATTGCTTGGGCTAAACAATATATCTCTCTTTATATCTCTCTCTTTTGAGCTCTAAATTGCTTGGTTCTTGGCCCCTTTGCACCACCTCTCATAGCCTAACACTTCCATCATCAACCTAAGGTCCTTGGAGGGTATTTTCAGAGGTTCAAGGTTGGGTTTTTGGGTCCAGAGGCTGCTAGTTTCTGCTGGTCTTCAAGGGTAATCATTTTCCCCCTTTTTGAGCATTATTTTGATCCATCTTTTAGCTATACTTGAAAGCATTTTCGAGCTTTGTCATAAACTGAAAAAAGTCTTGTTTTGAGCTTTTCCTCAAGTTTGTTCAAGGTCATTTTTCTGTTTGGGGTCACCTTCCCCCTTGCATGCTTCATTTCCTCATGTTTTGAGCCATGTATTAGAGCATTTGTATTGGCCTTTTGGCCATTGAAATCCAGTGGATTTTTAGTGGCCAATATGTGTTTTTGAGCCCGAAAATCAGAGAGGGGTGACCCTCTCACCCCTTGTTCTCTTTACTAGCTTTGTTGGCCTTCCAAAGGGGCCCCTATTTGTATGTTTCAAAGCCATATTTTAGGCCCTATTTGGTGAGTTTTAAGGCCTTCATTAGCTCTGTCCAGAGCCCATTTTTCCATATAAAGTGTCTATTATGCATGTGTAGAACAATCCTATCCAAGGCCTTTCAAAGGGGCTTTCACTTGCATGCTTCCTAGACTAATTTCAGGGCCTTTTTGGTGGGTTTTAGGACCCTCATAACCTCTGTCCAGAGGTGGTTTTTCCATTTTGTGTGTCCGTCATATATGTGTGGAACAACCCCTTGCATGGCCTCTCAAAGAAACACCTCATTCTAACATGTGTTGACTGAGTTTCCATGGGTTTTTGGGTATATTTTAGCATGGCATACTTCTGTTTTTGGCTGGTTTGGTGAGCCCTCATGTGCTTCACATACTTGTAGTGTAAATCATGGTTCACTAGTTTATTTCGCATGCTTTGTTGACCCTTGATTTTAGCTCTTTTTAGCCTTGCCTTAAATTGATTTTGTGCATATTTTGGACTGCCCTAGCTCTGTTTTTGGGTCTCATGGTCGAATGATGTTTGTTTTGCATGCTTGTAGTTCAATACCTATGCTTAACTTTGAGTTTTGAGGCTCATTACATGCATATACTGAGGTGTGTTCATGTTTTGGGCCCATTATACATCATATTTCAGAGCTTGTTTGAATGCCATATTGTCATGTTTTATACTCTTTAAATGCGTTTGAGAGTCGGGCTTGTATGCCTCATTTACCGACCATTGAATGAGTTCCATTTCTTTGCATTCCGAGCCATCATTTTAGGCCATTTCCCCACTGTTTCAGACCTACCTAGGGTCTGTTTGGGGTTAGTTTTGCCATTTGTGCATTGCTTTGTGTACCTCTAGTGTTACCCGCTTCACTAGTTTCGGTACCCGACCCACCTAGCATACATTGTGTGACATATTTGTATGTTTCGGTGTAGACACCCCATTTTTGACCGACCTTAAGACTCAGGTGTCACCGATTGAGCGCTCGGTGATGTTGCATATCGTGCTCGTTCAGAAGTCTCAAAGTCGCGGCCGTGAGCCTGCCTCCGGACTTCCGAACCCTCTTCTGTACCTTGTCTCGGTTTGCGAACCAGACTCGGTTTTCTCTGTTTCTTTTCCTGAAGGGAGGGAGAGGCCCTGTAGACCATCTCTCAGTGGCCGTGGGCTACATTTCGTGGCCGTAGGCCATTTTGCCCATTTCGGAGCCCGGTTCCCGGTTTTCGGAGTCGTCAGGCCGTATGCCTCGGTTCGGGACCGCCTAACCATCTCCGATTCCTCTGGTTTTTGGCATACGTCTTATTTACTCCCTTTTGAGGGACACTGGGGTCCGAGAGACCCACTCGTGATCAAATGCCACTTTCGATGCTTAACAGCCTTTTTCGGGACCCCGAACTGCGTGTTTTGGCCCCCGAGCATTCGTTTTGCATCGGTTTTCGTTCATTTTTGGCAGGTACCTCTGTTTTATCACCAGGAAGGTCACTGAAGGGTGGGAGGCCAACAATTGTCTCAGCAACCAGTTATGCTCCTCCGGCGCCCTCCGACGCCCGTTTTTTCTCGCTTCCGGGCCAATGTTGAACACCCTAGGAGCATTTTCTTCAAGCCCAAACCACATATTTGTGTTGTACACACATGGGAGGACCCTAAAAGTCCATGGCGGCCAGTAATTCCATCTTTCACTTTTGAACCTCTTTGAAAAGTGGCCTATCTCTCTCCTGTTTTAGAGTTGCCAATTTTGAACCACAGGGTCTTGTTGAGCACACATGGAGGACATCTTTCTCCTATGGCCGGCCAGAAAATCTTCTTGAGCTTTTGACCCTTGGCCGGCCGGCCATAGGGGGTGGCCGGCCGGCCACCTGCAACCAAAATACCTGGCCGGCCATGATCCCCATGCTGTGTACTTTACAGCTGTATAGCTTTTTCCCCCAAAATATCTGATTTCGGGGGACTTTTGGTAGAGGAGGGAACTTAATCCCATAAGCCTACACTTTTTTCCTCCATTCCACCACCATTCTTGCTTACAGAACAGCAGCTCAAGCTTTGTTGAGAGGGTTAGAAGACTTGCTTTGAGCATACGCATACATATCCCTCCATTTCTCTCTCATTTTCTCAAGTTTTGGTACCATTTCTTCATCACTACCAAGCACCACCATCACCACTCCATTTCCAGCAGCAAGGAGGGGTTTTTCAGAGGCTTAGAAGCAACATTCCTTGGTCCAAGAGGTAGCAAAGAAGTGATCTTCAAGGGTAAGACCATTTTTCCTCTTTTGTAGCACTTTTTTGCACCATTCTTCTACCCTATTTTCTTGCTGTTTTAGGTTCCGACCCTAACTGAAAGGGGAATTCTTTTGAGCCATTATCCATGTTTGTTTCAGGGCTCAACCCTGTTTGAGCCCTCCATTTGGTACTTGCTTCAATACCCCTTGGTATGTCACATTTTTGCATGAAATTTCTAGCCCATGTGTGATCTGTTTTCGAGCATAATGTAAACTGTAAGTGGGCCTATGTTGAGCCCCTCTTCAACATTTAAGAAGGGCTCAACCCTTTTTGGGCCCCCTATCTTGCACTTACTTCATAATCCCTCCTATTTACCGTAAATTTGCATGATTTGTTTGGCCTATATGTAAATTGTTTTGGAGTGTGTCATGAACTGTGAGTAGGCTTATTTTGAGTCCCTATACAAAATTTTAGAAGGAATCACCACTGTTGGGGGCCTCCATGTTATACTTACCATTATACCCCTCTTTGGCCCCCATTTTTGCATGCCTTTTTGGCTTATCTAGCTTCTGTTTTCGGCCATGATCAGAACTGAAAGTGGTTATACTTTGACCTTCTTGGAATGTTTCATTAAGGGTCTTTGGCCATTTGATGTATATTTGGTCTACTTCATGTTATACCCTCTTGTGGCCTCAATCTTGCATTGCATTTTGAGCATGTTTTCATACTGATTTGAGGCTTGTCATCTACTGTAAACGTTCATATTTTTAGTCCCTCTTCAGTTTTGTAGAAGGGTATTTTTCCATTTGGGCGCGGCATCTGTCACTTGTTTCATTGCCTCCCTTGCGGAGCCATTTTTGTATGCCATTTTTGCCCTACTTGTGCTTGCTGTTTGGCCATGTCTTGTACTGTAAAAATGTGAGTTTTGGGGCTGCCTTGCTTCTGCCTTTTCATGTCATGTATCAATTATGCATGTATAGTATAGCTGTAGGCCATTTTATGCATTGAAATCCGTGTTTCGGGATCATTTCATGCATCGGGTATTATTTCGCCTCATTTCGGGGCTGTTTTGCCCCTCATTTTACCACTGATTTTTGCATGTTTGCATATCATATTCCATGTCTTTGCTATGTCCCATTAGAGTGGCATTTCGGTGCCTGAGGGTCCGTTCTCGGTTTGCGTGCCCGCGGGCGCGCACTTCGAGGTGTCTTGTTTTCATCTGATGGCCTCCTATGTGAGTGTGGCTGAGGCTCTCTCATGTTGGTGTAAGCCCATTATTGCATTGCGTATGCCATTTCACCCATAGCATTGTGTATGCCCGGTTGTATATACCTCGTATAGCGTGTATGCCATTCCATGACATTGCGTATGTTAGGATCGCATATTAGCTACATTTCATGCATATCATGCATATCGCATCGTGTTCGGGATAGGATAGCCCGGGCACGGGAAACGAGGCACGTTTCGTACTCCGAGCGACGGAACGAGTCTCAATTCCAAGTCACCGACACTCCGGATTATCCATGATGGAGTTAGGTTTTGTTTTGTAGCATTCATGTGCATTCATTATCCTATATTGAGTTGTGCAATTCGGCTCCTCGGCCATCATGCATCGATATGCGTGATTGGTGGCACGAGGATCGAGGCATGCATATATTTGTGAAATACATTGCTATGCCCCTTTCCTGCTCTCTGTTGCAGCAAAATGAAGAATCAGCAACTTTTGGAGGTTGGCACGCATTTCGAGAGAAACATTGCAAACAGAGGCTAATTGGGCATCCAAGTGGATTTCCGCGCAAGGCAGCCCAAACTGCAGCATTCATTAGAATCAAGGCACCCCTGGCTTGCATGCCAGTTTACAGTTTTTCTTAGTTAATTTGTTAATTAATTAGGGATTTGTATTATTGGACTGTAATATTCTTTTATTCGGACTGTATTATTTATTCGGACCCTCTGCGCGAGGGCATAATTGTAATAAGTGTGGGTGAGTGTGATGTATGTCTTCCAACCCCACGTCTTTCTTCCCTTTTATTTACCCGCTTATGATGGTTAGATATAGGGCATATTTCAATTAGCATACAGTATGACAGCATGTTTGCATCATTCATCTGTTTTGCACGCACCGGGCTCGGCGCATCATACAAACTGCATTTGTATTTCAATTCCAAATTGAATACGTGTTAGTTGTAGCATTCCATATGCCATGTTTAGAATAGCCGAGCCTGCTATAGTTGCATTTTGCATGTGTTGCATTAGGCATTTGTTATATTTAGGATCATGCATGATTTCTAATGAGCTTTCTGTTTTGGCTTGGAGTACTCGGTGAGTTTTTATGCTTTAGCATCCTTGCATGCGTGTGAGTGACTGCCATGAATAGCATGCTTACCATGAGGCTATGTGCTTATGTGATATAACTGCCTTGAATGCCTGTGGGTGGAGGTTGAGTTATTTGAATTGGGACAATTCATCAAATGTTGTTGTTTTAAGCCCACTAGATAGTGGCAAAATCATGTTTTCTAAGCCCACCTGAGGGTGGCAAATCCACGTCTTAGCCTACCTGCGGGTAGCACCATCAAACCATTTTCAAACAAACAAACATGAAATGTTTTGTTCCAATTCAGGCGACTCAGTCTATACTTGTATGCTGTGCGCATCACATAGTAACCTAGGCTAATAACCGGAATAAGAACCACAATGTTTTCAAAATAAGATATCATGGTTAGTAGAGGCCGGTCTTTGACCGGGCGAGCGGGGGTGCTCACGAAGTGACCTTCCCCAATCGTACCCAAGTTCCCGAGCCGAGGCAACTTTGGTGATGACGGACACGTGGCCTTTGGCACCGAGTCAGGGTTTCCTAAATTTCCCATTAAAAAAATATTAGGTGGTGGCGACTCTGTATCTGGCAAAGCAGTCCATGTTTGGCACTTCTTTCAAAAAATCTGTTTTCAAAACGATTTGCCGAATTTGGACTCTTTGGTTCAAGATTAAGAACCGTGACATTGAGTCCTTCGAACTGTAGTGACCCAATATCGAACCAGAACGGGGGGACTCGCACTCCCCTCCCCGGGATGCGTTCGGGGACGTCTACAGTTTCTGGCGACTCTGCTGGGGATTAGAGAACTTGACTCGAACTCATGATATCTGGTTTGACTACACTTGTGTGTTTCTTTGCATTGCATTTGCATTGGTGCGCCTAGGACACCGTGTTTGCCATATGCTATTCCTGAGTGGTTTGCCGGAGGCTTGTCTTGTCAAGGCATGTCCATAGGCTGACGGCTACAGGCTCTGCACAGCATGGGAACACAAACCCCGGTTTTACCGGGGCACCCTTTTGGACCATTCGACCTAGTGCATATTCGGATCCATAGTGACCATTCCAAACTAGGACAGGTTGCTTACCCTTTATAGGTTGTTTGAAACCGCTGCGTGCGTAGTAAAACCCTAGCTCTGACAAAATAGGACAGGGAAACCCTACCCCAACATAGGGGTGTTTTGGCTCTCACTTATTGTTATGTGCTTTTAGAGTGCGTCTCTACAGGAATGCATGTATCAGTTTGCAAGTTTGGGCATCAGGCCTGCGGGCACCAGTCAGTATTTTGAGAATCAGTTACCCGAGGGTAACAGTTTACAGGCAGAATTTTTGGGGCAGAATTCAGTAGAGGGCACAGTCATCCTACTATGTCGTATCTGTTTTGATGAAGTTAGGCATGAGATGAGATGCTGCTGCATGTTTTCCCTTTTGCTAGGTAGTCCTGGAACCATAGCTTCAGAAGGCTCCGAAATCCCCCGGGTACATGGACTAGTGCTGATAGACTTTGTTAGGTCAGAGATTCAATTCAAGGGCAACCAGAGTTCTTTCGCTGAGGCAAGGCAAAGAAGGGCCAGACAGGGCTCATTGGTTCATCTGATCCGACAGTCACCAGTCACATCATCAGTAGACCCGTGATGGCACAGGGTTCGGAAGAATTTGTGGCCGTGATAACAGCGCTAAATCAGGGAATTGCCATGCAGGCTGAGACCAGTATTGAAACGCAGCGCCCATCTGGGCATCTGCCTCACATCCAGCTTTGGGACCCCAGCCGAACTTTGACCCAATTCGCCAACTGAAGATTTGCAGGGTCCAGATCCTCGAGAAGGGTTGGCTCAAGCCCAAGTTTTCAGACCCCTGGGCAGCCTAATGAGAGGCGTTATCCCCTTGATGCTAATGACCTCGATCTGACCGCAGTGAAAATTGCGAACCTTGAGAAGCAATTCAAAAAGGCACAGGCCCTTAACCCATTCCCGACATTGAGGACGGCACACCGAGTCTGCTGTACGGCTCCCAGATAGATTCAAAATGCCACTATGACCGTTTCGACGGGTCTGGGGATCCAATGGTACATATCCGACTTTTCTTAGATGTCCTAAAGCCGAGGGTCTGACTAAGCCACAGAAACTCTCTCTGTATGGGAAGAAGAACTGTCGGGTGTAGCAGCCACTTGTACGCTAAGTTGGAGGAACAAAGTGAAGCAAAAACTGGGAAGAATGGCTGAGGCCTTTGTCGATCAGTATTCCTACAATACCCAAGTTGAAATGACCATCCAAGAGCTTGAAGCAAACCGCCAAAAACCAAAAGAGCCCTTGTGTGAAATTTGTTGCGAGGTGGAGAGCAAAGGCAGAGCACAGATGACAGATCGCCGCCCTTTGAGAGGATCAAGTGCAGATGATGGTGCGAAACCTCGAGCATGATATGTTGCAAAAATTGATAGTCGCTCCACTATTCACTTTCAAAAGTTTGCATGAACTGGGGGTTTCAGGTCGAGAATGCGTTCAACAGCGGATTATTCCCAGAACAAGTGAACCGACAATTCCCGAACCCATTGAAATCAATACAGTCCCACAGCCGACCCTTTTGCCAAACCAAGCCTACAAACAACCAGCCCAGCCGGAGCTCAGGGCAGAACTTTCACCCCTCCATATGAGCCTGACTAGCGCACTAAAGTCCTGATGGAAAGAGGGCATCTCAAACCCCTCGATCCTCAACCTCTTCCCGACCCACTCCCAGCCAGACATAACCCCGCCAAGTACTGTATGTACCATCAGCAGCGCGGTCATGGCACCGACCGTTGCTACCGCCTTCGTCATGAGGTCCAAAATCTCATCGATAATCGGACGATAGCTCCACCTTCAGACCCCAATGACCAAACATCTCCTGCCTACCTCAATCTTATCCATACACTGCCATCCGCCTATGACCCCAGCATATACATCACCCCAGCCCATCTACCCAAGCCTGAGGTGTTTATCCCAGAAAGCATGGACTTATGCATGATGGGTGCACCTGAACCTCAATCATCTCAAACCCGTGAACCCACTACTTCTGAGTTGATGGGAATGATTAAAGATCTTCAAAGAACCGTAACCGATCTGGCCTCCGGGACATTGGCTCCATCATCGACCACACCACATACTGGGAATTTCATGTCAAAGGCCCCCCAGTCTTGGGACGGCTGCATTTGAGGAAGGCCAATCCCTGGCAAAGTGGAGGCGAGTGAAAGAAAAAGGTAGGGGCGGGCATAGATCCCCATGAACATCTTCTGTTTGCTGTTGAGGCTTTGAAAGCCGAGGGCTGAACAAAGAGCAAGTCCTCGCAGTTGTTGCAAAAACTGTAGATGACACTTACGCCACTCAAGCTAGGGGCAGTTTGAATCAAAGGGCAAGTCGGGAGAAGGGCCATCATACCAGAGACGATCCTGCTAGCTCTAATCCTCCACTCAGAAGAGATCAGCAAACCAGGCCAGCACCTGCTAATCCCTTTCCTAGTGCGCCAGCAAAAATCCACAAACCCAGAAGTACCAACCCCGAGGTCGGAGGGTCTTCCATGCCTTCTATATGCCTTTGTCCAAAGCTCTCCAAGTCCTTGTTGGACAAGGCCATCTCAAACCCCTTGAGCCTCGGCCTCTCCCGAACCCTCTTCCGGCTACACATGATGCTACCCAGTACTGCGCATACCATCAGCAAACTGGCCATACTATCGACAACTGCTTCCGTCTTCGCCATGAAGTACAGGATCTGTTTGACAATGGGGTTGTCCTCCCGCCAAGCTCTGCAAAGTCTATCGGCACTTGATTAGTGAACTTGTGGGGGATAATGTGATGTGATTGAGGGATGAACCACTTGCGGGCAGCGCTCAGTTTACTCCAAATATGGTGGATGGCAACGCACTGTTATGAGCAATGTCCAAATACCAGTTTTTGTGTTTTCTGACTTGGGTATTGGGTGTTTTTTGTTTGTTTTGTTTTGAGTCTGTCTTTTTGTTTTGAGTCAGCTCTTTGTTTTGGGTCTGTCTGTTGTTGTATCGAGTCAGTCCTGTTGTATAGGAGTCGGGTGATTCCGGGGGTGTTACCTCGGGCGTCACCATTTTGTTTCGCGTTTGTCTTTTTGTTTTGTTTTGAGTCTGTTTCTGCCAGGGAGCTAGTTATGCCAACAGATTTTGAATGAAACAACAGTGATTTTCACGCTCTCACATTTGCTTCTGCCGTGTGTGTGCTGTTGTGCCGGGATTTGAATGAAATGGCGGTGCATTCCACCTGCTCTCTTGTGCCTTGAAGTCATTGTAATGACCCGAGTTTTTCGAAACCTTTTGAACACTTGCAGTAAAAACAAAGAGGGAGGAATTCCTCGGGATTTGCAAAACTTTGATCAAACTGAGAGAAAGAGAGGCGTGCTAAGCCCTTAATGAATGAAATCATGCTCGTTGGGAGTGAGTACTGAGAAAGACCCTAGCTTGATCCAAACTGGTTTCACACTATCTTCAGCGCGAGCGATTTGTCGCTTTCTTAAAAACTTTCAAAAACAAAATGTTTTGCGTGGTCCTGCGAAGACCTATGTGGAATCGCTCTTGAGATTGTGCAGCCTAGGATTGCTCTCAGCCTCGAGACTCGACCCCTTGCTTTCAAACCTTGGACTTAATTCAGAATGTTCAACGGTCAACCACAATGTAGGCCTGTGTGGCCAGATTTGAAGCAGCCCTCGAACAAGAGGCACCAAAGTCAGATCAAGAAGTCAGACCTCATCAGAAGAAGCTTGCAAAGCTAGAACAGAGGTACCCCTCGAACTAGGGGCAAAAGATGTTAGATGTGCTCGAAGAGCCGAAGATGAATCCTCTTGCAAAACAACAGCCACTCTCTGGATATGGATGGCTTCGAGATCCTAAAACCATTTGGCATGGACTTGTTACACTTTTACCCTTTGAGAGGCTCGCTGGCCGAAAAACCCGGAAGGGCGACCCAGGCAAAAGTTAGAGCAAGAAAAAGAGAAAAGAACAAAAAAAAAAAAAAAAGAAAAGAATATCAAAAAAAAAAGAAGAAAAGAAAAAAATTGAAAAAGAAAGAGAACAAAGCTCGCAAGGTTGAAAACCTGCAACGGGCGCCTTGGCAAAAGTTAGAGCCTAAAAAGGAGAGGTAAATACCCGAGTGTACCTTAACCCCGAACTACGTGAAGGCTTGATTCCCATGTTGGGATACGTAGGCAACTTCATTCTGAAGTCCAGCCATAAAACACTTCAAATTCAATTGTGTCCACGCGATGGTTCTGGTCATCTTTGTCTTCTCTGTATCTGAGAGTCTGGTTGTGTTTATCACTCCGAGGACTGACTACAATGCGCTGCGGCATCATCCAAACAAGGGGCAACTTTCCGTTGCCATTCAAAACGCCGTGGTGTCATTTCAAACAAGGGGCAACTTTCCGTTGCCATGCAGTGTCCTTCAGACAAGGGGCAATTTTCCATTGCTATGGGTCCAAGGTTGTGCATCTCAAGAGTAGGTTCCGTGCTTGTTCAGCAGTGGCCGTTTGCGAAATGGTTTTTGAGAATTTTTACTCAGGTTGACTAATTCTCTCGAAAATTATCCCATTTTTCTAAAAATTGGACCATTTCTTGGACCCAAAAAAGGAAAATTTTCAGTGCTCATAGCCTGACTTGCATGATTTCAAATCAAAAATTGAACAAGCATGTTAATCTAACTCTCATGTCGGTCCAAATTACTTTAGCAAAGGCTCAAAAAAAATAAAAAAAAATGGTCAACATGATGAACTAGGGGCACAGTTGAGTCAGGAGTTCTGTCTTTTCCCCTTTGTCAAAATACTTGCCAAGGAGGGCACTCTACCTGTTAGAAAAGGCACAACTGAAGGCGACAACAAAAGGGCCGAAAAGCTCCCTCATCCTCCGAGCAACGAGGTATCAAGCCCAGTGCGAAGCACGAACTGGAATGGATCAAGATATTCCACTCCCTCATCTGGACAGATCTGATCACGACCAAACTCCCCAGCAAAGCATCATCAACCGATGTTAGCTGCAGATTTGCTACATATCCAGTTGTGGCGCAACCCCTCTGTGGGAGGAATTCGCTAGCTGTGAGCGGAAGAAAGAAGAATCTAGCTGAGTGCTAGGGGCGAGAGCCTTCAACTTGCTGTTTATCCATCAACCACCTAGGGGAGGGATTGACAAATGAGAGATTAAAGAATAGAGAGATGTGCGATGAGAGAAAAAGTGAGAAAAGGGCTTTTTCAGAAAAACAGAGCTTGAGGGCCGAGTGATGTGAGAACCACAAATGAGAAAGGGTGGGAAACACTACCCGGTGAAACAGGCTCCCTATGCACGTCTGAGTGTCGTGTCTTTTTGTTTTATCTCGATTTTGTTTTGCGTCGTTTCAAATGTTACTCAATGTGTCTAGGTTGTGTGCCTTTTTTTCCTTTGTTGAGTCGTTTTGGCTGTGGTCAGTTGTAGGCTCAATACCCGGTTGAGAATCCTTTTCTCATTTTCAAAAGAAAAATCATCCTGTGCTCAGAGTGCTGTGCCATTCTCCACATTTGTGCAAAACAGAATTGGTTCTTTCATAAAGCCGCAGGGTTCAACCCAGGTCATGTCAGAATAGTAAAGCAAGGACCTATCTGAAGCTATTTAGGTTCCGGATTGCAAAGCAAAAGAAAAGAGGGAAAATTTGGAGCATCTTAGCATGTCTCAACTTTAGCAAAATCCGAGACCGCATTCTAGGTGCACCTTCTCAGGCCTCGCCGTTTCTCTGGAGTATGAGTGTATCTCAACCCCAAGTGTAAGCCTGCTTCAAGTCCGAATGGCAGTCCAAGCAACACCCGAGGGTTTCCACATACAGATGTTATCTCTCGCCAATATGAACAGGGTGTGCCCTTTTGAGCTGAGTGTGTTGCAAAGTCCTCTAAGAGGCAAATCAGAGGCACCAGAGTACATATTTGATGATCCTCTATTGCATAGAATGTGAACTTTCATATACACTGTTGTTGCATGCGTGCCGCGCATCATTATGATTCTTGCATGGAATATGCTTGCTTTCAATATTGCATCAATTGTGCTTCCATACTTGCATAGAAAATGCCTCCATACTTGCATAGAAGATGCATTTTATCGCACTTCCTTGTGCATTTTATCTCGCTCGCACTGTCTTGTGCACTTACACTTTGTATCTCGCTCGCACTGTTTTGTGCATTTCTAATCACTCGCACTGTTTTGTGCATTTCTAATCACTCGCGCTGTTTAGCGTATCGCACTGTTTTGTGCAGTTTATCATTCGCGCTATTTCGCGCACCTCAATCGCACTATTCTGTGCAGTTTATCATTCGCACTATCTTGCGCAGTTTACATTCGCGCTATTTTGCGCATCGCACTATTTTGTGCAGTTTATCATTCGCGCTATTTTGCGCACCTCAATCGCACTGTCTTGTGCATTGCAATCATTCGCGCTATTTCACGCACCTCAATCGCACTGTTCTGTGCAGTTTGTCATTCGCGCTATCTTGCGCAGTTTGCATTCGCGCTATTTTGCGCATCGCACTGTTTTGTGCAGTTTATCATTCGCGCTGTTTTGCGCAACTCAATCGCACTGCCCTGTGCTTTGCATATCACATCGCACTATCTTGTGCATTTCAAATCAACCGCGCTGTTTAGCGTATCGCACTATTTTGTGCATTGTATCCTTCGCGCTATCTTGCGCGTCCCACACTGCACTTGTTAGTGCATTACATTTCACTCGCGCTATTTTGCGCGTCGCACTATTTCGTGCACATTACTTGCATTGTGCGTGCATTTTTTTTTTTTTTCGTGCTATCTTGTGCACTTTACCTGTATCACACTGCTTTATGACATTCACCCGCCAGCATTGCGCGTGCCAAACCTTCGGAATCTCATTGAATATATGTTGTTAGCATATTGTTCTGTTGAATTTCTCTCTTTTGCAGGAACAATATTGTATGTACGGTTCATTTGAGGCTGGTGCGACCAGACGAATCGCGCAGGTATCGTATCTTCTCCGTGTGAGACGCGACGAGAATTGAATAATTCTCTGCATTCCTAACTGCATGAAATGTAGTTGTTGCTTTGCATTCTTGCTTAAAACTGTTGCAGCTATTTGCGAATACTTGCTTCATTACAGCTTGCTGCACTTGCATGATCATTAAGTTACATCTGGCTCCGTGCATGCCGCTTTGCATTTTGCCCCTTGCCTGCGGGCATATCTCTATGTATCTTGTATGATTGTCTAAGTCTTCGGCCTTGTAAAAAATGGGTCGTCCCTGGGCTTTGACATTCACTCCCGTCACTTGTGACTTCCGCGTTCTGTCAAAGAGGGCAACTGTAAACACCCCATTTTTGACCGACCTTAAGACTCAGACGTCACCGATTGAGCGCTCGGTGATGTTGCATATCGTGCTCGTTCAGAAGTCTCAGAGTCGCGGCCGTGAGCCCTGCCTCCGGACTTCCGAACCCTCTTCTGTACCTTGTCTCGGTTTGCGAACCAGACTCGGTTTTCTCTGTTTCTTTTCCTGAAGGGAGGGAGAGGTCCCGTAGACCATCTCTCAGTGGCCGTGGGCTACATTTCGTGGCCGTAGGCCATTTTGCCCATTTCGGAGCCCGGTTCCCGGTTTTCGGAGCCGTCAGGCCGTGTGCCTCGGTTCGGGACCGCCTAACCATCTCCGATTCCTCCGGTTTTTGGCATACATCTTATTTACTCCCTTTTGAGGGACACTGGGGTCCGAGAGACCCACTTCGTGGTCGAATGCCACTTTCGGTGCTTAACAGCCTATTTTCGGGACCCCGAACTGCGTGTTTTGGCCCCCGAGCATTCGTTTTGCATCGGTTTTCGTTCATTTTTGGCAGGTACCTCTGTTTTATCACCAGGAAGGTCACTGAAGGGTGGGAGGCCAGCAATTATCTCAGCAATCAGTTATGCTCCTCCGACGCCCGTTTTTCTCACTTCCGGGCCAATGTTGACCACCCTAGGAGCATTTTCTTCAAGCCCAAACCACATATTTGTGTTGTACACACATGGGAGGACCCTAAAAGTCCATGGCCGGCCAGTAATTCCATCTTTCACTTTTGAACCTCTTTAAAAGTGGCCTATTCTCTCTCCTGTTTTAGAGTTGCCAATTTTGAACCACAGGGTCTTGTTGAGCACACATGGGAGGACATTCTCCTATGGCCGGCCAGAAAATCTTCTTGAGCTTTTTGACCCTTGGCCGGCCGGCCATAGGGGGTGGCCGGCCGGCCACCTGCAACCAAAAATAGCTGGCCGGCCATGATCCCCATGTGTGTACTTTACAGCTGTATAGCTTTTTCCCCCAAAATATCTGATTTCGGGGGACTTTTGGTAGAGGAGGGAACTTAATCCATAAGCCTACACTTTTTCCTCCATTCCCACCATTCTTGCTTACATAACAGCAGCTCAAGCTTTGTTGAGGGTTAGAAAACTTGCTTTGAGCATACGCATACATATCTCTCCATTTCTCTCTCATTTTCTCAAGTTTTGGTACCATTTCTTCATCACTACCAAGCACCACCACCACCACTCCATTTCCAGCAGCAAGGAGGGTTTTTCAGAGGCTTAGAAGCAACATTCCTTGGTCCAAGAGGTAGCAAAGAAGTGGTCTTCAAGGGTAAGTCCATTTTTCCTCTTTTGTAGCACTTTTTTGCACCATTCTTCTAGCCTATTTGCTTACTGTTTTGGGCTCCGACCCTAACTGAAAGGGCATTTTTTGAGCCATTCTTCATGTTTGTTTAAGGCTCAACCCTGTTTGAGCCCTCCATTTGGTACTTGCTTCAATACCCCTTGGTATGTCACATTTTTGCATGAAATTTCTAGCCCATGTGTGATCTGTTTTCGAGCATAATGTAAACTGTAAGTGGGCCTATTTTGAGCCCCTCTTCAACATTGAAGAAGGGCTCAACCCTTTTTGGGCCCCCTATCTTGCACTTACTTCATAATCCCTCCTATTTACCGTAAATTTGCATGATTTGTTTGGCCTATATTAAATTGTTTTGGAGTGTGTCATGAACTGTGAGTAGGCTTATTTTGAGTCCCTCTACAACATTGTAGAAGGGATCACACTGTTGGGGGCCTCCATGTTATACTTACCATTATACCCCTCTTTGGCCCCCATTTTTGCATGCTTTTTAGGCTTATCTAGCTTCTGTTTTCGGCCATGATCAGAACTGAAAGTGGTTATATTTTGACCTTCTTGGCATGTTTCATTAAGGGTCTTTGGCCATTTGATGTATATTTGGTCTACTTCATGTTATACCCTCTTGTGGCCTTAATCTTGCATTGCATTTTGAGCATGTTTTCATACTGATTTGAGGCTTGTCATCTACTGTAAATGTTCATATTTTTAGTCCCTCTTCAGTGTTGTAGAAGGGTATTTTTCCATTTGGGCTTTGCATCTATCACTTGCTTCATTGCCTCCCTTGCGGAGCCATTTTTGTATGCCATTTTGCCCTACTTGTGCTTGCTGTTTGGCCATGTTTGTACTGTAAAAATGTGAGTTTTGGGGCTGCCTTGCTTCTTCCTTTTCATGTCATGTATCAATTATGCATGTATAGTATAGCTGTAGGCCATTTTATGCATTGAAATCCATGTTTCGGGATCATTTCATGCATCGGGTATTATTTCGCCTCATTTCGGGGCTGTTTTGCCCCTCATTTTGCCACTGATTTTTGCATGTTTGCATATCATATTCCATGTCTTTGCCATGTCTCATTAGAGTGGCATTTCGGTGCCTGAGGGTCCGTTCTCGGTTTGCGTGCCCGCGGGCGCGCACTTCGAGGTGTCTTGTTTTCATCTGATGGCCTCCTATGTGAGTGTGGCTGAGGCTCTCTCATGTTGGTGTAAGCCCATTATTGCATTGCGTATGCCATTTCACCCATAGCATTGTGTATGCCCGGTTGTATATTACCTCGTATAGCGTGTATGCCATTCCATGACATTGCGTATGTTAGGATCGCATATTAGCTACATTTCATGCATATCATGCATATCGCATCGTGTTCGGGATAGGAGTTAGCCCGGGCACGGGAAACGAGGCACGTTTCGTACTCCGAGCGACGGAACGAGTCTCAATTCCCCAGTCACCGACACTCCGGATTATCCATGATGGAGTTAGGTTTTGTTGTAGCATTCATACGCATTCATCCTATATTGAGTTGTGCAATTCGGCTCCTCGGCCATCATGCATCGATATGCGTGATTGGTGGCACGAGGATCGAGGCATGCATATATTTGTGAAATACATTGCTATGCCCCTTTCCTGCTCTCTGTTGCAGCAAAATGAAGAATCAGCAACTTTTCGGAGTCTGGCACGCATTTCGAGAAACATTGCAAACAGAGGCTAAATTGGGCATCCCAGTGGATTTCCGCGCAAGGCAGCCCAAACTTGCAGCATTCATCAGAATCAAGGCACCCCCTGGCTTGCATGCCAGTTTACAGTTTTTCTTAGTTAATTTGTTAATTAATTAGGGATCTGTATTATTCGGACTGTAATATTCTTTTATTCGGGACTGTATTATTTATTCGGACCCTCTGCGCGAGGGCATAATTGTAATAAGTGTGGGTGAGTGTGATGTATGTCTTCCAACCCCACGTCTTTCTTCCCTTTTATTTACCGCTTATGATGGTTAGATATAGGGCATATTTCAATTAGCATACAGTATGACAGCATGTTTGCATCATTCATCTGTTTTGCACGCACCGGGCTCGGCGCATCATACAAACTGCATTTGTATTTCAATTCCAAATTGAATACGTGTTAGTTGTAGCATTCCATATGCCATGTTTAGAATAGCCGAGCCTGCTATAGTTGCATTTTGCATGTGTTGCATTAGGCATTCTGTATATTTAGGATCATGCATGATTTCTAATGAGCTTTCTGTTTTGGCTTGGAGTACTCGGTGAGTTTTTATGCTTTAGCATCCTTGCATGCGTGTGAGTGACTGCCATGATAGCATGCTTACCATGAGGCTATTTGCTTATGTGGTATAACTGCCTTGAATGCCTGTGGGTGAAGGTTGGGTTATTTGAATTGGGACAATTCATCAAACGTTTGTTTTAAGCCCACTAGATAGTGGCAAAATCATGTTTTCTAAGCCCACCCGAGGGTGGCAAATCCATGTCTTAGCCTACCTGCGGGTAGCACCATCAA
The DNA here is from genome assembly GCA_030407325.1 of Camellia japonica. Lineage (NCBI taxonomy): Eukaryota > Viridiplantae > Streptophyta > Magnoliopsida > Ericales > Theaceae > Camellia > Camellia japonica. Next base: position 82,885,668 of record JAPPVO010000031.1, read on the forward strand.
ACCATTTTCAAACAAACAAACATGAAATGTTTTGTTCCAATTCAGGCGACTCAGTCTATACTTGTATGCTGTGCGCATCACATAGTAACCTAGGCTAATAACCGGAATAAGAACACACAATGTTTTCAAAATAAGATATCATGGTTAGTAGAGGCCGGTCTTTGACCGGGCGAGCGGGGGTGCTCACGAAGTGACCTTCCCCAATCGTACCCAAGTTCCCGAGCCGAGGCAACTTTGGTGATGACGGACACGTGGCCTTTGGCACCGAGTCAGGGTTTCCTAAATTTCCCATTAAAAAAATATTTAGGTGGCGACTCTGTATCTGGCGAAGCAGTCCATGTTTGGCACTTCTTTCAAAAATCTGTTTTCAAAACGATTTGCCGGATTTGGACTCTTTGGTTCAAGATTAAGAACCGCGACATTTGAGTCCTTCGAACTGTAGTGACCCAATATCGAACCAGAACGGGGGGGACTCGCACTCCCTCCCGGGATGCGTTCGGGGACGTCTACATTCGGGACCATCTTTTATGCCATTTCAGAGCTGTATCATGTCCTATTCTATGCCATGTTTCATCCTTGCCATGCTTAGTTAGAGTTGCATGTTATGCCTTAGGATCGGTCCTTTGCATCCGTGCATGTTTGCATGTGTTTCGGTTGTCTCATTTCCATCATATGGCCACTGATGTGAGTGTGGCTGAGGTCCACTCATATTGGTGTAAGTCCATCGTGCATTGTGTATGCCATTTTAGTCCATAACATTACGTATGCTAGGTTGCATGTTAGAGCATTGTGTATGCCATGTTATATCACGCGCATTATGTATGCCATTTTAGTCCACAGCATTGCGGATGCTAGGTTACATGTTAGAATTGCATTCATGCATATCATGCATATTGCATTGTGTTTGGAGTAGGGTTTAGTCCAAACACGGGAAACGAGGGACATTTTGTACTCCAAGTGACGAAACGTGCATCGATTCCCGGTCGACAACGCTCCGGATTATCCATGATGGAGTTTAGGCCTTGTTGTGTTCATAAGTGCATTCATTTCACATCGAGTCATGCAATTCGATTCCTCGGCCATCATGCATCGAGATGCGTGATTGGTGGCACGAGGATCGAGGACTACACTCCCTAGAGCTTGTGCAAGGACGGGGAGAGTGGTCGTGCACACATATGTTGAAAATACATTGCCTTTTCTCTCTCTTGCCTTTGTTGCAGAAAAAAGCCAAAAACAAGAGGTGGAAACTGGTCGGCTGACCAGGTTTTCTGGCAGGCCGACCACCCTCTTTGGTCTCCACCACAAAGGGTGGTCGGCAAGTGGCCTCCCATGCTGATAACTGGTCGGTGGCCTTCCCAAGGTGGAGTTTCAGCCTTCTAGAGCTTTGTGCAAGTTTCTGAGATCAATTGCAAACAAAGGCGAGGCGAGGCATTGCGAGGAATTTTCCGACGAGGCGACTCGAGCATGCATCTTTCATCATTCGGAACAGAGCTGAGGCGGTCCATGGATTTGCATATTAGTTTATTTTTGCTTTCCTAGTTAATTTGTTAATTAATTAGGGTTTTGTAATATTTAATTATTTATTTGGACTGTAATTATTTATTCGGACTGTATAATTTATTCGGACCCTCCGAGCGAGGGCGCAATTGTAATAAGTGTGCGTGCGTGTGATGTATGTCTTCCAACCCCACGTCTTTCTCCCTTTTATTTACCAGCTTATGATGGTTAGTTTAGGGCATGTTTCAATTAGTATACTTATGCTCGCATGTTTGCATCCATTCATTTGTCTTGCATGCACTGGGCTCGGCGCATCATACTAACTGCATTGTATTTGAATTCCAAGTTGAATACATGTTATCTGTTGCACTTCATATGCCATCTTAGAATAGCCGAGCCTATTGTAGTTGCATTTTGTGTGTGTTGCATTAGGCATTCTTAGCATAGTTAGGATTCATGCATGTTTTCTAATTAGCTTCTTTCTTTGGCTCGGAGTACTCGGTAAGTGTTTATGCTTTAGCATCCTTGCATGTGTGTGAGTGACTGCCATGATAGCATGCTTACCATGAGGCTAACTGCTTATGTGATATATCTGCCTGAATGCCTATGGGTGAAGGTTGGATTATCTGAATTGGGACAATTCATTGATTGCGAGTTTTAAGCCCACTAGATAGTGGCAAATCACCATATTTTCTAAGCCCACTTGAGGGTGGCAAAATCCGCATTTTAGCCTACTTGCGAGTAGCAAACCGCTTTCAAAAACAAACATGAAATGTTTTGTTCCAACTCAGGCGATCCAGTCTATACTTGTATGCTGTGCGCATCACATAGTAATTCTAGGCTAATAAACCGGATTAAGAACACATAATGTTTTCAAAACTTGATATCATGGTTAGTAGAGGCCGATCTTTGATCGGGCGAGCGGGGGTGCTCACGAAGTGACCTTCCCCAATCGTACCAAAGTTCCCGAGCCGAGGCAACTTTGGTGATGACGGACACGTGGCCTTAGGCAATGAGTCAGGGTTTCCTAAATTCCCCCAAAATAAATATTTAGGTGGCGACTCTGTATCTGGCAAAGCAGTCCATGTTTGGCACTTCTTTCAAAAAAAATCTGTTTTTTCTAAAAACGATTTGTCGGATTTGGACTCTTTGATGATTCATCGGTCTTGCATTGCACTCTGCGAGATTAGATACAGGACCATGACATTGAGTCCTGAACTGTAGTGAGCCCAATTAACAAAACGGGATTCCTTCCCAGGACGTTCGGGGACGTCTACAATGTCACATTGCATTGAGTATGCCATGTTGTTTCTAGCATTGTGTGTGCATATCGTTTGCATGCTTATGTTACATTGCATTGCATTATGTGTGCATGCTTTACATTAAGTATGCCATGTTGTTACATTGCTTTGCGTATGCTATGTTGTTATTTGCATCGTGTATGCCATGTTGTTGTTTGCATTGTGTTATGCATGTTGTTGCTTGCATTGTGTTTGGATTAAGTGTTAATCCAAGCACGAGAAACGATGGACGTTTCATACTTGAAGTGATGAAATGTGTCTCAATTCTCGGTCGCCGACACTCTTGATCAAGCATGATAGAGTTTAAGGCTTTATGTGTTATGCGTGCATTCATTTCACATTGATTCGTGCAATCTTGGCTTCTCAGCCATCATGCATCGAGATACGTGATTGGTGGCCCGAGGGTCAAGAACTACACTCCTTGAGATCATGAAATGATAGGGAGGATAGTTTGCATACATATCTTGTAACTACATTGCTATGCCCTTTCTTGCTCTCTGTTGCAGCAAATTGGAGAAGTGCAGCAAAAACTGGTCGGCCGACCAGGAAAACTAGCTGGCCGACCACTTTTTCTGGTCTGCAGCAAAGATAGGTGGTCGGCAGGTGGTTGGCACCACCAATAAGTGGTCGGCCATGTTCTTACAGGTTCCCATGGTGGAGTTAAAGCTTTCTGGAGCTTGGTGCAGTGTTCTGAGAACAATTGCAAACAGAGGCAAGTTGGGGCATCGCGACGGATTTCCGAACGAGGCGACCGAGCATGCATGCACTCCTCATCCTGAGGACCTTTTTTACTACTTTCCTTAGCTGGTTTATGCTTTGGTTCTGTACTTAAATAGTTAATGTGTTTAGCTATTTGATTTGTGTTGTAATAACTAGTTAATAACTTGTTAGTTAATTAGCTTCTTAATTAGTTAGCTTGTTAGTTAATTATTTGACTTGTAATAATTAGTTTAATTAGCTTAGATTAGCTAGTTAGCTTCTTATTCAGACCCTCTATCGAGAGGGCCAATTGTTGTAATAAGCGTGCGTATGTGTGATGCATGTCTTCCAACCTCTATTTCTTTCTCCCTTTTACTTAACCGCTTACGATGGTTAGTTCTAGGGCATATTTTGTTTAGCATACCTTATGCTTGCATGCGTGCATCCATTCATCTGTATTGCATACACTGGGCTCGGTGCATCATACTAACTGCATTGTATTTCAATACGTTTACTTGAATACATGTTCAACAGCATGTTATCAAGTTGCATTCACATGACATCTTAGAATAGCCGAGCCTATCTTAGTTGCATTTTTGCATGTGTTGCATTAGCTATTTTAACATGAATTAGGATCATGCATGATTTCTAACTAGTTCTCTGTTTTGGCTCGGAGTATACTGTGAGTGTTTACGCTTTAGAATACTGCATGAGATGTGTATATTGCCATGTTAGCATGCTTGCCATGAGGCTAACTGCTTACGTGTTTAAACTGCTTGAATGCCTGTGGGTGAAGGTTGGATTGCTTGAATTGGAACAATTCATCGAAATGCGAGTTTTAAGCCCACTTGAGGGTGGTAAAATCTACGACTTAGCCTACTTGCGAGTAGCAAACTTTCAAATCATTTTCACAAACGAACATGCAATGTTTTGTTCCAACTCAGGTGATCTAGTCTATACTTGTATGCTGTGCGCATCACATAGTAATTCTAGGTTAATAACCGGAATAAGAACGTATGTGTTTTCAAAAACAAAATATCATGTTAGTAAAGGCCGATCTTTGATCGGGCGAGCGGGGTTGCTCATTGCATGACCTTCCTCTCTCGTACCCAAGTTCCCGAGCCGAGGCAACTTTGGTGATGACGGACACGTGGCCTTAGGCACGAGTCAGGGTTTTCTAAATTTCCCAATATAAAACATTTAGGTGGCGACTCTGTATCTGGCAAAGAAGTCCATGTTTGGCACTTCTTTATTAAAATCGATTTTCCCAAACAATTTGCCGGATTTGGACTCTTGGTGATTTATCGTCTCACATTGCACGTTGTGAGATTAGATTCAGAATCGTAACATGAGTCCGAACTTGTAGTAGCTAAGAACAATCGAATTCGCGCCCTCACACGGGGAGCCGAGAGTTCTCGGGCGGTCTACAAGAACTGCCTCTTCTTTCCCCAAGGTGTCTTATTTCATTGAAATCTTCCACAAGACACCACGGTTTATCAAAAGCAGCTCTCAAATGAGACAGACTAACCCATAACCGACTCCTTTGAGATACATCATTAGGTGCATAAATGTTAACAAGAGCACACTCAAAATTGGGTAAAATAGTACCTGCGAGAAGGATGCAATTCCTCAAACAACAACACTAAGATAAGTTAAATACATTAGTTTTCCAAATGCACAATAATCCACCAGCTGCACCCTCAAAGCCGACATCCATAAAATCCATATCTACGCCATGCCAGAGTGACTTCACAAACGTTATGGAAATACTTGTTTGTTTTGTTTCTTGGAGAAAGACCATATCAGCACCTTTTTGCTTGAGTAGTAATTTGATCTGCCTCCTTTTTCTGATCTGCCCAAACCTCTAACATTCCAAGAAACCAGCTTCATTGGGAAACTACATATTACCTCTACAGCTACCTGGCGTGTGTCTTCAATCCTACACCATGGCCTCCCTGTGAACCTCGACGGTCCTCTATGCAACTTGTTCTTTATCAACGATTTCCATGGATACTAATCTTTTAATCGCTTCATCCTCCTTCCCTTCAAAGCAAATTCCAAGGGCTTTTCTCAGCAGCACTGTTGCTTCTGTTTCCTCTTAGGCCGATTTCCTATTACATTTACCCTTACCACTCGAAGTTAATCTTGCAGAGGTTCCAGCTGTGGCTCTAAACACCTCCCCTCTACTCCAACTACCTATAACCACTAGTCCACCTTGTCTAATGAGTCTTCCTCTTTTATATTTCCTTCGTTGATCAACCAACCTACTTTTTGATGATGAGCCCCCTTTTCATATGCTACCAGAAATGTTTTGTAATCTCTTCCCCTTATCATCGTTTTGTTTTCGAAGTTTAAATGTGGGCTGAATAGCTGATGACCCACAGACCATACTACTTAGAGATACTGTTCTACAGTTTTGGATTTGTGGATCATCATTATTGAGGCCCAACCCCACCTGGCCCATAGCATTACCATATGGCCTAACTGACTCCCTATCCATTTGGACTTCACTTAAAACAACTGCCAAATTTATTCCTTGGTTCTGAAGCCTATCTACACTTAAACTCTCCATGAGACCATTCACACCCTCAGTATCTGCCACCAATTCACCTTTTTCATTAATGGGTAGGTGATCCTTCAAGATCTCTGATGTATTGACATTGCATGCGTGAACTGCATTTTGTCTTCCCAATCCCACCTGACCCGTCTCCTCGACTACCGAAACAAAACAATCTTGTAAAGGAGAGATACTCCTATCAGTCCTGTTGGCTGCTAGCTGAACAGGTTGGGTGTTTGCCACCTCATCCTCAATAGCCACCTCCTTCTGTGCAACGACAGCCACCTCAGCCTCATCTTTCCTTGAGTAACCACCATAGCTGCTACACTAGTTCACCATTCCATTGTTACTCCATTGGTCAACCTTTATCTGGTATGAGGCACAATTACATGCATCACCAATGGTTGTGGTAACCACAACTTGTTCTTCACACACTCTAACTGGATAAAGTAAATCTCTACACTATATGAACCACAAAGTTAATGGATGCCATCATCTTTGTTGTAATTCTGATTCTCCCACACTTGAAGGATAGTAATCTGGTTGTTTCCTCATCCATGCTTATTACCTCTCCCCATAATCGACCAATCTTGGTGAATGTATCTGTATTCCATAAGTTCAGAGGCACACCATAGCAACTTAGCGACACTGTCCTTTCTTGATCAAGATGAAGTCCATACTCTCAATCTGACACTGATTCGCACCATTCATTGAGACACTCGTTCAGACTTGCCATTTGGGACAACTTTTCCTCCTTTGATCTAAATGTCACCACAGCCATCTTACCACCCCCTTCCCTTACCATAATTTCCTTAGAGCCCTTCTCATGAATACTCCTCTGAAATTCTGAGAAAACAAAGTAACTTTTAAGTCTGACAATAATACTTTCGTACAACCATTCATTCCCTGCTTCAACACCCACTATAACTGGTCCTTCATTTCCTGTCCTACTCCCCTGAAGTACCACTTCTGTAAAAGATTGAGGTCCAAGCCTCCCTTTAGTTGTTACTCCTTCATTTCTTCCCCTACCCTCCTGTACTCTGACTCCAACCTCATCGACCTTCATCGAATAACTGCTATCCGTAAACTTCCTCTGTGATTTCTCAAACTCTGCTTTCTTGACCCGTAGTGCTTTATCATCACACCACAGACCATCGGCTTTTTGCACCACTACATTTACAGCAACTGGGCAATCATACCTAACAAACCCGAACCTTGATCTGGCTAGCTTCCTCATTGTGTTTGGGATGTACACATCTTTGACCACCCCAAACTTCATGAAGAGTGAGAACAACCCCTTTGGGTCCATCGACCAAGGTAAGTTGTCCACAAAGATGGTGAATACCCCAACCCCATTTCCTCGATTGCCTTCTTTCATGCTTAGATTCCTTCTTTTATACACCACCGGTTGCCATCCTCCTTCTGCACCACCATGTCGCCGTTGCCATAACAGTGAAACAACTCGAAAATGTTATTGTTCTTCAACTCTAAATGTCACCACATTGGCATGCTTCACTCTTGATCCAATTATAATACTCTAATAATCATCATGTCAAAACTTTACGTGAAAAGATACAGATCTAGAAAAAAAAAAATAAATAAATAAATAAATAAATAAATAAATTTATCTAAAATGGTTCCTATCAACAATTCACATAATTTTAAATTTAGAATAATTTTTGTATATATATATATATTTGAATTTATAGTGTTGCTAAACTTTATACAGATAAGGTTGATAACAATTCTAAGTTGATCAAGGCATGGTTTGCCATCGTTGTGGATTAACAAAACAGTGAATTTGGTGCTCGTCCAACTCAGGAAATTACATAATTGACCATTTATGAGAGAGACTAACTTTCATTAGCTTTCTCAATGTAGATTAATTAAAATAAGCGAGAGGTAAGTCTATGGAAGTTGACAACGTCACAAAATTCTCAAACCAATTCCCACAACTTTTACTTGATTTTCATTTTGACTTTTTAAAAACAGTTTTTGAATTTTTTGTTAGTAGTGAAATTTTTTAAAAAATATTTTTATCAATTTTTTTACTTTGTAGATTTACCTCAAAAGTAAAATATTTATGAATAAATATCATAAAAAAAATACAAAAAAGAATATGAAAATTTACTAAACTTTTTGTATTTAGTGTTTTTTAATGTTTTTTTTACAAATATTTTACTTTTAAATATATCTAAATTAAGTGAATTTAACAAATAAATAATTTGCTTAAAATATAAAAAAAAAGTTCACTGAAAAGAAAAAAAAAAACTCATTTTAAAAAAAAAAAAAAACTCAAAACCAAATAGAATGGTAAATGCCAAGTAAAATCTTTGAGAAGCTATTTTTTATAAGCCTTTAACTTAAAAATCCCTCAAATAAGTTCTATTATGTGAAAAGTCTAAGCTAAAAAATTTTAGTGTCTAAGATTCTGACTTTGTAATTAATCTCTTACTGATTGATCCTAAAAAAAAAAAAAAGAGAGAAGTTTCATGACTATATTTTTTATCGTAAAAGTGAAAAGTTGAACATTTTTGCCCCTAAGCCATTATCTTTATAGCATCTCTCCTTCTCTCTCATAAATCAATTTAAATATTGAGGTTGGTATCTCAAACAAAGAAGTTTTTTCAATTTTTTAATTCAGGTAATAAAATTTTATTTTTTAGTTGTTCAATAGCAAATATTAAAATTTTATTGTTTAAGCTAAGGTTAACAATGAAATTACTCTGTTAAAGTCACCATTTCAATGTTTTGATAAATTTTCCGTTTAGTATTTTTAGTAATAATGGTAACAATCATAATAAATATGGTGATTAGTGATGGTAATAGTAGAATTTTACTGTTTAAATGCTAAAGTCATATAGTAAATTTTTACTGTCTAAGTTGATAGAGTAAAATTTTATGGTCTTAACATTAGTTTGGATTTTTTTTTTATAAATTTTGCGGTTTGTTAGGTAGTCCTGGTGTGGCAGTAGTCATGGTGGTTGTAGTGTAATGATGGGAAGACAAAGTGGCAGTCGAATTAAATCGCCAACATAGATGAGTGTCCAAACAAGGGTGGGAGTTCCTAGAAATTCTTGACAGAAAATGATCATCGAAGAGTCGCCAGTGGCCAACAATCGTTGCCCAAAAATTTTCATCGGTGACCAAAGGGCCTGAGATGGTGGGGAAGGAGGCTAGTGAAATTTCACCAAGCCACTGGTATGTTTTTTTGCCAACGCCCTTGAACAATGAAAACTTTTAGCATTACCCTTGCAGTAAAATTTGAAAATGAAGGAGCTCTCACCAAATCACCCCTTTTTTATACTAAACTCGGTGGTGCCTTGTATTGTTTTTGCTTTGTCTTTGCAAATTATTTTTTAAAATTTTACTTTGCCTTCATATTTTGTTCCTTACTATTACTGTTTTAAGTCACACATTATGTGGTCTCATTTTCTTATTTCCTCTTAATAAATCACCAAAACTAGTGGATCGTCTATACGGTCACAGATAATGTGATGCATGGATCCAAATTAATGTCTTTAGTCTAATAATGATATCATAGAGGTATAAAAACTATTGTGAAATGGATGCCAACTTCGAATCTCATTACTTATCAAAACTAAACAATAAATAAAATAAAAAATAAAAATAACAGAAAAGATGATCCCAAAATCACATTTGCTAAAGGGCCTAAAAGTTTGTTTTTATCATAGCTTGGATGGTGGGGAAGAATTTTTTAGAGAGTGTTTTGTTTGAATGTAAATGCGGGATGTAGGAAGATAATGCTTTTATTGTTTCTTGCAACATTTGTGGTGGAGATGCATTGGTGTTTCCCTTCAGAGTGCGGCAAGTACTTGAAGCACTTTCTCTTCATTAATCAATATTATAGTCTTGTAAAAAATCAAGATTTTTTATTGTTATTATATTCAAAACTCTAGTTCGATTTTGGACATTAAAGGAGGCACAAAATTGCATTAACCGAGGAGGGTCCCAAACATGTGATTATTTGGTATATGACTGCGACAAAGTAATCCATTACAAACCCCCCCCCCTCTTTTTTTGGGGGGGGGGGGGGGGGAGAATCAACAAAACAAAGGAAATATATTTGATAGGAAAATCATTTACATGACGAGTCATCATGCGCTGGCTTAACAACAGACCTACTAACTTTAGATACACTGAGAAAATTAAAAAAATCTACTACTAACCCATATGTCCTCAACAACAGTTGCTGAAGACCAAAAAGGTTTGGATTTATTACTAAGTGCACAATCAAAACCTGAAAATCAGTGCAGATTACAATGTTCATCATCCCTTGCTCCTTTGCCCATTGTATCGCTGCCATCGCGGCAAATGATGATGGTGGATGGAGTTGGACAGCTTTTTGTGCTATTTGTTCCTGGCTTCCATTATGGCACACCCATGTTATTCCTACACGTCCATCTTCTGTTCTCTACGATCCATCCACCACAAATTTGTAATCCAAAAAATTCACATTATGAGGAATAGAATTTACAATAATACATGATGTCAATGTATATATGGTATATATTGTGGACTTGGGGTGTTGCTGTGTCTCTTTCTACGAGTTCGTCTAAATGTTTTTCAACAATCTGAGTCATTCTGATTAAGGCCGAATTGACAATACTGAAGTCATTAATTACAATCTCTTAACTCTACTTACTTGTCAAACTATATATTTTATGTATGTTTAATGTCAATCAGGTTGTACATAGTGGGAGCATAAAATGAGCAAAAATGCAAGACTTGTGGAGAAAAGTGCTTCCTGCGTGTTCATTGACTTTTCTCGCACGTGCGGCACCACCTCGGAAATCGTGCTGCTGTTTTAAACCTGTATGAATGACAACAGAGGTATAAAAAGAAGAAAGGGAGGTTGGATTAGGGTTCTGAAAATTCCAAGAGAGAGAAGAGGCTAGGGTTTGAAAAAAAGGATTCTCAAGCTTTTAAGGCAATTTCCATGCAGGGTTCTTCTTCTTTTACTTCTTCCCACTCCTCCATAAGTGGTTAGGCTCCTCTTTTTAGGATTTTGATGAAACCCTAACCAAGTAAATAGGGTTTTCTCTTTGCTTTTTGATTATGTAAAGGTTTGAACAAATTGTATGGTGTTTAAGAAGTTTCAAATATATATTTTATATTATCTCTTTTAGTATTCTTCTTTTTGTGATTGTTAAATGCTTACCATGCAATGATTTTCTATTCTTTCATATTCAAGGTATGAGACGAGCCATACTACGATAGACGAGCAGTGTTGCTACCCTACTTTAAAGCGAACGAATGCTTGACATTTTGCTTGAGGTATATGGAAGGTGTTGAGACATGGTTCAACTGGATGTCTTGAAATTATGATGAGGGGGGTAATGGTATAGAAGGTGTCACGCCCTGTATTTTATTACTCGGATAACATTACCAATATTCATTAATCTAGTCCATTTACAAATGTCAATTCATCATTTGATGAAATGATAAATAATTAAATATACATATTCCCTCTCGTGATACAACAATGACATTTTCATACAAATAAAAGAAATGCCCTGAGGCTTATAATAAAAGAGATGACACTACTCTTTACCAAAAAAAAAAAAATAGCACTCAGCCAAACAAACAAGTGAAGTAGTACAATCCATCACTACATTACACATATGAAATGATAAAACCCATTATTTGATCTTCAAATCTAAAAAGCATTCCCTGTACACATGTATCGGCAAGGGGTGAACAACTACTAGCTCACCAAACAATTTCATATTAAAATATTAGAAGATATGCGAGTACCAAAATAGTCATACATATACGTGAAATCATATTATGTCAAAACCATATGATTCTATTATATTATCTCTTGAACCTAATTTATTTTAATTAACCACAACTAGTTAATTTAAATAAATAAACATGCTTCAAAAGGAATATGACATCATTTTCAATTCATTCAATTACCCATTTGTCAATGAAATCAAATAGTTAAACAATTCATAATGACATTTAACAAAGCATCAATACATTTTATATAGTTTTATGAGATGAATGCATATGCCATGTCATGCTCAAAATATTTTTCTCATCTTTTGAAAATCTTATGCACAATGCTAATTTGAAAATATATTAATCCAACAATTTCAATAAAATTCCAAAGTGGTAAATATGATTTAGGTAATCTCTCGGCTGGTGTCTAAAAATAGACTATACAAGTACTACTAATTTGTTATTTTTACCAGTATTAGCTGGAAGGCTCGACATCTGTAATCTGTCATTTTTACCAGTATTAACTGGAAGGCTCGACACCTATCATCTACACAACCTTTCAAGACTTACCACCGTATTTACCCTAAAATCATTTCATGAAAACTTGTTTCCCAACATTCATTTCTCAATGCAAAGTTTTCAAATCAAATTTCAAAGCTCATCATTATCAAATTAATTGATATGCCAATGCAATGATTAATAATACAATGCAATATTTCTTCCACTTTCAATACTTCCACACAATATTCCCATTGTGATAAAAATTCTCATTTCTCATTTTAATATAATTTCTTGAGATGAATATAAATACTTTTATTCCAATTCATCCATGGGATAACAAAATTTCCACACTTAGAGTAATCTCAATCATTTAGTCACTTCAAGACTATATCAACATTTTTAACAACAATTTCCAAAACTTCAACAATTCTCTTACTCTATGAAAATCATCATTTATTTTGGCACACAAAATAAATATAACAATATCTTCAAAGATTATTACCATCTTTCTTAAAACCCCCATAATTTCTAGGTTTTCTTACCAAAACCACTCATCTTCATTTATTAAAAGAAAGTCACCAAAAAATCTCTCTTCAATCCTCATAGTTCAAAACTCTCAGTTTCTATTTTAAAAGGAATAAGAAAGTAAAGACACTTTAAAAAAAAAAAAAAAAAAAAAAAAATTCTCTCATCTTCTTGAATCAACAATCAATTTTCAAAACAAATCAAAGGATGATTTCGAAAATCAACTAGATCTTGCAAAAACATATATATAACTATATTTCAACATAACCATTTTTCATGCCAAGCTATTTAAAGAGGTAATATTTTTACCAAATTCTCTACCAATAACAATTTCATAACTTTTTTTAAAATTACTTAACCAACATGATATTTACATCAAAAATTATGAAATATGCCCAATAGTAACATTTTCAAGGTTATGAGTTTGAAAGTCCACATTTCACATTTTTATTTTCATAAAAATGAACACAACTTAATCATCAACATATCATCTTTCATAAAATATCATGAATATAACACTTTTGGAGTTTTTAATCCCAAAACAACTCCATAATACCAACTTAAGCATTTACTCAATATTCATCAACATAAATTTATTTTTCTAAAAAAATAAATTCCAAATCAAAGATAAAAAAATATATTTCAACTTAATATTTGTCAAAATAAATCATCTAATCATAATATGATGTAGATACAATCCATACAACTATTAAAATTAAATTTTCAGATTTTTAGCAACAAAATTCAACACAAGGTGATCTTCCCAAATCAACCTCAAAATACCACATTTCTAAACATTCCAACATAATTATTCTTTCAAAAATTACCTAACAAAAATCTGAAAAAAAAAATATATATATATATATATATGCAATACCTTTTATAATGATATATTTTCTCAAAATAACCATAACATAGCTTTAATGTAAAAATATGAAGAAAGTCCCTACCTTAAATATGAAGAAAAGCTAATCCGAAAATGAAAACATCACCCGATCATGAATCCGAGAACACCATTGCGAAAGATCACGACGAACTCTCCAACTTTTATTTATAACACTTTTGCAAAATGTTACTCTAAAGACTCCCATTTGAAGCTCAAAGATTGAGCAACAATAGAGGAGAGAGAGAGAGAGAGAGACGGACAGTTGGGTTCACTGCCAACCCAACCAAAGCAATGATATGAAAATGAAAATGGATGGAAAATGATGGTAAGGATAAAATGAGGAGCAACCCACTTGGGTTTGCTTTCCAAAGCTTGGCTTTTTCAAAAATGTATATATATAACTTTTGTAATGATATTTTAGAATTTATAATATAAATTATAAAATGATATAATTTTTTCACCACAAAATATAACATTGTTGTACACCACAAAAATATAATATTTTACTCACTATGAAATATGCACTCATTTCATTCACTATAAAAATATATAATTTTTCACCATATGGCACCCGTCATAAATTCAACTTTCAAATGTTTATTAACTTACCAATCACATAATTAAAAGGGACCAAATAATTAAACATGAATCATAAACAAATTCAAATTAAATTGAATCTAAATTATGGGTCTCACCCATAAGTCAAACATGGTCCAATTATATTCCAAAATAGACCCAACAAATTTATCTCAAATCCTGGTCCAAACACCCAAAACTCAATTTCAAATTCTGCTATAAATTAAACTGAACACCAATCAGTCCATGAATTTTCATAAAATAAATACTCATCATTAAATTCTGAAATTTTTAAACAACGTTCTAGACTCATATGGGAACAACATAAAAACATTTCATAATTTTCTAAGATCGGGAACTATTTTTAAAAAATACAAAACCGAACTGTTTTCGCACAGAATTTACATAACAATCAAATTTGAAAATTTGCTCGATTAAATTATACACTGCTATTAAAATATATATATATATATATATATATATATATGGGTCATTACAGAAGGATTATCTATTTTCTCACTGCATGGCCGACCATTAGGTAAAGGCGTGATAGACACAATGGATGATTGCACAAAAGAAAAGGCACATCGATATGTGCTATTTAATTGTGAGACAGTCAACAATTTTCTTGAGTAAGACACTCCACATCTTTCATCTTATTATTATTATTATTATTATTATTATTATTTTACATACTTTTCCACAAACTCACAAATCTATTATATTGCATACAAACAACACCATAGACTTGTTGCCATACAAAATCCATTTCTTCGTGAAATGGTCATTGATCGCATTCATAGTGAAACATTTCCAACATGGTTTGATAAACATGTAAGTAGTGTTTTGAAATTCCTTAAAATTTGACTTGATATTAACTTTAATTTCATTCCACACTTACAAAAGTTATGTCGTCAATTGTTTGAAAACAGTTTGAAGAATTGCATTATGTAAGGGATAGGCAAATAACTGAAGAGCTTAGATGTTTGGCTCGTGGTCCAAATAGAATTTTCACAAAATATAAGTGATACTTGATACATGGTTTTAGGTTCCATACTAAGGAGATCGAGCGAAAGAGAAAAACTCAAAATAGTGGGATTATTGTCATGGCGAAAACACGAAGCTTTGCAAATGGTAGAGATGGAAATCTTGTCTCTGGAGATGTTACATTTTATGGTGTGTTAACAGATATAATTGAGTTAGGTTATTTGTTTGAGAAGAGGGTTACGTTATTTAAAGGTAAATGGGTGTCACAAGCAGGGAAAAGAGAAGATAAAGATTGCCACTAGTCAACTTTGCACGATTAATGAAAAATGCTGAGCCTTTTGTATAGGCTTCTCAAGCAGAACAGGTAATGTATATAGAAGACCCCAAACACAAAGATTGGCAAGTTGCTATCAAAATAAATTCGAGATATTTTTATGATATGAATGTGAGGTCTTCTGTGGACAATGTGGAGGCATACTTGCAGAGTGTTGTATGCAATACACAAAGTGGTGATGGGGACAATAATTTTCATTTGGTTAGGACAGACATGTTTGCCACAATTGTAGACGTACCACTTTCTCAGGTGTTGAGAGACAACGATGTTGATGATGATGGAGATAATGATAGAGATGAGGAAGAATTAGATCTTATGTGACTGTTAAACTTGTTGAACGTTGCTAGTTATTTATATTTGAAAACAATTCTATAGTTTCTTTTCCCTCTCTTTCTTTATCATTGTTTTTGTTAATTTAATTGATTGTTTGAAGAATGAATAATGCATTTTTAATTTAACTCTGTCATTTTCATATGTGGCTACAACATATTTATTTACTATATGTTACATTTACTCACTATCAACATAACAACGCAATAAAGGTGAATACACAATTTTTTTTTGTTAATTTTCTTTAAGTATTTTATTCATTTGCAAATAATTTATTTGGGTCATTCTAAGTTTACAATTTGATTTGTCTACTTTGCTTGAATCATACTAGGATTCATTTGTAAAGCAAAAAGCCTATGGACTCATATTTCAATTTCGCTCAGGCAATGTTGGTGAGTTTAGTGAGTCAACTCCATCTAAGATTTAGCCAAACTCTAGTCAACCCAATGATAATGCAGGTATGCAAGTTCAAACCTCATAAAAATGTCATATTATTTCTTCATATATACATTATTATTATTATTATTTAGTTTTTATTTTTTTATAACTAGATTGTGCTAGTGGACAAAAAAAAAAACTAGAGGTCCCACTCAAATACGTAATATTTGGGGTACTCCTGATAATGAGCACCTAACAGTCAATTGGAACAAACTTCGTCAACTTGATGACAAATTGGCAACAAAGTTATCATTGTTCATTGGAACTATTATGCGTGATGGGAAAAATGCACCACTCAGTTACAAGAATTGGCATAAAGTCCTAAAACATTACAAAGATTACATATGGGTACTTGTATAGGTAAATGACACAATATTGTGTGAAGATCACATGTGAAAAATAGTAAATATGATTAATATGATTAAAAACAACATTCTTTATAATTTTTTGTATTATTAATTTTTAATGTTGAAAGATTATTATTATTATTATTTTTATTCTTCTCTCTCTCTCCCTCTCTCTCTCTCTCTCTCTCTCTCTCTCTTTTCAGTCAAAGTTTGATCTTCCCAGTCACGCTAGGACTTGGGTTATGAAATGTTCTGGTAAGAAGTTAAAAGACTGGAAGGCAAACAAAAAGAAAAATTATTATAAAGACCAATTGAGTTTTGACCAACAAAAGCATTATAAAGGTAATAGAGTATATGCCAATCAGTGGGAACACCTTATTATGTATTGGGCCATCAAAGAAGTAAAGATATACTTGTTCTGATCGTTTATATGTTCTTTCACTTGCAATAGTTTGGGCACCATTAATTTATGCATTTGTAATTTTAGGCACAAAGTGATAAAAACAAAGCAATTCGTGTAGAGCGAAAGTATAATCATACTACTAGAACAAAAAGTTTTCCACGTGTTCGAAAGAAGCAGGTTAATTAACCTTTTCATGTTGTATATTTAATATGATAATGTATGCATGATGTGACAAAATGATATAATTTATCTTTTGGAATATATTATTTTGTAGAAGAATAAGTTGGGACACTCTCCAACACGTGCTCACATATTTAAAGTATGTTATACAAAGGAGACTGGAACCCCTGAGGCAACGAAAGCAATAACAGTATGTATCAAATAATTATATGTCTATTTGAACTTGTAAATTAGTTAAAATTGCCACATTATAGTGTTGAGTGATTGAAATGTATACATTAAGTTATGTTTATTGCAACTGTAGCATTTGTGTCCTTCAAAGCTTTTGGGGAAGTATTTGAATCCTTTATTTTATTTTGGAAATTTTTAGTGTTGTTGTATCTTAGTTTTAGAGGAGTACAAATCGATTTAAACTTGTTGGGATTGCTCGTTTACGCTTGGTTTTGTAGAAAAGTTGTTGGAGAACTTAAAAATCTTGTTTTGGGGTCGACACCAATCTTGGAGGGGGGGGTCTGTGATGATTGGTTCGTATTTAACCTTATTCTCTAGTGTTGTGTCGGTATTTCCTTCGTTCGAAGTCAGGTTTCAAAGTGTGGTCCTGCCGTCAGTGTTGTTCGTTGTTCTTGAGAATCATTTCTATAGATATTTTCGGTTGCACTGTTTCATTTTCTGAATTTGCGCGTGTCCCGGAGGGTGTGAGGTTGACTCCGGAGTGCCAGGGAGGAAGCCGAAGTTTTTCCAGGCTAGAGGGCCAAGGTCGCACGTGCAGGCCCTTGGGCCGCATGTGCGGGAAGAGGGGACGCACGTGCAGGAGGTCAAGCCGCACGTGCAGGAATCAGGGCAGTGGGCTGGGTGCCCACTGCTAAAAAGGTAGGTGCGCGAGGAGGTGCGGGAAAGGACCGCACGTGTGGGGGTGAGAACCGTACGTGCGGGAAGGCCGCTCCACACGTGCGGAAGGGTGTGCCGCACGTGCGGCTGTGCACGTTTTTGCTCCGTTTTTCGTGCTCTTCAGCTATATTTTTGCACTTTTGGCCCCTTTTCCTCCATTTCTGATTTGTCACTCTCTCTCTACAATATATTTCTCTCTTTTTCTCTCATCTCTCTTTACCCAAACCCACAAAAACATTACATCTTCTTTGATCTCAAGAAATCTGTAGAGATTTTGATGCTAGTCCCTTATACCAAAATGATGAGCGTATCGAGGGCTTCATCTTGACCGGTGGAGATCGTGTTTCGGTGAAGCCGGTTTTTGGGCTTTTTCTCCTCTTCTCTCTTGAGGTAGGGATTTCTTTGATTCTTTTCAATACCTCTACTACAGATAGATATGTGGTATGTCTTTATTGCATAAAAATCATGTGATATGGATTCATTTTCGAAAATCATGTTAGAGGGCATAAGATATGGGTGTAGAGATTGAGATTTCATGAGGTGGGTTGATATTGGGTTAAATTTGGAGTGTGATTTATTATATTCATGATTAGAGAGTCAAAGCCCTAATTTTTTTGTAGTTATGTCTAGTAGATAAAAATGGATGGAACTTGTGAAATAATTATGTTATGGACTTATGAAATGAGATTAAAGTGTTGGAATTTGATTTAAGATTTAATTGGATCTTACGATTTGGGTATTATTTTGGTGTTGGATTGACTATGTTTTAATACAATAAATTAATAAATTGTTAATTGTAAAAAAAGGGAATATAACCGTGAAATTAGATTATTAATGAATTACATTACCATTAAATAGAAATGATGTGAATTATAACTTGCCACCATGATAGAAATCTCCTATTTAAAATGATGGAAGGTGAATTGGTTATATTTTTGTGAAATGAAGTAAAATTGGATTTAAGGCATAAGGTGGAGAATGTTATTGTAGAAGAAAAAGGTAATTGGTTTTGTAATGGAAGGAATGAAACGTTAACATAATATGAGTCCGAAGACTTACTTGACTTTGGATCGCTAATGCTTTACTTCTTTGTTGTTGATTGTTGGACTTAAAACCTCATGAGAATTGAATTGTTAAAACACATGCGTTGAAAAACAAACACATAGAGGTTTTGTCCCTAGGTCATCGGTGGAGGATGACATTATTGTGTTGAATGGTTACGTGTACGTTTTATGCTTGATTTGGTTGCACTCTGTTGTGGTTGCGTGTATGCATTGCATTTGTTGGTTGTACCTTATCATGTTGTGATGATCGAAAGGGGTGTAATGTGCTGAGAATCAGAGGTACCATTACCTTCCAGCTAGCGCCTGGAGAATTGGCTGCGCTGAGAATCAGCGGTACCATTCCCTTCCAGCTAGCGTCTGGTAAAATGGAGCAGATGTACCATTCCCTTTCAGCTGGTGTCTGGTAAATTGGCATGTTGTTATTGAGAGATGAAATCATTGGCTTACCGTGCTTGAGGCAAGTAAAGCGGAGATTTGTTGTTATTGTTGTCTTACTTGGTTATGTGTATTATGTGTTGTGATGATCATGATTCGGTGAGGTTGAATTGTCTTATATGTAGTGTAGATGTGTTTGAGTATGTTTGGACGTGTTGAGAGTGGTTGAGGGAGTTTCCCACTAACAATGAATTATTGATAATATTTCTTTAACTTGAACGTAAGGTTGAGATGCAATGAATGTGTGGAGTCAGACTTGGATTTTTATTTTGAATTGATAAATATATGAGAGCATTGGCTTTGGTGAACGTGTTTTAAAAAATATAAAGTGGGTATTGTGGGTATTATGGGTATTTGTCACAAATGGAAATATGGAAATGGGTAAGAGTTGTTCATTGGGAAAAAGGGTAGTAAAAGTGGAAATTGGTGTTGTTAGATAACTGAATGATTTTGAGAATAGTATATATATATATATGCTTTGGTTATAAAATGTCACATTATTTATACGGTATGAGATTAGCATTCATGATAATAGCTATCTGTAAGTTGCTATTGTTGAGGATCATGTTGAGATCGCTACTGGATTATATGTTCATCCCACGTTGTTGAATCTTTTTCAGGTGATTATCAGGAGGTGCTACAAGATTTCAGATCTCCTTATTTGTTGGCCACGGGGCCTCTTTTTGTGTAGGCGGAATGCCATTGATGTAGAAGGGTTACACCCTTCCTCTTGATTTTTAAATGATGTAAGCCTACGGGCAACTTCTTTAATTGTATATTCATGTTGCATTCATTTTTATCCGATGAAGAGAATCTTTTTTTATTTATTCCTTGAGAATATTACGAGTTTCTGTATGCCAACTCTGAAATTGAATGTATAATAAAGTCTTGGGGATAGTAATCCGAGTAATAAAAAGTGGGGCGTGACCACTTGGTATCAGAGTGAGCCGGGTTTGAATACCTTGGGCTCGTGGGTAGTGATTTTTACCACAAGGGGTTTACTATGCTTGGTAAGGACATTGCATATAGTTAGGATAAATGTTAGGACTTATATGTTGCATTTATGTGAGCATGGGATTAAGTTTCTGGGATAGTACTTGTGGCCAGCGAACTTACTTTGAGGTCCTCTTGGAAACACGCCTGGTCAACGTGGTTTCTAATAGGAATTCTTTGGGAGTTTCGAAACAAGTGGCCATCCTTGTGGTCATGGTTCGATTATGTGTTTAGATGTTTAAATTGTTTATATGCATTTGGAATTGTATGTTTAGGGGTTAGGTGTGTTTGTAACTTGGTGGTGGTGAGTGTGTGTGCCTCGGGGAGGCCGTTGCGTTGTGCACTTAGTTGATTTTGTTTTTTTTGAATTTTATAGGATGTGTACATGAGGAAATAGAGGATGGATGAGTAGTAGGAGTGTCGGTAGGGGCATGGCGGTTCCCCTAGCACCTGTCGTTACAGCATCGGCTGTCGGCGAGGAAGTTGCACGCGAGGTTGTGAGAGCGGTGCAAGACGCTCTAGCTCACAATGAGGGGGACAACGGGCGTACCCTCAAGCTTACTACGGAGTTTCTTCGCTCCAATCCACCGGAGTTTTTGGGGGACACAAAACCGCTGAAGGCGGAGAGTTGGTTGGAACAGATTACCAAGACTCTTGATATGCTCAGAGTCGAGGACGAGGGGTTGAGGGTTTCTTTGGCAACCTTCCAATTGAAGGGAGATGCAAATTATTGGTGGAAGTATACAAAGGGTACTGTAGGTGCCACATGGGTTGCATTTACCAAGGCCTTTTTGGCCAAGTATTTCCCTCCTTCTCCTCGGGAAAGGTTAAGGGAACAGTTTGTTGAGTTGCGCTAGGATGCTACTCCTTTGGTGCAGTTTGAGATGAGGTTCTCTAGTTTGTCGAGGTTTGCTCCAGAGTCGGTGTCAACAGAGGAGCGTCGGTGTTATGAGTTTGAGAGGCGGTTACGTGATGATATCCAGGAGAAGGTGGTTGGATCTCTGTGGAAGAATTATTTTGATCTAGTTAAAGCGGCGGCCCATGTGGAGGCCATGGTTAGCAGAGTTGGTCGAGTTAGGGAGGAGGCCACTTCGGTAACTCCTACGGTTTATACGCACTCTAGGCTCAGTAAGAGGTGGAGGCGAGAGTATGCTCACTCCCAGACTTAGTCCTTGTCCTCGTCAGGGGTTTCAGACTCGTCCATTGGGAGACCCAGTGAGGTCCAAGTTCCAAATCAAATTCAGTGTTGGGAGACTGCTGTTTGTTTTAGTTGTGTTCAGCAGGGTCATGTGAGACGTTTTTGCCCTTTACGTGTAGATCTTTCGGGGTGTTTCAGAATCTAGTTGGACCTTGTCCCATCAGTCCAGTCGGCGACGTTATTGGTATTAGACCTGAAGAGACCAGGTTTCGGAAGCTTCGTGAGGGTCGACTTTTAAACCATCGCGGTAATAACACCCTTGAGAGGGACCTTTGTTTTAGAGATCTATGTTATAAATTGTGAACTTTTGTGATTGATCGGTGTGTTGTAGGATGCTATGGCACCATTGTTATGTATTGTGTATGTATTGTTATTTATTACCCTCACGTGTTGGGGTTTGCTAATGAAACTTGAATTTCTTGTTATTTATGTGTAGATGGAATTGGTGATCCTAGTACTACTGTATATCAGCTGTTGAATTTTGTGATGATCTTGTGATGGCCTTTGATTCTTGACTAGTTTAGAAATTGTTGGTGGAAAATGAAAAGTCTGCGGAAATTTTTGTGACTAGCGTAGTGTTAGGATGAGGCCAAAAAAAAAATTAAAAGGTTTTATCGTGTTAAGATTCAGGAAATGTGAGACCTTAGAGTTTTGTGAAGATTGGGGGAAGTGATGTGGGGATGTCTAGGGAGTGTGAGATTCGCATCACGGGGGAGTGATGAGTGGTTTGTGTTTTTAGGTAACAAGTGTACCATTGGTAAGAATTGTCTTGGGTAACCCAAATCGTGTGATCGTCGTTGACCTACTCGGTCTTGTGTTGGGTATAAGAGTGTGTTGGCCATCTAGGCGTGTGAATAGAATTCCTTCGAGAATGGTATGTAGGTGTTTGAAGACCGGGAGCAGAAACTCTCGGGTGATTAGTTAAATTGAGTGGTATCAAGGTGGGTGACAAATAGTCACTTTAGAATGGTTTAGATGTGGGTTGTAAAGTTGAGCTTTTGGAAAGTTAGCGTAAATTTGGCTAGAAGACGGCGTGGTGCCGTGGGTTGTGCCTAGGGCGTTGGGCCTTGCATTTGTGTGTGGTTATCGGCGTGCGCATCTCTGTGTAAGTTTTTGAAGCCCGTGAATCGGGGTAAAATGTTAGCTTCTTGATTGGGAATACTCATAGGCCTCTGGGTGTCGTTGATTCTTTTGGTTAATGTTTGTGTTGGTGTGGAACTTTTGGAGATTGGGAAGTTATGTGTGTTGCATTATTCCTTTTAACATCGTGATTAATTCTATTTGATGTGGTTATGGAAATGTGGTTGTCTCATTGTGAAAAACACTATAAATGTGTTGGATGTGATTGGGTGATGGTGGGATTCACCGGGTGTGGTTGAGAAAATAAATGGATAAGTGATTGTTGACTTTTGATTTTTTTTTTTTAAAAAAATCTCATGGCATTTTTATTTCAACTAAAACCCGTGGGGTGAGATTTCAAGGTTTGTTTTGAGAAGCTAATTACAAAATAAATTGGTTTATCCAAAAATTCTAACACGCGTCCTTTATTTGGAAAATGGTATGAATTTAAGTGAACTTTTTTTATTTTGTCTTGAAAATGCATGAATAAGGAAAAGAGTTTTCATTTAAGAGGATGTAAACAAATTTCGTTAAAACTAGTTTATGTGGCCTTTTGTTACTTTGTGTAGATGATAAGTGGCATAGTAAATATAATGTTATTGGTCGAGCGGAATGGAATGATTGTGATAATCTGTGTTTATGGCACAATACTTGTATTTCTTATTTACCATTGTGGAAAATGTGTGTTATGTTGGTTGTAGCATCACCATGTGGGTGATGGGCATTATTGGGTGACGGCAGAGGCTCACCGATTGTTATGTGGGAATGGAATTGGAAATAAATGAATTCTGGAATTTTGCTCGAAAAAGAAGAAATTGTATCTTGGCTTGTGGCCGGTGTAAAAAAATTTGAACCTCTCTAAGAAAATGTTTATTATGTAAAGCAAAGATTTTTACCGAGAATTGAGAAAATGGATTAAATTTCTTTTGGGTTTGAGATGTTAATTGTTGTACCTTTATGGTTGAGTTGGTGTAACCACTTTAATTGTATTGCTAAATCTTTAAGTTTGTGTGTTCGGTTATATGGATTGAGGGGTGTTGTAAGGTCTTGTTAGGCCAGGATCTTGTCTTGAGCCGGGTTTTGTTGTAACCTTTTCCTTTAAATGAAGTAATCAAGGATCTTGTGGTGAAGATCTAGTTTCCCACTTTGTTGGAGTGCTAAGCGTGGCAGTGTTTGGGTTAGTAGTGGTTGATGCCCTGAGTTTGTGCGTGGTTGTTGTGGTTATTGTTGTTCTTGTCTCATAGACCCAGTAAGTGGGGTGAATCGAGGGGAAGTCTGTGACCCTTTCCTTGTGTTCTTGACTAATTCGGTATTCTTGGTGTTCCTAGAGCTGGGGTAGTACTCCGAATTTGGTTATGGCCGGGAGTTGGTGTTGTGTTTCCTTGGTTGGTTGGGAGAACTTCCTTGGTACCGTGTTTTTCTTTTGACTTGTTAGCCTTGTTTCGGCGTTGTTAAATTTCAGGGACGAAATTTCCTAAGGTGGGGAGGTTGTGATGACCAGTTCGTATTTAACCTTATTCTCTAGCGTTGTGTCGGTATTGCCTTCGTTCGAAGTCAGGTTTCAAAGTCTGGTCCTGCCGTCAGTGGTGTTCGTTGTTCTTGAGAATTATTTCTATAGATAATTTTGGTTGCATTGTTTCATTTTCTGAATTTGCGCGTGTCCCGGAGGGTGTGAGGTTGACTCTGGAGTGCCGGGGAGGAAGCCGAAGTTTTTCTGGGCTGGAGGTCCAGGGCCGCACGTGCGGGAGGTCAAGCTGCACGTGCGGGAATCAGGGCAGTGGGCTGGGTGCCCACTGCTAAAAAGGCAGGTCTGCGAGGAGGTGCGGGGAAGGACTGCACGTGCGAGGGTGAGAATCGTACGCACCGGAAGGCCGCTCCGCAAGTGCGGCTGTGCTCGTTTTTGCTTCGTTTTTCGTGCTCTTCAGCTATATTTTTGCACTTTTGGCCCCTTTTCCTCCATTTCTGATATATCACTCTCTCTCTACAATATATTTCTCTCTTTTTCTCTCATCTCTCTACCCAAACCCACAAAAACATTATATCTTCTTTGATCTCAAGAAATTCGTAGAGATTTTGATGCTAGTCCCTTATACCAAAATGATGAGCGTGTCAAGGGCTTCGTCTTGACCGGTGGAGATCTTCGTCTTGATCGGTGGAGATCGTGTTTCGGTGAAGTCAGTTTTTGGGCTTTTTCTCCTATTCTCTCTTGAGGTAGGGATTTCTTTGATTCTTTTCAATGCCTCTACTACAGATAGATATGTGGTATGCTTTTATTGCATAAAAATCATGTGATATGGGTTCATTTTCGAAAATCATGTTAGAGGGCATAAGATATGGGTGTAGAGATTGAGATTTCATGAGGTGGGTTGATGTTGGGTTAAATTTGGAGTGTGATTTATTATATTCATGATTAGAGAGTCAAAGCCCTAATTTTTTTGTAGTTATGTCTATTAGATAAAAAGGGATGGAACTTGTGAAATAATTATGTTATGGACTTATGAAATGAGGTTAAAGTGTTGGAATTTGATTTAAGATTTAATTGGATCTTACGATTTGCGTATTATTTTGGTGTTGGATTGACTATGTTTTAATACAATAAATTAATAAATTGTTAATTGTAAAAAAAGAGAATATAACCGTGAAATTAGATTATTATAGAATTACATTACATTAAATAGAAATGATGTGAATTATAACTTGCCACCATGATAGAAATCTCCTATTTAAAATGATGGAAGGTGAATTGGTCATATTTTTGTGAAATAAAGTAAAATTTGATTTAAGGCATAAGATGGAAAATGTTATTGTAGAAGAAAAAGGTAATTGGTTTTTTAACAAAAGGAATGAAACGTTAACAAAATATGAGTGCCGGAGACGTACTTGAGTTTGGATCACTAATGCTTTACTTCTTTGTTGTTGATTGTTGGACTTAAAACCTCATGAGAATTGAATTGTTAAAACACATGCGTTGAAAAACAAGCACATAGAGGTTTTGTCCCTAGGTTATCGGTGGAGGATGACATTGTTGTGTTGAATGGTTACGTATACGTTTTATGCTTGATTTGGTTGCACTCTGTTGTGGTTGCGTGTATGCATTGCATTTGTTGGTTGTACCTTATCGTGTTGTGATGATCGAAAGGGGTGTAATGCGCTGAGAATCAAAGGTACCATTACCTTCCAGCTAGCGCCTGAAGAATTGGCTGCACTGAGAATCAGAGGTACCATTCCCTTCCAGCTAGCGCTTGGTAAAATGGAGCAGAGGTACCATTCCCTTTCAGCTGGTGTCTGGTAAATTGGCATGTTGTTGTTGAGAGGTGAAAACATTGGCTTACCGTGCTTGAGGCAAGTAAAGCGGAGATTTGTTGTTATTGTTGTCTTACTTGGTTATTTGTATTATGTGTTGTGATGATCATGATTCGGTGAGGTTGAATTGTCTTATATGTAATGTAGACGTGTTTGAGTATGTTTGGACGTGTTGAGAGTGGTTGAGGGAGTTTCCCACTAACAATGAATTATTGATAATATTTCTTGAACTTGAACGTAAGGTTGAGATGCAATGAATGTGTGGAGTCAGACTTGGATTTTTATTTTGAATTGATAAATATATGAGAGCATTGGCTTTGGTGAACGTGTTTTAAAAAATATAAAGTGGGTATTATGGGTATTTGTCACAAATGGAAATATGGAAATGGGTAAGAGTTGTTCATTGGGAAAAAGGGTAGTAAAAGTGGAAATTGGTGTTGTTAGATAACTGAATGATTTTGAGAATAGTATATATATATATATATGCTTTGGTTATAAAATGTCACATTATTTATATGGTATGAGATTAGCATTCATGATAATAGCTATCTGTAAGTTGCTATTGTTGAGGATCATGTTGAGATCGCTACTGGACTATATGTTCATCCCACGTTGTTGAATCTTTTTCAGGTGATTATCAGGAGGTGCTACAAGATTTCAGATCTCCTTATTTGTTGGCCACAGGGCCTCTTTATGTGTAGGCGGAATGCCATTGATGTAGAAGGGTTACACCTTTCCTCTTGATTTTTAAATGATGTAAGCCTACGGGCAACTTCTTTAATTGTATATTCATGTTGCATTCATTTTTATCCGATGAAGAGAATCTTTTTTTATTTATTCCTTGAGAATATTACGAGTTTCTGTATGCCAACTCTGAAATTGAATGTATAATAAAGTCTTGGGGATAGTAATCCGAGTAATAAAAAGTGGGGCGTGACAGGGTTGATCCCCTTATTTATGAAATTGCTTGCTGGAATTTGGGGTAGACACCAATCTTTGGTGGAGGGGGGGGGGGAGGGGGGTTTCGACCCCTCTTGCTTGCTGTCAAACATAAGTTTCTTTATAAGGTCGACTCCTGTGTTGCAAGGGTCGACCCCTGCAGACTTTTTTTCTAGATTTCAGTCTAGTTTTGGGCCTACTTTTTGGGGATTTTGACTTGATCTTTTGAGTTGACTTTGGGACTTCATTTTACTTTGACCTAACACTATAAATAGGTCCTTCACTTAACCTTTTCTTTACTTTTTCTTCTCTTTTTCCCTCTCCAAGCCATGAGTCACTCTCTGTCACGTCCCAAATTTTATTACTCGGATAACATTACCAATATTCATTAATTAAGTTCATTTACAAATGACAATTCATCCTTTGATGAAATGATAAATAATTAAATACACATGTTCCCTCTCGTTATACAACAATGACATTTACATACAAATAAAAGAGATGCCCTGAGGCTTACAATAAAAGAGATGACACTACTTTTTTAAAAAAAAAATAGCACTCAGCTAAACAACAAATGAAGTAGTACAATCCATCACTACATTACACTTATGAAATGGTAAAACTTATTGTTTGATCTTCAAATCCGAAAAGCATTCCCCGTACACATGTCCAGGCAGGGGGTGAGGAACCACTAGCTCACCAAACAATTTCATATTAAAACATTAGAAGATATGCGGGTACCAAAATACTCGTACATATACGTGAAATCATATCATGTCAAAATCATATGATTTTATTATATAATCTCTTAAATCCAATTTATTTAATTAACCATAACAAGTTAACTTAAATAAATAAACAAGTTTTAATAGCAACAGGACATCGTTTTCAATTCATTTAATTATCTCATTATCAATTGAATCAAATAATTAAACAATTCATCAAATCCATTTTATACAGTCTTATGAGGTGAATGCATGTGCCATGTCATGCTCAAAATATTTTCCTCATCTTTTGAAAATCTTATGCACAATGTCAATTTGAAAACACATTAATCCAACAATTTTAATGAAATTCCAAGATGGTAAATACGACTCAGGTAATCCCTAGGCTGGTGTCTGCAAGTAGACTATACAAGTACTACCAAATTGTCATTTTTACCGGTATTAACCGGAAGGCTCGACACCTATTCACGCGGGTTTCTGGTCTTTCACCATGGACACTCAGGCCAACTTAACCACTATCAAACTACACCCCCTTCCGGACTTACCAACGTATTTACCCAAAACAAATCCAAATGATCTTGTTTCTCAAAAACAATTCCTTTCTCAAAACTATAGTTTTCAATTGCAATTCAAAATCCATGATAACAATGAAATGGAATGGCAATGCAATGTGTAACAATGCATTAAGATAGTTCCAATTTCAATTCCAGCATACAATGTTCCATTATGATCAAATTCCATATCTCTATCAATGTAATATCATGATATAATGTCAAGAGATAATGCAATAATGTCAATGTTCATGTATGCACCACAAGTAAATCAACAACTTCTAACTTAGCCTTTTCAAGACAATTCAATAATATCCTTTTCAAGACAAACTTCCAAAATCAAACATTTTCTTACCTTTCCAAGAATCTCCTCATTTAAGTACCAACATGGTAATCCTCTACCGGTTACCAAAAACCAAAACTTTTAAACAATAGTTTCATCAATAGCAATAATATATAACACCAAAGCGGGTTCAAGGTTTCATAAATTTCTAACTCACATACTTTATCAATAAAATGAAATTATAATCTTTCCAAAACCCATCCCCTTCACAAACATTAAATAGAATCAAATTTCCATTTTTCTCATGCAAGTAAAATCTCGGGATCTTCAAGTTCAATCATAATTCTTAATAAGCATAAGTGAGTATTCCAACACTTAATCAATTATATCAAAATCTTCTCTTGACTATAATTATAAAATATAACACGAGTGTTCACTTTACAATTTTCAACATCCACCCCCATCGAATTAAACCAAGGAAAAATAATAAATAAATAAAAGTTTTGACAACTCATCTTTTTGTTTTAATCCAATTCATCCATTTGCTCCAAACGAGCTAAAATCACATTCTACTCTTTTCTTGTCAAAAATCGCCAAAAGATTCAAATATGTCATAAAAAATTTGAAGTATGAAATTATTATTATAACATTACTCAACTAGTAAAACTAGGAACCCAATACCATACCACATCAACTTAATCTCGCTTATTTCTCCAAATCTCATACTTGGTCGACTTCGTCACTTTTAATCTCATAATATTTAAAGTTATGAATTAAAAACCCAATAACACCCCCCCTTTAATTACAAATGATTTAAAATATTAACCAAACTAATTTAATTCATCAAATTAGTAAGTTCACTATGTTCACCATCTTCCAAATTATTAACACCAGCTTAACATTCTACACAATATTCCTTAATATCAATTTATTTTTCTCAAAAATAAATTCCAAATCAAAGATAAAAAAAAATATTTCAAATTTATATTTCTCAAAATAAATCATCTAATCATAATATGTTGTAAATACAATCCATACATCTTTTCAATTTTTATTTTTGGATTTGTTTTTACAAAATTATCAACACAGCATAATTTTCCCAAATCAATCTCAAAATATCAACATTCTTAACATTTCAACATAATTTTTCTCCCAAAAATTACTGAACAAAATCTGAAATATATATATATATATATATGCAATACCTCTTAAAATGACACATTTTCTCAAAATAACCCTAGCATAGCTTTAATGTAATGATATGTAGAAAGTCCCTACCTCAAATAATGAAGAAAAGCAGATCTAGAAGGCATATCTTGCCCGATCATGAATCCGAGACTACCATTGTGAAGATTACGACAAGCTCTCCGACTTTCATTTACAAAACTTTTACAAAATCTCACTTTAAAGACTCCTACTCGAAACTCAAAGGTTGAGCAACAATAAAGGAATAGGGAAAAAGAGAGAGACCGACAGAGAGGGGAAAGAGAGCTAAGCTCTCTGCTAAATGAAAAAAGAAAACAAAAGCAAAAGAATTGAAAGGAAGAAGAAATGACAGCAGGGAGACAAAAGGGGGGGCCACCCACATGGGTTTGTTTTCCCAAAGCTTGATTTTTCCCAAAAAAATATAATTTTTGTAATAATACCTCAAAATTTTATAATATAAATTATAAAATGATATAATTTTTCTCACCACAAAATATAATATTTTTGTACACCACAAAATATAACATTTTGATCACTACGAAATATACACAATTTCATTCTTTATAAAATATATAATTTTTCGCCATATGGTACACACCATAAAATCAACTATCAAATATTTATTATAATCCTATATAATAAATAATAACAACTCCTAAAGTGGTTACTACCAATCACCTAATTAAAAAGGACCAAACAGTTAAACATGAGTCATTAAACAAACTCAAATTAAATTAAATCTAAATCATGGGTCTCATCCATAATTCAAACATGGTCCAATTATATACCAAAATAGTCCCAACAAATTTATCTCAAATCCTGGTCCGAACACCCAAAACTTAATTTCAAATTCTGTTATAAATTAAACTGAACACCAATCAGTCCGTGAATTTTCATAAACTAAATACTCAATATTTAATTCTGAAATTGTTATCCAAAGTACTAGACTCATATGGGAACAACATATAAAAAGTTCATAATTTTCTGGGATCGGGAACTATTTTTAAAAAATACAAAACCGAATTGTTTTTGCACAGAATTTACACAACAATCAAATTCGAAAATTTGCTCAATTAAATTATGCACTGGCTATTAAAAAAAAATTTGGGTCATTACACTCTCTCCCTCTCCAAAATCACTTTTTGCTCAAAGATTTTTAGATCTACTCACTTGGAAGCATCTTCTTGCCTTGCTCCTTTGAGATTAAGTGTAGAGCTTATCAAGAATTTCATTTTGATCCAAGTAGAAGTTAGTTTCGACAGCTTTGGAGTTTTAACCTTGTTTTTCTCATCTTCTCTTCTAAGCTTGAGGTAGGGATTTTCTTTGAGTTATATATATATATTTTTGCAAGATCTAGATGATTTTCGAAATTATCCTTTGATTAGTTTTTTTGAAAATTGATTGTTGATTCAAGAAGATGAGTGATCTTGAGAGTGGGTTTACTTCCTTGTCCTTTAAAAATAGAAATTGAGGGTTTTTGAACTATGTTGATGAAAGAAAGATGGTTTTGGTGAGATCTTCTCAAATATTTGAAGATAAATGATTTTTGGTGAGAAAACCTAGAAATTTGGGATTTTTAATAAAGATATTGAAAATCTTTAGAATATGTTATTATATTTATTTTGTGTGCCAAAATAAATGATGTTTGAAAATTGTTTATTTATTACATATAAATGATGATTTTCCATGGAATAAGGGAATTGTTGAAGTTATGGAATATTGTGTGGGAGTATTGAAAGTGAAAGAAATATTGTATTGTATTATTAATCATTACATTGGCATATCAATTCATTTAATAATGAAGAGCTTTGAAATTTGATTCGAAAATTTTGCATTTAGAAAAGAATGTTGAGAAACAAGTTTTCATAAAATGGTTCTGGGATAAATACGGTGGTAAGTCTTGAAAGATGGTGTAGATTATAAGTGTTGAGCCTTCCAGCTAATATTGGTAAAAATGACAGATTAGAAGTGTCGAGCCTTTCGGTTAATACCGGTAAAAATAACAAATTTTTAGTACTTGTATAGTCTACTTGCAGACACTGACCTAGGGATTTACGGAGTTGTATTTACCGCCCCTTGAATAAAATTTGATAAATGTTGAGCTGTTGAAATTGCATGACATCATTGAGCATGATGGTTTTCAAAGGATGAAGGTGTGTTTTACTTTCAAAAAGGTATGGCATGGCATAAGTATTCCATCTCACGAGACTTGTATAAAATGTATATATTTTGTTAAGAATTTCCTATTAGGCTTTATGCTCACCCTACGGGATTTTTGTGTAGGAAAAGATGTGGTGATTCCCCCTAACTGAAAGGGTGGAAGTTGTAGCACGTCCGCGGGGGACCTCGGCTACAGCTCGGACTCGATTTTTTGTTTGTTGCGGTTCTAAATCTGAACCAAAGAGTCCACCTCTGGCAAATCGTTTGAGAAAACAGATTTTTGAAAAGTAGTGCCAAACATGGACTGCTTTGCCAGATTACAGAGTCGCCACCTAAATATTTTTTATGGGGGAATTTAGGAAACCCTGACTCGGTGCCGAAGGCCACGTGTCCGTCATCACCAAAGTGATCTTGGCTCGGGAGCTTGGGTACGATCGGGGAAGGTCAGCTATGAGCACCCCCTTTCGCCCGGTCCGAAGACCGGCCTCTACTAACCGTGATATCCGATTTTGAAAACATTACATGTTCTTATCCCAATTATTAACCTAGAATTACTATGTTGTGCGCACGGCAAACAAGTATAGACTGGGTTGCCTAATTTGGAAATAAGCATTGCATATCCGTTTGTTTTGAAAACAGTTTGAAATTGCTACTCGCAAGTAGGCTAAAATGCGGATTTCAATGAGTTTTCCAACTCAAGCAATCCAACCTCCACCCACAGGCATTCAAACAGTTTATCACATAAGCAACTAGCCGCATGGTAGATATGCTGTCATGTTAACATTCACACGCATGCGCTATGCTAAAGCATAAATACTTACATCGTACTCCGTGCCAAAACAAAAGCTTATCAGAAATCCATGCATGGACCTAGCATACTGAAATGTCTAATGCAACACATGCAAAGTTGTAATCTAGGCAGGCTCGGCTATCCTAGACATGGCATGTGAAATGCTACAACTATCACGTATTCAATTTGGAATTGGAAGTGCGATGCAGTTTGTATGATGTACCGAGCCCGGTGCATGTAAACAAATGCATGGATGCACGCATGCATTGCATAAGGTATGCTAATTTAAATATGCCCTAATCTACCATCATAAGCAGGTAAATAAAAGGGAAGAAAGAAGTGGGGGTTGGAAGACATACACACACTCACCCACACTTATTACAATTGCGCCCTCACTCGGAGGGACCAAAATAATAATACAGTCCCAAAATAAATGAATAAATATTACAAATTCTAATTACTGAATAAATAAATGTGAAATAAAAGGGGGCCACAGCCCCTCCCCTCGGGATGCGCGAATGATGCATGCTCGATGTCCGCCTTGCCCGGGAACCCGCACCATGCCTCTGTTCCCTCTGCTTTTGCTGCCCTGCCTCTCTGGAAAATTTCCAGAGTCCTGGGACACCTTCCACATACCCTGAATATTACCACCGGCTGAAGGGTTGGACCATCGGCTGCAGGGTTTGGCCACCGGCTGCAATTGAGATTATCGGCACAAAAAGTGTGCCGGTCGGCACTGAAGAGTGCCGGTCGGCACTAAATTCCTGCAGGAGACAGTTTTGACAGCAGCAGACAGCAACAGAGCATGGTATGGAATTTTGGGACAAATGTATGCACGGACACACTCCCTATCATGCAATGGACTCAAGGGAGCATGGCCCTCGACCCCCGGGCCACCAATCACGCATTTCAATGCATGATGGCCCAAGAAGCCAAAGTGTGCAACTTCAATGTGGAATGAAATGCACATAAACAAACAAAGAGCTCAACCTCTATCATACTCAATTCAAGAGGTAAAGCATGCATGTCAAATGCAACCTAAGCATGCAATCTAACATGCAATATGAACATGCAAGTATATAAACATGCTAGGCACACAACCTAAGCAACACATACAAAGTAAGCATGCTACCACACATGAGGGAATGGACTTAAACTAGATTAGGCAGCCTCAAACAAGCCTAAAACAGTGGCCATAAGATGAAAATGAGGCGCCTCGAAATGCGTGCACACTTGCACGCAAACCGAGGCGATGGCATATACAATGCAATATGGCTAAAATGGCATATACAATGCAACATGGACTTATACTAACATGAGAGAGCCTCAACCACACTCACATAAGAGGCCGTGAGATGAAAATGAAGTGCCTCGAAATGCGTGCACACGGGCACGCAAACCGAGGCAATGGCATAAAGGCATGAAATGGCATGGCAAACGATATGCAAACATGCTAATGGAATTTCAGCACTGAAATGTGGGGGAAAACAGTCCCGAATCATGGCCAAAGTACATCCGATGCACGGAATAGTCCCGAAACATGAATTTTGGCACCCGAAATGGCCTATAGCTATGCCAAACGTGCAAGATATGAACATGAAGTATCAAGACAGCAGCTAGACAGTCCCAAAACAAGCATTTTTCAGTTTATTACATGGCCACAAAAACACATACAAGTATGGGAAAAATCCTACGCAAGGAAAGGGCCACAAGGAGGGCAAAGAGATAACCGATACATGGAGGCTCCAAACAAGTGAGGGCCCTTCTACAATGTTGTAGAGGGACCCAAAATATGGCTATTTAAAGCAGATGGCCGAGCCAAAATCAGTATACAAATAGGCTCAAAATGTCATGCAAAACAAGGGCAAAATGAGGCCACAACATGAGGTATATAAAGGGTGCATCAAACAGTCAAAGACCCTTCATGAGACATGTAGAGGGGGTCAAAATAAGACACTTTTCAGGCCTGTTGAAGACCCAAAAACAGAAGCATGGTAGGCTAACAAAGCATGCAAAATTACGGTAAATAGAAGAGATTATGAAACAAGTGCAAGATAGAGTTACCAAACATGGTTGAGCCCTTCTTCAATGTTGAAGAAGGGCTCAAAATAAGCCTACTTACAGTTTATTACATGCTCAAAAACAGGTTATACACCAGCCAAATATACTATGCAAGAATCATGGCATACAAGGGGGTAAAGAGATAGGTGCTAGATGCTATCACCAAACAGCAAGGGGTCCTCAATCAAACATGAAGAGGACCCAAAATAAGACTATTTGAAGTTTGGGTCGGAGCCCAAAAGTGCTTGCAAGCAAGGCTTAGATATGGATCAAGAAAAGGCTAGAAAAGGGAGAATGAGAACTCACCCTTGAAGACTAACTCTTGGCTGCCCTTTTGACTGAAAAACAGTGCCTCCTAGCCTCTGAGAAGACCTCCAAGCCGCTGGAAATGGAGTGGTGGTGGTGGTGCTAGGTGGTGTAGAGCAAATGATGCAAGAAACAAGGTGTTTGGAAGCTTGGATAAGATAGATATAGAGAGGGAGGTGGGATATATGTATCTATATCAGAATATATGTATATCCTCTGGTTTTTTGATCCAAAACATCCAACCTTAGACAAAGGAGAAGGAATGGTGCTTATATAGGCAAAGAAGACTTAATGGCTAAGCAAAAGAGGGAGGTTCAAGAGGTGCAAGAGGGTCTTGGCTTATCAAAGAAGCTTGGACAGCTGGTAGGCTTCTTGAGGAAGCCAAGACAAGGGGTCAAGGCTTCCTCAAGAAGCCTTGAGCAAAGGGTGCACCAAAAAGGGCCAAAAGGTGGTTAAAGGGATAAGTGATAGCTGCGGGTCTCAAATGGCCGAGAGCCCTTCAACAAAGTTGAAGAGGGGCTCAAAATAAGACACTTTGTAGTTTACGACTAAGTCCAACACAGCCCACAAGTACACCTAAAATACCGTGCAAAACAGGCCTAAAAAGAGGTAAAGAGACAAGTGACAGATGGAGATGTCAAACAGTAAAAGGTCCTTAATCAAAAATGAAAAGGACCTCAAAATATGACTATCTCAAGTTCGGGTCGGGGCCCAAAAATGCAAGATGAGGGTTCGGGAGCCGAAACACGCAGTTCGGGCCCCGAAAGTGGGCTGTCAGGCACCGGAAGTGGTGTCCGACCACGAAGTTGGTCTCTCGGACCACAGTGTCCCTCGTTATGATGAAACAGAGGTACCTGCCAAGAATGAACAAAAACCGATGCAAAACGAATACTCGGGGACCAAACCGCGCGGTTCGGGGTCCCGAAAATAGGCTGTAAGCACCGAAAGTGGCATTCAGCCACGAAGTGGGCATCTAAGACCCCAGTGTCCCTCGTTAAGATAAAACAGAGGTACCTGCCAAAAACCGGAGGAATCGGAGATGGTTGGGTGGTCCCGAACCGAGGCATACGGCCTGACGGCTCCGAAAACCGGGAACCGGGCTCCGAAATGGGCAAAATGGCCTACGGCCACGAAAAGTAGCCCACGGCCACCGAGAGATGATCTGCTGGACCTCTCCCTCCCCGCAGGAAAGAAAACAGAGAAAACCGAGTCTGGTTCGCAAACCGAGGCAAGGCGCAGAAGAGGGTTCGGAAGTCCGGAGGCAGGGCGCACGGCCGCGACTCTGAGACCTCTGAACGAGCACAATATGCAACATCACCGAGCGCTCAATCGGTGACGTCTGAGTCTTAAGGTCGGTCAAAAATGGGGTGTCTACAGTTGCCCCTCTTTGACAGAACTCGGAAGTCATAACAATGACGGGAGTGAATGTCAAAGCCCAGAGACGACCCATTTTTGACAAGGCCGAAGACTTAGACAATCATACAAGATGAACAGAGATATGCGCCCGCAGGCGTGCCCGCAGGCAGGGGCAAAATGCAAAATGATATGCAGGGAGATTTTGAAAATTGGACTTATACGCTGCGCGAAGCCGGTTTTGACAAGTAAAGTGCACAAAATAGTGCGAGTGCGAGTGAGAAGTAATGCGAAATGCAATGAGATGCGCAAAATAGCGCGATGAAATGTAATGCACATGACAGTGCGATGGAGGTGCGCAAGATAGCGTGATGCAGAGTGAATGCACAAACAGTGCTAAACAGATGCACAAAATAGTGCGATGCAAAGGTGTAAAGTAGTATGAACAGGGTAATGCACAAAACAGTGCGATACAGATAAGGTGCGCAAGATAGCGCGATACGCAAAATAGCGCGAACAATGAATGCATGCAAAATGCACAGGTAAAGTGCGCAAGATAGCGCGAATGATACAATGCACAAAAAGTGCGATGCGCTGAATAGCGCGATGCGTTAGACAACGCGAGTGCACGAGACAGTGCGAATGCACAAGACAGTGCGATGCAATATGCTAACAAGTGCATGTGAAGTGCGCAAGATAGCGCAAATGATATAATGCACAAAATAGTGCGATGCGCTAAACAGCGCAAGTGCACAAGACAGTGCGATGTGGCATAGATGCACAAAACAGTGCGATGCGCAAAATAGCGCGAATGAATGGATGCAAAATGCAAGTAAGGTGCACAAAATAGTGCGATGCGCAAAATAGCGCGAATCATGAATTGCACAAAATAGTGCGATGCGCAAAATAGCGCGAATGATGAATTGCACAAAATAGTGCAATGCGCAAAATAGCGCGAATGAAATGCAATGCACTAACAAGTGCAAATGGGGTGCGCAAGATAGCGCGAGCAAATGTAATGCACAAAATAGTGCGATGCGCAAAATAGCGCGAATGAAATGTAATGTAAAATGTAATGAGATGCACAAAATAGCGCGATGCGCAAAATAGCGCGAATGCAATGTAATGCACAAGACAGTGCGATGGAGGTGCGCAAGATAGCGCGAAGATGTGATGCACAAAACAGTGCGATACGCTAAACAGCGCGAATGATTTGAAATGCACTAGACAGTGCGATACGCTAAACAGCGCGAGTGATTTGAAATGCACAAGATAGTGCGATACGCTAAACAGCGCGAGTGAGATACAACCACAAGATGCACATGACAGTGCAAGTGAGATACAAAGTGTAAGTGCACAAGATAGTGCGAGTGAGATAAAATGCACAAGAAAGTGCGATAAAATGCGACTTCTATGCAAGTATGGGGGCATTTTCCATGCAATATTGAAAGCAAGCATATTTTATGCATGAATCATAACGATGCGCGGCACACATGCAACAACAGTGTATATGAAAGTTCATATTCTATGCAATAGAGGAGCATCAAATATGTACTCTGGTGTTTCCGATTTACCTCTCAGAGGGTTTTGCAACACACTCAGCTCGAAAAGGGTACACCCTGTTCATATTGGCAAGAGATAACATCTGCTGCTGCTTTAATTGTCGTTCTGACTTGAAGCAGGCTTACACTTGAGGTAGAGGCGCACTCATACTTCGGTAGCATTGACAAGGCCTGAAGAGGTACATCCGGAGTACAATCACGGAATTTGCTGAAGGTGAAACACACTCAGATGCTTCAATTTTCCCTCTTTTCTTTTGCTTTGTAGTCTGGAACCCATATTGCTTCAGATAGGTCCGGTTTTACTGTTCTCACATGACCTGGGTTGAACCCTGCGGTTTTATGAAAGAACAAATACTGTTTTGCACAAATGTGGGGAATGGCACAACACTCTGAGCACACCACAAATCATTTTTTGAAATTAGAAATGAGTTTTAACCGGGTATTGAGCCTACAACTGAACACAGCGAAAAAGACTCAAAAAGGAAAACAAAGGTAAACAACCTAAACACAAACACAGACACTTGAAACGACTCAAAACAAGAATTGAGACAAACAAAACAAACACAAGACGCAAATGTTGCACAGGGAGCCTGTTTCACCGGGTATTTATTTTTCCCACCCTTTCTTATTTGTGACTCTCACATCACTCGGCCCTCAAGCTCGGTTTTTCTCTCAAAAACCCTTTTCTCTCACTTTTTCTCTCAACGCACACCTCTCTATTCTTCAATCCCTCATTTTTCATCCCTCCCCTGGGTGGTTGATGGATAGATAAAGTTGCGAGCTCTTGCCCCTAGCATCCTGCTAGATTTTTGTTCACAACAGTGAGTTTCTCCCACAGAGGGGTTGTGCTACAACTGGGTGTGTAGCAAATCTGCAGCTAACATCGGTTGATGATGCCCTGCTGGGGAGTTTGGACGTGGTTAGATCTGTCCAGATGAGGAAGTGAAGATCTTGATCCATTCCGGTTTGTGCTTCGCACTTGGCTTGATACCTCGTTGCTTGGAGGATGAGAGAGCTTTCAGCCCTTTGTTGTTGGCTTCAGTTGTGCCCTCTTCTGGCAGGTAGATTGCCCTTCTTGGCAAGTATGTTGAAAATGGGGAAAAGACAGAACACTGACTCAACTGTGCCCCTAGTTCATCATTTTTGACCATTTTTTGGTTAAAAACAATTTTGACCAACATGAAGTTAGATTAACATGCTTGTTCGATTTTTGATTTGAAATCATGCAAGTCAGGCTATGAGCACTGAAAATTTTCCTTTTTTTGTCCAAGAAATGGTCCAGTTTTGGAAAAATTGAATAATTTTTGAGAGAATAGTCAACCTCAGTAAAAATTCTCAAAAACTGTTTTTGCAAACGGCCACTGCTCAACAGCAGTGAACCACTCTTGAGATGCACAACCTCGGACCCATAGCAATGGAAAATTGCCCCTTGTCTGAAGGACACTGCATGGCAACGGAAAGTTGCCCCTTGTTTGAAATGACACCGGCGTTTTGAATGGCAACGGAAAGTTGCCCCTTGTTTGGATGATCACAGCGTATTGAAGTCATCCTTCAGAGCGACGATCACAACCGAACTCTCGGATACAGAGAAGGCAAAGATGATCAAAACCATTTCATGGACACAATCTGAATTTGAAGTGTTTTAGGGCTGGACTTCAGAATGAAGTTGCCTACGTATCCCAAAGATGGGAATCAAGCCTTACGTAGTTCGGGGTTAAGGTACACTCGGGTATTTAACCTCTCCTTTTTATGCTCTAACTTTTGCCAAGGCGCCTATTGCAGGTTTTCGACCTTGCGAGCTTTGTTCTTCTTTCTTTTCTTCTTTTTTTTCTATTCTTTTCATTCTTTTTCTTCTTCTTTTTTTGCATTTTCTTTTCTTTTCTTTTTGCCTTTTTTTTTGTATCTTTGCTTTTTTTTTCTTTTTTAATTTCTTCATTCTTTTTCTTTGCTCTAACTTTTGCCTGGGTCGCCCTTCCGGGTTTTCGGCCCAGCGAGCCTCTCAAAGGGTAAAAGTGTAGCAAGTCCATGCCAAATGGTTTTGAGTTTTGAAGCCATCCGTATCCAGGAGAGTGGCTGTTGTATTGACTTGCAGAAAGATCCATCTTTGGCTCTTCGAGCACATCGACATTTTTGCCCCTAGTTCGAGGGGTGCTTCTGATCTAGCTTGCAAGCTTCTTCTGATGAGGTCATCTGATCTTCTTGATCTGACTTTGGTGCCTCTTGTTCGAGGGCTGCTTCAAATCTGGCCACACAGGCCTCACATCATGATTGTCCTTTGAACATTCTGAATCCAAGTTCAAGGTTTGAAAGGGGGTTGAGTCTCGAGGCTGAGAGCGATCCTAGGCTGCACAATCTCAAGAGCGATTCCACACATGTCTTCGCAGGACCGCGCAAAACATTTTTTTTGAAAGTTTTTAAGAAAGCGACAAATCGCTCGCGCTGAAGACAGTGTAGGACCAATCTGGATCAAAGCTAGGGTCCTTCTCAGTACTCACACTAACAAGCATGATTTCATTCATTAAGGGCTTAGCACGCCTCTCTTTCTCTCAATTGATCAAAGTTTTGCAAATCCCGAGGAATTCCTCCCTCTTTGTTTTCACCACAGTGTTCAAAAAGTTTTGAAAAACTTAGGTCAATGCAATAATTTCAAGGCACAGAAAAGACAGAGTTCTTATCAAATACTGTCATCTCATTTAGAATTTCTGGCACAACTAGCACATGGCAGATACAAACACAAGAGTGTGAAAATCACTGCTGTTCCATTCAAATCTTCTGGTGTAACTGGCTCCAAGGCAGAAACAGACTCAAAAGAAACTGAAAAGACAAACACAAAACAAAATGGTGATGTCGAGGTAACACCCCCGGAATCACCCGACTTCTAACAAAACAGGACTGACTCGATACAACAAGACAGACCAACTGACTCAGTATGAAAGGACTGACTCAATACAAAAGACAAGACTGACCCAATACCCAAGTCAGAAAGCAAAATTAACAGCATTTGTACATTGCTCAAAACAGTGCATGCCGTCCACCACATCTGAAGTAAACTGAACGCCGCCCGCAGGTGGTTCATCTCCTGATCACATCACATTATCCCCCACAGTTCATTGATCAAGTGCCGATAGACTTTGCTGAGCTGGTGCGACGATGACCTTATTGTCAATCAGATCTTGTATTTCGTGGCGAAGACGGAAACAACTATCAGTGACGTGGCCGACTTGCTGATGAAAGGCACAGTACTTGGCCGGATCATGGGAGGGAGGAAGTTTATTTGGCAGTGGCCGGCTCCAGGGGTTTCAGGTGCCCCTTTTTAATTAGGACCCTCAAGGCCGCTGATAGAGACATGTACAGTGGTGCGAACACCCTCTGGCCCCGAGGTGGGTATTTTGAGGTTTGTGGCTTTTTGCTGGATGCACCAGCAAAGGGATTGACAGGCGCTGACTGGGTTTGCTGGTCTCTTCCGAGTACGGGGCTAGAGCTGAAAGGAACATTCCTGGTACAAAGGCCCTTCTCCCGCTTGCCCTTGATTCAAACTGCCCTAACTTGAGTGGCGAAAGTGTCATCCACAGTTTTTGCCAAACTGCGAGGACTTGCTCTTCGTTTAATCCCTCGGCTTTCAAAGCCTCAACATCCAACTGAAGATGTTCATGGGGACTAATGCTTGCCCCTGCCTTGTTCTTATCACTGGCCTCCACTTTGCTAAGAGGTTGGCCTTCTTCCAATGCAGCCCGTCCCAAGGTTGGGGAGCCTTTGACATGAACTCCCTGGTATGTGATGCGGTTGATGACGGGCCAAAACTCCGAAAGGTTAGATCTGCCACAGTTCTCTGAAGATCTTCGATCATTCTCATCAGCTCAGAAGTAGTGGGTTCATGGGTTTGGGATGATTGGGATTCAGGTGCATCCATCATGCACAAGTCCGTGCTTTCTGGAATGAACACCGCAGGCTTGGGCAGATGGGCTGGGGTGATATATACGCTGGGGTCGTAAGGGACGGCCAGTGTGTGAATTAGATTGAGATGTGGATGAGGTATTTGGTCATTGGGGTCTGAAGGTGGAGCTATCGTTTGGTTGTCAATGAGATTTTGGATCTCATGACGAAGGCGGTAGCAACGGTCGGTGCCATGACCGCGCTGCTGATGGTACATACAGTACTTGGAAGGGTTATGTCTGGCTGGGAGTGGGTTTGGAAGGGGTTGGGGTTCTAGGAGTTCTAGGTGCCCTTCTTCTCGCAGCTTTTTCAAAGCTTGAGAGAGACTCATGTAAAGAGGATGGAATTTTCGGGCTTGGGGCTGAGTTGAAGTGGTTGGTTTTTGGCCATTGAGGGAGGGGGTGATAGTGCCTACTTCTGAGCATTTCGCAGCTGTGCTACCATCAGTAGTAGCATTGGGAGTGCGAGCAACATTCTTCTTCAAAGGCTCATTATCTTCTGCAAAGATCCCTTGTTTGATGGCATCCTCGATTTGAACCCCCATTTCATGAAGGGCTGGAAAGGTAAACAGAGGTAGAACGACCATTTTTTGCAGCAACTTGCCATGCAGATTCCGAACAATCATCCTGATCTGATCTTTGTCGGAAGGTTTTGTAGTCATCATTGAGGCCTTTGCTCTCCATCTCGTCACGAACTCTGAGAAACCTTCCTTTGGCCCTTGGCGGGTGACTTCAAGATCACGAGTGGTGACCTCAATCTGTGTGTTGTAGGAGTATTGATCACTGAAGGCCTCAGCCATCTCTTCCCAGTTCTGTTTCACAGAGTTCTCCAATTTCGTATACCAGATTGCGGCTATCCCAGACAGGGTTCGGCCGAATAGTGACAATTTCTGGGCTGTGGTCAAACCCATTGGTCTCAGAATATCAGAAAACAGGTGGAGGTGCACCGTTGGGTCTCCAGAACCATCGAATCGATCAATATGTGGCATCTTGAACTGATCCGGTAATGTCACCATTGAGTCGGTATAACCATCCTCTATATCAGGAATAGAGTGGGCCCCCTGAGACTTTTTAAACAATTTCTCAAGCTTGCTCACTTTCAACGCCGTGGGGTTCGTCTTGAACTCAAAAGGGGAGTCTGGCAGGTTGATGGGTGTTTTAGATAGCTGGGGTAGAACCGGGGGCGGAGCCGGCCCCGTTGGAATGTCCGTATCTGCCTGGACATCTGGTGTTTCCCCGGGTGTCTGAACCCCTGGTAGTGGAGGAACTTGTTGTGAAGCAGACGCTCCGGTTTGCTGCTCTAGCCTAGCAATTGTCTCTGCCTGTTGGGCTATGACCACAGCTTGTTGCTTGGCGAATTCTGCTTGATGGACAGCGTCTTGCTGCATGGCTTTCATACTATCCTGGAGTTGGCGCACCATCTCTTCCAGACTCGACATATTGTCCTGGTCTAACTGAGCAACCGGTATATCTGTGCCTGCTGTAAGTTCGGAAATCTCTACCCAACTGCTCAAAGATCACTGATCTGGTAGCTGTGGTACTGGTGGTCTATGTCTGACTAGCCTTCTCTGGCCCTGATTACCCTTGAACTGAGCC
The DNA here is from genome assembly GCA_030407325.1 of Camellia japonica. Taxonomy (NCBI): domain Eukaryota; kingdom Viridiplantae; phylum Streptophyta; class Magnoliopsida; order Ericales; family Theaceae; genus Camellia; species Camellia japonica. Next base: position 82,929,441 of record JAPPVO010000031.1, read on the forward strand.
TCTGACCTGACAAAGTCTATCAGCACAAATCCAATGTACCCGGGGGATAGTGGAGCCTTCTGAAGCTATAGTTCCAGGACTACCTAGCAAAAGAGAAAACAGACAGCATCTCAGCTCAACTTCACTGGAACGGATATGAGCAAAGCTGAACGACTGTATTCTATTACTGATCACTGTTCCCCGAAATCACTGCCCCAAATCTAAATCTGATACCCGCAGATATAACTGGTTCTCAAAAACACTGATACTGGTGCCCTCAGGCCGGATACCCAAACTTGCAAACTGATATATGCATTCCCTGCAGAGATACACTCTAAAAGCACATAACAGGTAGAAGAGAGCCAATACACCCCTATGTTGGGGTAGGGTTTCCCTGTCCTATTTTGTCAGGAGCTAGGGTTTCACTACGCACGCAGCGGTTTCAAACAACCTAAAATCGGGTAAGCAACCTGTCCTAGTTTGGAATGGTCACTATGGATTCCGAATATGCACTAGGTCGAATGGTCAAAAAGGGTGCCCCGGTAAAACCGGGGTTTGTGTTCCCATACTGGCAGAGCCCGCAACCGGTCAGCCTTATGGTCATGCCTTGACAAGACAAGCCTCCAGCAAACCGCTCAGGAATAGCAGATGGCCAACACGGTGTCCTAGGCGCACCAATGCACATGCAATGCAAAGAGACACATAAATGAAATCAAAACAGGATATCACGAGTTCGAGTCAAGCTCTCTAAAATCCCCAGTAGAGTCGCCAGAAACTGTAGCACGTCCGCGGGGACCTCGCTACAGCTCGGACTCGATTTTTTTTTGTTGCGGTTCTAAATCTGAACCAAAGAGTCCAACTCTGGCAAATCGTTTTGAGAAAACAGATTTTTGAAAAGTAGTGCCAAACATGGACTGCTTTGCCAGATTACAGAGTCGCCACCTAAATATTTTTTATGGGGAATTTAGGAAACCCTGACTCGGTGCCGAAGGCCACGTGTCCGTCATCACCAAAGTGTCTTGGCTCGGGAGCTTGGGTACGATCGGGGAAGGTCAGCTATGAGCACCCCCTTTCGCCCGGTCCGAAGACCGGCCTCTACTAACCGTGATATCCGATTTTGAAAACATTACATGTTCTTATCCCAATTATTAACCTAGAATTACTATGTTGTGCGCACAGCAAACAAGTATAGACTAGATTGCCTAATTTGGAAATAAACATTGCATATCCGTTTGTTTTGAAAAAGTTTGAAATTGCTACTCGCAAGTAGGCTAAAATACGGATTTCAATGAGTTTTCCAACTCAAGCAATCCAACCTCCACCCACAGGCATTCAAACAGTTTATCACATAAGCACTAGCCGCATGGTAGCATACTGTCATGGCAACATTCACACGCATGCGATATGCTAAAGCGTAAATACTTACATCGTACTCCAAGCCAAAACAGAAGCTTATTAGAAATCCATGCATGACCTAAGCATACTGAAATGTCTAATGCAACACATGCAAAGATGTAATCTAGGCAGGCTCGGCTATCCTAGACATGGCATGTGAAATGCTACAACTATCACGTATTCAATTTGGAATTGAAAGTACGATGCAGTTTGTATGATGTACCGAGCCCGGTGCATGTAAACAAATGCATGGATGCACGCATGCATTGCATAAGGTATGCTAATTTAAATATGCCCTAATCTACCATCATAAGCAGGTAAATAAAAGGGAAGAAAGAAGTGGGGGTTGGAAGACATACACACACTCACCCACACTTATTACAATTGCGCCCTCACTCGGAGGGACCAAAATAATAATACAGTCCCAAAATAAATGAATAAATATTACAAATTCTAATTACTGAATAAATAAATGTGAAATAAAAGGGGGCCACAGCCCCTCCCCTCGGGATGCGCGAATGATGCATGCTCGATGTCCGCCTTGCCCGGGAACCCGCACCATGCCTCTGTTCCCTCTGCTTTTGCTGCCCTGCCTCTCTGGAAAATTTCCAGAGTCCTGGGACACCTTCCACATACCCTGAATATTACCACCGGCTGAAGGGTTGGACCATCGGCTGCAGGGTTTGGCCACCGGCTGCAATTGAGATTATCGGCACAAAAAGTGTGCCGGTCGGCACTGAAGAGTGCCGGTCGGCACTAAATTCCTGCAGGAGACAGTTTTGACAGCAGCAGACAGCAACAGAGCATGGTATGGAATTTTGGGACAAATGTATGCACGGACACACTCCCTATCATGCAATGGACTCAAGGGAGCATGGCCCTCGACCCCCGGGCCACCAATCACGCATTTCAATGCATGATGGCCCAAGAAGCCAAAGTGTGCAACTTCAATGTGGAATGAAATGCACATAAACAAACAAAGAGCTCAACCTCTATCATACTCAATTCAAGAGGTAAAGCATGCATGTCAAATGCAACCTAAGCATGCAATCTAACATGCAATATGAACATGCAAGTATATAAACATGCTAGGCACACAACCTAAGCAACACATACAAAGTAAGCATGCTACCACACATGAGGGAATGGACTTAAACTAGATTAGGCAGCCTCAAACAAGCCTAAAACAGTGGCCATAAGATGAAAATGAGGCGCCTCGAAATGCGTGCACACTTGCACGCAAACCGAGGCGATGGCATATACAATGCAATATGGCTAAAATGGCATATACAATGCAACATGGACTTATACTAACATGAGAGAGCCTCAACCACACTCACATAAGAGGCCGTGAGATGAAAATGAAGTGCCTCGAAATGCGTGCACACGGGCACGCAAACCGAGGCAATGGCATAAAGGCATGAAATGGCATGGCAAACGATATGCAAACATGCTAATGGAATTTCAGCACTGAAATGTGGGGGAAAACAGTCCCGAATCATGGCCAAAGTACATCCGATGCACGGAATAGTCCCGAAACATGAATTTTGGCACCCGAAATGGCCTATAGCTATGCCAAACGTGCAAGATATGAACATGAAGTATCAAGACAGCAGCTAGACAGTCCCAAAACAAGCATTTTTCAGTTTATTACATGGCCACAAAAACACATACAAGTATGGGAAAAATCCTACGCAAGGAAAGGGCCACAAGGAGGGCAAAGAGATAACCGATACATGGAGGCTCCAAACAAGTGAGGGCCCTTCTACAATGTTGTAGAGGGACCCAAAATATGGCTATTTAAAGCAGATGGCCGAGCCAAAATCAGTATACAAATAGGCTCAAAATGTCATGCAAAACAAGGGCAAAATGAGGCCACAACATGAGGTATATAAAGGGTGCATCAAACAGTCAAAGACCCTTCATGAGACATGTAGAGGGGGTCAAAATAAGACACTTTTCAGGCCTGTTGAAGACCCAAAAACAGAAGCATGGTAGGCTAACAAAGCATGCAAAATTACGGTAAATAGAAGAGATTATGAAACAAGTGCAAGATAGAGTTACCAAACATGGTTGAGCCCTTCTTCAATGTTGAAGAAGGGCTCAAAATAAGCCTACTTACAGTTTATTACATGCTCAAAAACAGGTTATACACCAGCCAAATATACTATGCAAGAATCATGGCATACAAGGGGGTAAAGAGATAGGTGCTAGATGCTATCACCAAACAGCAAGGGGTCCTCAATCAAACATGAAGAGGACCCCAAAATAAGACTATTTGAAGTTTGGGTCGGAGCCCAAAAGTGCTTGCAAGCAAGGCTTAGATATGGATCAAGAAAAGGCTAGAAAAGGGAGAATGAGAACTCACCCTTGAAGACTAACTCTTGGCTGCCCTTTTGACTGAAAAACAGTGCCTCCTAGCCTCTGAGAAGACCTCCAAGCCGCTGGAAATGGAGTGGTGGTGGTGGTGCTAGGTGGTGTAGAGCAAATGATGCAAGAAACAAGGTGTTTGGAAGCTTGGATAAGATAGATATAGAGAGGGAGGTGGGATATATGTATCTATATCAGAATATATGTATATCCTCTGGTTTTTTGATCCAAAACATCCAACCTTAGACAAAGGAGAAGGAATGGTGCTTATATAGGCAAAGAAGACTTAATGGCTAAGCAAAAGAGGGAGGTTCAAGAGGTGCAAGAGGGTCTTGGCTTATCAAAGAAGCTTGGACAGCTGGTAGGCTTCTTGAGGAAGCCAAGACAAGGGGTCAAGGCTTCCTCAAGAAGCCTTGAGCAAAGGGTGCACCAAAAAGGGCCAAAAGGTGGTTAAAGGGATAAGTGATAGCTGCGGGTCTCAAATGGCCGAGAGCCCTTCAACAAAGTTGAAGAGGGGCTCAAAATAAGACACTTTGTAGTTTACGACTAAGTCCAACACAGCCCACAAGTACACCTAAAATACCGTGCAAAACAGGCCTAAAAAGAGGTAAAGAGACAAGTGACAGATGGAGATGTCAAACAGTAAAAGGTCCTTAATCAAAAATGAAAAGGACCTCAAAATATGACTATCTCAAGTTCGGGTCGGGGCCCAAAAATGCAAGATGAGGGTTCGGGAGCCGAAACACGCAGTTCGGGGCCCCGAAAGTGGGCTGTCAGGCACCGGAAGTGGTGTCCGACCACGAAGTTGGTCTCTCGGACCACAGTGTCCCTCGTTATGATGAAACAGAGGTACCTGCCAAGAATGAACAAAAACCGATGCAAAACGAATACTCGGGGACCAAACCGCGCGGTTCGGGGTCCCGAAAATAGGCTGTAAGCACCGAAAGTGGCATTCAGCCACGAAGTGGGCATCTAAGACCCCAGTGTCCCTCGTTAAGATAAAACAGAGGTACCTGCCAAAAACCGGAGGAATCGGAGATGGTTGGGTGGTCCCGAACCGAGGCATACGGCCTGACGGCTCCGAAAACCGGGAACCGGGCTCCGAAATGGGCAAAATGGCCTACGGCCACGAAAAGTAGCCCACGGCCACCGAGAGATGATCTGCTGGACCTCTCCCTCCCCGCAGGAAAGAAAACAGAGAAAACCGAGTCTGGTTCGCAAACCGAGGCAAGGCGCAGAAGAGGGTTCGGAAGTCCGGAGGCAGGGCGCACGGCCGCGACTCTGAGACCTCTGAACGAGCACAATATGCAACATCACCGAGCGCTCAATCGGTGACGTCTGAGTCTTAAGGTCGGTCAAAAATGGGGTGTCTACAGAAGTGTGTGCAAAGAGCATAATGTGCTCATTTGATGTGACTCTGATTGTAAGCCAAGGGCTTTGTATGTGTGGGTTTGAATAACCGTTTTGTGTAACCAGACTCAAGCCTTGGAAACTTGTAAACCCTTGGGGGTGTTTGTTGTTTAATTAATTGTTGTTGGATTAACTGTATTATCGCATGAAGACTATTTACATCATGTAATGCAAGTATGAGGATTTATTATAAATTGTACTTTAAAGGGCCATGATTATTGTAGTACCATTTGGGTATGAAAATTGGGGCGTTACAACTTGGTATCAGAGCTATCGGGTTTGAATACTTGGAGCTCGTGGGAAGTGGTTGTTTAAACACAATGGGTTCATTTAGCATGCTTAGGAAGTGTTATGCATTTTGTGACTATGTGATAACATGCTTATGTGACTAAATGGGTATGGGATTGGACTTTTGAGATGTTGTTTGCGCCTGTTAAATTCCTTGAGGTCTCACTAGAAGGGTACTTGATCAATACTCGTTCTACTAAGAATTCTTGGTTTTTCGTGGGACGGATTTCATCGTAAAAGAACAGTCCGTATGTGTTTACATGACTAAGTGCTTATGTGGAGTGAAATTGAATTGTGTATATGGTAGAGAAATATATAGAATTGTTGTAGTCGAACTTGTGAGCCAAGTTACGAGCACATATGAGTTAATGTGCTAAATTATTTCTCTTGTGTCCTTTATTAGGATGTCAGGAAGCGGTCAAATTCGTGGTGGTAGAGCTGGGAGGCGTGGTAGGGCTCGCCGAGGTGTACATGAGGTACTGGTCCATAGAGTTCTGGTGCAAGAAGAAAGGTTCAGCTAAGCTAATATGGCCGAGCACCTGGGACAAGCGGGTCAAACCGCAATGGGGCCCTAGCTCGAGTAATGGCAGGGGCTTTAAGAGAGTCTATGAACTTGTTGAGGGTGGAGAATCAAGCCCGAGAGAATACCGCGGAGTCAAGGGCGAGTTTCCTTACTAGAGAGTTCTTGCGGGCCAAACCGGATGAGTTCCATGGTGGCCCCGAGCCCAAGAAAGTGGATGAGTGGCTCGAACAAACTGTGAGGACATTTGAGATGCTTCATATTGAAGATAGTGAACTAAGAGTGACTCTAGCGAGTTACTACCTTAAAGGAGACGCGGGTCAATGGTGGAAATATGCCAAGGGTAGAGTAGAGCCGACATGGGAAGCCTCTGCGGTTGCTTTCCAAGATAAGTACATACCTCCCACTACTAGGGAGAGATTGAGGCAAGAGTTTAAAGACCTCAAACAACTCGACATGCTTGTGGCTGAGTTTGAGGCGGTCTTGTTTAGTTTGTCCAGATTTGCACCAGAGTTGGTGGCAACGGAAGAGCGCTATTGCATTGAATTTGAAAAGAAATTGAAAAAAAAAATTATGTTCAAGCTTGTCGAAAATATGATTCGGGAATATGACCGTCTTGTGGAGATGGCGACACACGTAGAAATTTCCATACAAGCCGAGGAGGAGAGGCTTCGGAGTTCGGGGTCTAGGGGCCAAGAGTCTCAAGGAGACTATAGGCAGAATAAGAAGAGCAGGAACACTTATCCATCACAGTCCCAACCACAGCAGTCTAGATCCACTTTTCTTTTGCCTAGTGCGGGTCCGGGAAAAAGTGCATCGAGTAGCTTCTCGTGTTTCAAGTGTGGCCAACCAGGTACAAAGCCTTCTCATGCCCACAGAAGGGAGGAGGGCAGTTAATGTTACCACCACCTAATCGATCTCAAAGTCAGTCTCAGTCTCAGTCTCAGAATAAAGGTCAAGGGTTTAATTGTTATCAGTGTGGTCAATCAGGGCATATGAAGAGAACTTGCCCACAGTTGGGAGTCGCATCTGGCACATTAGGGTCAAGGCAAACTCAGACCCACCAGCAGGCTCAATTAGTCTAAGCTTCGTGAGTTAATCAGGGAGCCACTTCGGCTCAGTCAGTACAACAGGCCTATGTTTCGAGAGGGGAGCAAGTTAATCAAGGGCCACAGGGGCACATGTATATTGTTACTGTGCCAGAGCAGTTGCCAGAATCCTCAGTTGTGAGAGGTATTTTTATTGTGTGTAATTCTTTGGCTAATGTGTTGATAGATACGGGTGCGTCTCATTCATTTATATCTACTACATTTGCTTCTGCATTAGGGTTAGAGGTAGCACGGTTAGTGCCTCCACTCAGAGTAGAGTGACCTATTGGGGATACAGTTGATTTAGACAGGGGGTGTCGTGATTGTGAAATAGAAGTTGCCGGGCGTCGACTTTCGTTTGATTTTGTGTTGCTAGATATGTCGAGTTTTGATGTCATTTTAGGCATGGACTGGTTGTGTTCTTACCAAGCTGTGATTGATTGTTACCGTCAGAGAGTTACGGTGTGCACTTCGAGTGGTGATTGTTTTTACTTTTTGGGAAACCGAGTTGATAGAACCTTATCGCCAATTGTTGACCCTCGTAGTAGGAGCAAACTTAGTGGCCTTCTTCCAACTCTCTTGAATAGTGAGAGTGACGGGGCTTGTGTTGAGTTACCAAAGGTAGTTTGTGAATACTCGGATGTCTTTCTCGAGGATCTTACTAGTTTGCCACCTCACCGGAGGATTGAGATCTCCATTGAATTAGTGCCTGGCACAACACTGATTTCCATGTCACCGTATAGATTTGCACCCACTGAATTGCATGAGTTAAAGATTCAACTCCAAGAACTTTTAGACAAGGGCTTCATTCGCCCTAGTACATCACCTTGGGAAGCGCCGGCTCTTTTTACGAAGAAGAAAGATAGGTCATTGCGATTGTGTATTGATTACCACAAGTTGAATAGAGTTACAATTAAGAACAAGTATCCTCTACCCAAAATAGATGATTTGTTTGACCAACTTAGAGGATCTCGCTACTTTTCGCAAATAGATTTGAGGTCGGGGTACCATTAGTTGAGAGTCCGGAAGGAGGACATTCAGAAGACGGCCTTTCGTACGCGTTATGGCCACTATGAATTCCTTGTAATGCCTTTTGGGTTAACCAATGCACCTACTTCCTTTATGGATTTGATGAACAAAAATTTTTGGGGAATACTTGGACCATTTTGTGGTCGTCTTTGTGGACGACATATTGATTTATTCAACCTCTGAGGAGGAACACAAGACTCACTTGCGGGTAGTGCTGGGTTTACTTAGTGAGCACCAATTGTATGCCAAATTTGAGAAATGCGAGTTTTGGTTAACCAAGGTGAAGTTTTTGGGGCATGTGGTGTCTAGAGAAGGAGTAACTGTAGACACCTCAAAGATAGATGCCGTACAGGATTGGGAAAACCCAAAAATATTTTTGAAATCCGGAGTTTCTTGGGATTAGTGGGGTATTATCGATATTTTGTAAGGGACTTCTCTAGACTAGCTGGACCTTTGACTAGGTTGACTAAAAAGGGTATCAAATTTGTGTGGAGTGAGGCTTATGAAAAGTCATTCCAAGAGCTTAAGACTAGATTGACGACCGCACCGGTTTTGATAATTCCGGAAAAGGGTTTGAATTACACTGTCTATTGTGATGCGTTCGGGGATGGACTTGGTTGTGTCATGATGCAAGAGGGAAAAGTTATGGCCTACGATTCACGACAATTGAAAACTCATGAGAAAAATTACCCCACCCATGATCTAGAATTAGCAGCGGTGATTTTTGCTTTAAAAATTTTGAGGCATTACTTGTACAGTGAGAAGTTTGAAGTCTTCTCCGATCATAAAAGTCTAAAATATTTGTTTTCTCAAAAAGACTTAAATTTATGACAATGGAGGTGGATGTAATTTATGGCGGATTATGACTTTGAGTTGCATTATCATCCAGGAAAGGCCAATGTAGTGGCCGGTGCTTTGAGTCGAAAATCTGTGAGTAGTTTGGTAAGTGTGGCCATTCGGGAATGGGATATGCTAGGTGTTATTAGCAAGTTTGATTTACACTTGGGTGGGTCCGGAGAGAGTGTTACCTTGTTTACTTTGAATGCTCAACCTACCTTGATTAGTAAGGTCATAGAGGCACAACAAGGAGATCATGATGTGGAATCAATTCGTGTTAAGATTTCCAATGGGAAAGAAGAGAAAGGTTTGAACGTTCACTCGGATCTGAGTGTACATTACCTAGACCGTTTGTTTGTACCAGAATCTTGTAGAGAGGAAGTGCTTCGGGAGTTCCATCACTTACGCCTTGCGGTACATCCGGGAGGCACTAAAATGTATCATGATCTTAGCCGTCAATTTTGGTGAAGAGGTATGAAGTGGGATGTCGCCTTATTTGTATCAAAGTGCCTTACTTGTCAACAAGTGAAAGCCAAACACCAAAGACCAGCGGGTTTGTTACAACCCTTATCGATAGCCGAGTAGAAATGGGAGCGGATTACCATGGATTTTGTAGTGGGGCTTCCTAGAACACAATGGGGCAATGGCGTCGTTTGGGTAATTGTGGATAGATTGACTAAGTCTACTCATTTCATTCCTATGAGCATCAGCGACTCAGTTGAACATTTGGCGGAGTTATATATTAGAGAGACGGTCAGACTTCATGGAGTCCCTGTGACCATTATATCGGATAGAGATCCTCGTTTTACTGCCCGGTTGTGGCAAAGCCTTTAAGAGGCGTTGGGAACAAAGTTGACCTTTAGCACTGTTTACCATCCTCAAACCAACGGGCAGTCGAAGCGAACCATTCAAATTTTGGAGGACATGCTTAGAGCTTGTGTCCTTGATTTCAAGGGATCGTGGGAGAGGCACCTACCATTGGTTGAGTTCGCCTATAATAATAGCTACCAAGCTAATATTGGGATGGCACCATTCGAGGCCTTGTATGGCCGACCTTGTAGATCGCCGGTTTGTTGGGCCGAAGTGGGTGATGCACCGTTGTTGGGTCCAAAAATTGTTAGAGAGACAACCAAGAAAGTTGTTCTCATTCGGAAGAGGTTAGCTACGGCCCAAAGCCGACAAAAGAGTTATGCCGATAAGAGGATACGACCTTTATCTTTCAAATTTGGTGACTATGTGTTTCTTAAAATCTCACCAAGGCGAGGTTTGATGAGATTTGGTAAGAGTGGTAAATTGTCTCTAAGGTTCATTGGACTTTTTGAGATCTTAGAACGAATTGGGGAAGTGGCATACAGGTTAGCCTTACCACCACAACTTTCGGGGGTTCACAACGTATTCCATGTATCTATGCTTAGGAAGTATGAACCTGACCCTTCACATGTGTTTGATTGGGTTGATTTGGAGGTAGATGAGGATGCTTCTTATGGAGAGCGACCGGTTCAAGTTTTAGATACTTGGGAGCAAGTGCTACGGGGTAAAACTATACCGTTGGTAAAGGTGTTGTGGAGACACCATGAGGTTGAGGAAGCAACGTGGGAACGAGAGGCGAAAGTCCGCTCCAAATATCCAGATTTGTTTGAAAATGTTTGAGTTACTTTTCATTGTAATGTTCCCTTGTGTTTAAGGGAAATGTATAGAGATTGTTAAATACATGTTGTTATGTATGTTTTTATTTTAAGCATGAAGTTGTTATGGGTTATCATTACCTTTAGAAGAACTTCATGTTGATGAGTAATTAAGAGGTTGTTGATAATGAGGTAACCATGATGTAATGGTGAGATTTAGTTGAGAGCTAATGTTGTGATTTGGAAATGGAAGAGCGTGGTTTTGATCGCTTGAAAAATCTTTATTTGGGTAGTTTGATTTAATTTCGGAGACGAAATTTCCTAAGGTAGGGAGGTTGTAGCATTTGTGTCCTTCAAAGCTTTTAGGGAAGTATTTGAATCCTTTATTTTATTTTGGGAATTTTTAGTATTGTTGTATCTTAGTTTTGGAGGAGTACAAATCGATTTAAACTTGTTGGGATTGCTCATTCACACTTAGTTACATAGAAAAGTTGTTGGAGAACTTAAAAATCTTGTTTTGGGGTCGACACCAATTTGGGGGGGTCAACCCCCTTATTTTTGAAATTGCTTGCTAGAATTTTGGGTAGACACCAATCTGGGTAGGGGGGGTCGACCCCCCTTGCATGCTGTCAAACATAAGTTTCTTCATAGGGTCGACCCCTGTGTTGCAAGGGTTGACCCATGTAGACTTTTTTCCAAATTTCAGTCCGGTTTTGGGCCTACTTTTTTAGGGGTTTTGACTTGATCTTTTGGGTTGACTTTGGGACTTCATTTTACTTTGACCTAGCACTATAACTAGGTCCCTCACTTAACCTTTTCTTTATATTTTCTTCTCTTTTTCCGTCTCCAAGCCGTATGTCACTCTCTCCATCTCCAAAATCACTTTTTGCTCAAAGATCCTTAGATCTACTCACTTGGAAGCATCTTCTTGCCTTGCTCCTTTGAGATTAAGTGTAGAGCTTATCAAGAGCTTCGTTTTGATCCAAGTAGAAGTTGGTTTCGACAACTTTGGAGTTTCAACCTTGTTTTGCTCATCTTCTCTTCTAAGCTTGAGGTAGGGACTTTCTTTGAGTTATATATATGTTTTTGCGAGATCTAGATGATTTTTGAAATCATCCTTTGATTAGTTTTTTTCAAAATTAATTGTTGATTCAAGAAGATGAGTGATTTTGAGAGTGGGTTTACTTCCTTTTCCTTTAAAAATAGAAATTGAGGGTTTTTGAACTATGTTGATGAAAGAAAGATGTTTTTGGTGAAATCTTCTCAAATATTTGAAGATGAATGGTTTTTGGTGAGAAAACCTAGAAATTGGAGATTTTTAAGAAAGATGATGAAAATCTTTAGAATATGTTGTTATATTTATTTTGTGTGCCAAAATAAATTATGTTTGAAAATTGTTTATATATTACATATAAATGATGGTTTTCCATGGAATAAGGAAATTGTTGAAGTTATGGAATATTGTGTGTGGGATTATTGAAAGTAGAAGAAATATTACATTGTATTATTAATCATTACATTGGCATATCAATTCATTTGATAATGAAGAGCTTTGAAATTTGATTTGAAACTTTGCATTTAGAAAAGAATGTTGAGAAACAAGTTTTCATGAAATGGTTTTGGGGTAAATACGGTGGTAAGTCTTGAAATATCGTGTAGATTATAGGTGTCGAGCCTTCCAGTTAATACTGGTAAAAATGACAGATTAAAGGTGTCGAGCCTTTCGGTTAATACCGGTAAAAATGACAAATTTGTAATACTTGTATAGTCTACTTGCAGACACTGACCTAGGGATTTACGGAGTTGTATTTACCGCCCCTTGAATAAAATTTGATAAATATTGAGCAGTTGAAATTGCATGACATCATTGAGCATGATGGTTTTCAAAGGATGAAGGTGTGTTTTACTTTCCAAAAAGCATGGCATGGCATAAGCATTCTGTCTCACGAGACTTGTATAAAATGTATATACTTTGTTAAAAATTTCCTACTCGGCTTTATGCTCACTCTACGGGATTTTTGTGCAGGAAAAGATGTGGTGATTCCGCCTAATTGAAGGGATGGAAGTGTGTGCAGAGAGCATAATGTGCTCATTTGTTGTGACTCTGATTGTAAGCCAAGGGCTTTGTATGTGTGGATTTGAATTACCATTTTGTGTAACCAGGCTCAAACCTTGGAAACTTGTAAACCCTTGGGGGTATTTGTTGTTTAATTAATTGTTGTTGGATTAACTGTATTATCGCATGAAGACTATTTACATCATGTAATGCAAGTATGAGGATTTATTATCAATTTTACTTTAAAGGGCCATGATTATTGTATTACCATTTGGGCATGAAAATTGGGGTGTTACAGCAACCTTATAGGATGAAATGAATGAGAGGACAACTTTAAATGCGAATTTGTCAAATGAGGGCCCAAATGATACATTTAGACAAGTGATGGGTAAAAAAAAAACATGGACGAGTTCGCATGTATGGATTAAGTGTCTCCTTGTCTAATTCATGTAGAGATACATCTGGTCATAAAGCAAACTAAGACACAATAATGAATGCTATGGAAGCTGAAAATTCGGAGCTAAGGTCCAAAGTTTCCCATGTTGAGCATTCTTCGAATAACTTGACAAACACATCTAACTAGGTAATTTTTTTTAATAGAATTTATAAGTTATTAATGTTTTCCTACACATGTATATACGTACATATATTTATGTGTGTGTGTTTGTAAAATTAATTAGTTCAAATTTGGTTAGGTCACAATAGCTTCTACTCCTCTTGACATGGCAGCTCGACATCAAATATGATCCTTGTCATTGATACAAGATGCTTCTCTTACTCAGGTAAAAGCTAATCATATATATCACATTACTTCCAGCTTTATTTTAGAATAGCATGCAAAACTTGTCTTACAATTAACCAAGGAATGAATATTGTGAATCTAAATTCCATTGTTTAAACCTAGATAAAATGTGCTACATAGTAAAAATCATGACATGACGAAACTTGTGCTCTTTTTTTATATATTTTTTTTATTTTCTTGTGAAGCTTCAACAAGACATCTCTCAATTATTTATTACCACATGAGCTCTTTCTAATTCCCTAAAAATCTTGCTTGAAAATAATTGGTTGATTGTCATTTTTCACAATTACATTTGATTTACATTATTGAGTTTAGGGGATCCTGATATTGATAATGGGCATGGTTTTGATTGTTGATGATTGGTGCCTTTGGTTGTTATTGATTTTTTAAGCTATTGTTTGATATGGTCTAAAGAATTACGGTTGTTACTTTTATATTATTTGTTGTAGTGTGGTGAACTAATTAAGTGATTAAATCATGTGGCTTGCTTATCTACTAGAGAAATGCATATCACTTTCAGTTGTAATCATCTTCACTCTAACACTTTGTACTAGTTTGTTTTTTAAAATATTATTTATGAATTGTAAATATATAGTGACTTAAGTAGTTAAATCTTGATTTAAAGTGGGAGATATAGTTATTCTAAAAAGTATCATTAAGCCAACAGAAACAGTTGCAATTAAAGTACTTAAAAGCACAGACAAATTTAAAGATGTAGAAGAGGAAGGACTAGGATCTAACTATTGGGAGGTACATATTCAAGTGCCAGTCAAACCTAATGAGAGCTTGATCCAATCATATGATCTTGTCAAAATAATTGGACAAGCTATTGGAGCTCATGTTGCTTGGCCTGCTCCATTTGTGGTGTATTTCTTTCGTAAATACTAATTTCATTAGTTTATGTTAACTTAATATAGTTTCAATTACCTTTATATGTTTATCTTTTGGATGCAGATTTCGCAAATTATGAATGCTAGCCAAGAATATTTATACAAGTGAGGTTGAGAATTTGGGAACTGAATTTGTTTTGATAATTTGTCTCTCCGGAAGATGGATATCATTATGGTTTTTCAGAACTTATGGTTGGAATAATTTTCTTTTAAATTTTTTTTGGCTTTAACTTTGTTAGTGTGACAGAATATTTTCTAATTTTGATTATGATTTTTATTACAATATAAATAAATTTATATTTTTAGATAAAGAAACGATTGTGGTTTGAATTTTTTTTTATATTTATTTTTGATGGTCATATTTGTTTATTATTATGAAAATATTACAGGATGAATAAATGTCAAATTAATATAGGATCCGACAATTAATATTCAATTGTTTACAAAATTGATTCAATTTTTACAGGCATTTATGCATGCTTAGTTGTGGCTTTTAAAAGTGTCAATGAAAAAAACATATAAGTGGCATCTTGTAGTAATGGTATTAGCTTTGCAAAGTGTCACTAGAATAAGCTCCAATGGCACTTATATCCATTTAATGGCCCAAATGAATTGGATTTAGTGGCATTTATGAAGTTGTTAAAACTATCAATTGTGGCATAACATGTGCTATTAAAAATCCATATAATGGCATTTTTTAGATTGTAAGTCTTCTTTAATGGCACTTGATAGCGTCACGAATAGTGTCTACCATGTCATTAACGTGTCACTGAAAGTCTTTAGCCCTGATGGTATAATGGCACTTATAAGTGTCACTGAAGTGCCACTAAGTCTTTTTTTAATGGCACTTTATAGTGTCACAAATAATGTCTATCATGACATTAAAGTGTCATTGAAAGTTTTTAGCCATAATGGTGCAGTGGCACTTACAAGTGTAACTGAGGTGCCACTAGTATCTACCATAGCATGGGTATAAATGGCACGTGTTTAAAATGCCACAAAACTAAAAAATGTCATTAGAAGAATAGTTTTGTGGCACTTTCAAATGTCACTAAACTAAAAAAATGTTGTAGTGGATACTCTTGCTTAGCCTATATATACAAGCCTTCTATTATATAGATTAATTTATTGAATACAATATATTATTTACTCTCTTTCTCTCTCTACTATTTGTATCATGGTATCAGAGCTTCGGTTCAAAATCCTAACATTTTTTCTCCTCTATTCACTGCCCGCACACAGTGGCGCTGTAGCATCACTATTCAACAACACCAAACAACCATCCTTTGTCCCAGCACTGATACATTACCGTCGTTAACCAAATTTTCGCAACCTTAGCATCAAACTACTCAGAATCATCTCACGATTTCAACATCACTGACCACGTCATCGAAAACGTATCCACGAGTCCTCACGCGCCGCTTTTGTAAACGGCACGTCAATCGCTTCTGCCATCGCCCATACACGCACTGTCACGCGCACACAAGCTGCTTCCATGTTTCAGCCACTCAGTTGTTCTTGTCATGTTGCTAACGTTACGCTCTCGTCAGCCCTACATGCATTGTTGTGTCAGACGTGACGTTAACACTCCATGTCTCTGCCACATGCCTACTGACGTTAGTAACCTCCTATGTGACGTCAACCCTACTGGTTTTTTGGCCTGTTTGGTTAGATTTTGATAATTTTTTGGTCGATTCAGCTTGGCTCCTACTTATTTTGGACCTTCTAAATCCAATGGTACACTTTGTTTTCACTAGTTTTCTTTCGAAAGTGCTGTTACTATTTATTTGCCTCTCTTTCGAAAGTGTTGTTACTTCTAAATCCAATTGATACACCTTGCCACTTTTCTAGCCGGGCGGGCACTATTCATGCCAACACTATTCACTGAAAAAAATTTCTTCTTTTTTAGGGAAAACATGGTTTTTTCAGCAGAATTCTCGTTCTTTCTTCCTGTTTCCACACTGTTCTTTGCTCAATTTTCTCAGAAAAAGTTTCAATTTAAAGTTTAAAAGTGAGCCTCAGAATACTACAAAAATATTTGGAATAAAGCGCGAAAACAAAGGCTCGAACGAGGGGTTTGAAAGGGACTTGAACACTCGACCAAAATAGGCTTAGGTTTGGAAATGAAGTACAAATTCTATTTTTCACTGAGAATTATGTCATAAACACAATCTTATTTTCATCATCGAGTAATCAAAAGAAAACATCTATGTCTTAGGGCCGGTCAAAATGGGATGTCTACACCTCTCCTTGTTCCTTCTTCCACCGATTTACTTTTTGTTTCACTAGCTTCCTACTTAATCCCGTTATATACTTGAGTTTTGATGGTGATTCATTCCTTAACAATCATACCTAAGTGATGATTCATCTCCTATAAGTTATAGCCTTCACAGGTGGCTTTTCCTAAAACCTCCAACCATATTGCTTACCTTTCCTCTTAATTTTCTCTTGATCCAACTATTATAATAATTTCATGGTTGGATTTAATTTGCCCCCAAACAAAATATTAATCATGTTTTTGGACAAACCAATGCCTCTTAATTCAAAATAGATTACATTTTAGCACATATAACTATGAAATTAAATATATTACTATTATTATATATATATATATATAATTTGGTATTAACACGGTGTTAAAATTAATTAAACATTTGGGATGTCACAGAAAGTTCACATCAACATTTAGTGAGATTTTGAGAAAATAGACAATTTAGGATTTTGAGACTGTAAGAGTTTTTTTTTTGGTAGAATAAGGGAGAGATTCTTTTCCCCTAGAATGAGGGAGAGTTTTTTTTTAATGGAATAAGGGTGAAATTTTTTTTATAGAATGAGAAGATTTTCCCTAAAATAATGAGAGGTTTTCTCCATGAAATAAGAGAAAGATTTTCTCCATAAAATACGAAATTGTTGTTATTTTTTATTGTGTATTAATTTCAAAATAGAAACAAGCACAAAAAATTGAAAGGTTGATTTGGTCATATTACACCGAATAACACTTAATGGAATACTCAAAAAGAACATGA
Source organism: Camellia japonica (assembly GCA_030407325.1). Lineage (NCBI taxonomy): Eukaryota > Viridiplantae > Streptophyta > Magnoliopsida > Ericales > Theaceae > Camellia > Camellia japonica. Next base: position 82,946,756 of record JAPPVO010000031.1, read on the forward strand.
GTTAGATAAAACATAAGTCTTCAGAATTGGATTTACTAAAAAACTCTATTGTAAATTATTTAATATAATGACATTTAATTTTAGTTATCATATGCCTATACTTTTGGCATTAAATGTCAATTCTATGTTGGATCTTAACAAATTAAATCATTTAATTAGTTTTTGTGTTACTCCGTATTAAAAATAGATATTTTTTTATAAACGTATCAAGTTGTACTCGTACCTTACTTTTTTTAGATTTTATCATATCGACATACTTGTATCGTACCAGTACGCACACTCATACACATACATGTGCTTCATAGGTCTCAAATTATCTCGAGTCGATCCAAAAGAATTTTATTGAGCCGAAAATATCTTGCCTAGTCTATGTGTGTGCGTGCGCACAACTGTAGCTAGTTTATTCCCCAAATTAATTTCAACAGAATTGATCAACTAATAGTGATTTCAAATCTGAGTGGGTAAAAAAATTTAAAATCAATAATACTAATACTCAATTTTTTTTATTTAAAATTTAATTTTTTTCATTTTTGAGATAAAAAATTATTAATTAAATATTAAATATATATTTTTTAATATTTGGGGGGATTGATTTGTAAGGCATAATTTGGAGGGTAAAATGAAATTTCAAATGATATTTGGTGTCATGTCAACAAGTTCCTTTTGATTGTAGAAGGAAGACGACGGTAGCAGTCAAATTGATCAAAATTTCAAAAGTTTGGGAGACAAATTCATATTATATGAGGTCTAGGGTTTAAATTAAAAAATGCGTGAAAGTTTAGGGGATAAAATGATATTTCCTCCAAGTCTTTTCTTTGTGTTAGACTTGCACAAAAAATATATATATACCTATAACATAATTATTTTATGACTGCTTCACTGGAAGAAAAAAAAAAAAAAAAAAAAAATGTAAGTGGGAGGAGAGAATAGGTTAAATTTTGAGAGTAGATATTTAATTAGTTTTTAATTATATTAGGTCTCTGGTAACATGAAAAAAATTGTCTAGAAATCAAGCAAGTAATAATTTCCTTACCCACAATGTTACGTCATTACTTTTTTTTGCCTTCTTCGATTTCATGTTACCTCAAGGATCGAAAATATACAATAATTTTTCTGTGTCAATGGGCCTATTTCAACCAATATATATTTTATAGACCTCTATTACACTATTTAAAAATTAAAAATTCTATGTGTGTTTATCATATACACCCCTACTTACGACCTTTGTATTTTTTTGTTATGATTCATTGTAATATTAATTATGACATTACTTTGACTATGATCCAAAAATTCTTTATTATACCTTATATAATGTTTGGTTATAACTCCATTTTTTTTTTAATTATGACTTTCATAATATTGAGTTATGTCATTTATAATAATCAAACTCACAAATAACATAACTTACCTATGGTAACATTACGCTTAATAATTTTGATCGCCTTCCAAATTTGGGAACCTAAAGTAAAAGTTTTGATAGCTTTATGCTTGAGCCAGCCCTAATACCACAACTATTGCAACACTTTCAAATTTCCATAAGTTTTCTTACGATTTTAAATATAAAAATCAAATAAATAAGACTCAAATCTGATTTTGAAATTTTAACCTACTCAAAAAATTATTAAGGCCTCTTTTGGCAACATGAAAAAAAGTCAATTTATTGACTTATTTGAATTATATCACTTCTCTATTTTTTTACACATTTTTTTTTTAAAAAAAACCAATAAATTATTATTATTATTTTTTTCTTACTTCACAAAACCAGCCTAATCTAATTTTTAATGTTATATATCCAGCCCTTGGCATTCCAATTAGCCTTCCTTAATGGATCTTCTAATTTCATAGCAAGTTGTGCTTTAAGCGTAAATAATTTTATGGTGTTATACATATAACAACCTTCATAATCGAAAATTATGAATTATCATGATTTTCACAAATAATAACATAATGCGGAAAATAAATAACACACCCAAATCAGTTATGCAAAACTGTCGAGTGATTCATAATTGATTGAATATAAACATAATGTCAATATTAGTGAAAAAAATGTTTTCTCTCTCTTGACCCTCTTTAGAATACATTGAATTTAGAATTAATTTGATGGGTAGTTTGAATGTCCTTTTACATGTATAGAGAGGACTAGTTTCATTATTCAACAATGATTCCACTTTCTCATTAAAGTAGGATATTTGGAAAACAATCTTCTTTATTTATAGATTAATGTAGCAAAAAATATGGAATCACAATCCTACCAAATCTCTAATTCATATTACCATATTGTCACGCCCCTAAAATAATACAATAAAGATAACTCATATGCGGAATAAATATGAGAAACAATATACTTTCATACATCAGAGTTTACTGTTTAACAACCAGTTAAATGCCATATAGGCTTACATTTTCCCAAGTCATTGCTTGGTTACACAAAGTGAGTCTCACTCATTACATCTTAAGCCCTTGACTTTACAAATAACAAACATACACACAACAAGACATAATTAAGAAGCTCTTGCTTCCCGAAAGTCCATCCATGCTATTGCTTTGGAGGAAACGTCTCACCTGCACCTGAAAATGGTATTCCCATATAGGGTGAGCCAACAACCCCGTCTAACATAATTTATGAGGTTTAGCAAAGGTATAAATACCACGTACATTAACAATACCAATACTGAAATATCCACAAGGCCTGCATATTCATGTGCCACTAAAACCAACCTTATTTCATTATCCTTCAATTCGTTTCCAGTTCATATATGCTACTCAATTCATGAGTTAAATTCGTTATCTTTCAACAACCAAAATGAGACTACAACTCAATAATTTTCCAATTATGCAAAACACATATAAACACTTCAAACCTGCCATTTTACGGATATTTTGTCCGAAGGAATCGGCACCCATATGCCATTTTACGGATATTTCATCCGAAGGATTCGGCACCTATTTATATATAAAATTTCGGGTCTTTCACCCAGGATACTCCGGCCAACTTGCTTTCAGTGGAGTTCATCCCCTTTCTCCTCCCAAACAAATATACATATACAATGTATTTATAATCATGGTCATATTCAATGACACCAACAATGGATTTGCATTAAATTGCCTAATCTTTATGTAATTTCTACAACAATCATAGTTATCCTCCACCGATAGCCCAATACAATTATTTCTAAAGAGATGTTCAATCTCAAAATAAATATTTTATTCAAAACTTACATAGGTGAGATAATACATATCCAATATCACCATTTATATCCACAACCTTCTAATTTCACATTTTCAATGTTATTCCCAATTATTTATGCAAAATAATGATTTAATCAAATTAGGGCAAAAATCCCCCTTTTTCCAAATATCAACCCAAACACCAAAAATAACTATTTTGGCACAACTTGATCTTATATTCAAGCCTCATACTCATTTATCTCATATTCATCAAAAACCCCTCTTTTCCATATAACACCTAAATCTTAGATTTGTCCAAACCATAACCAAATCTCATCATCTATACACAATAGCAAATAACTAAGCTAAAAACCATATTAGAGTGTAGAAAATCCCTACCTTAAGTGTACAGGATGGGCAAGCAAGATCGAAACTCCAAAGATGACGAAACCAATTTCTTCTTAGATCAAAATGAAGCTCTTGCAGCCCTCTACCATTTTCCAAAGACCCTAGGGTGAAGAGATCCTTAGATCTAGGTGTATTGTAGAGAGAAGTCAAACCCTAGAGATAGAGGGAGCTGATTTAGGGTTTTTGAGTGAAAAGGGATCAGAAAAATAAAGCAAAACGGCGCTGCTGTGAACTGATGTATGACAGGCTCGCTCGAGTGAAGGAGTTCTCGCTCGAGTGACCAGACACAAACAGATCGCCTCGCTCGAGTGCAAGAAGCATCATTCGAGCTTAGAATGCAAAGCTTCAGGTCTGTCACCAACGCAGACGCACGCTCGAGCGCAAGAAGTCTCACTAGAGCAAAGAAACAATTTCACAAGGCTCGCTCAAGCGCAAGAAGCCTCGCTCGAGCGAAGAAACAGATTACACAAGGCTCGCTCGAGCACAAAAAGCCTCACTCGAGCGAAGAAGCCAGAATCCGGGCAACAACATTCTAGACCAATTAACAACCAACCTGTTCCAAACACGCCCAACATAATCCAAAACTTAAATACAAAGAGTTAAAGGAAGGAAACAAAACATAAACAACAGTATACAATCACGGAATCTGAGTTTGGAACACAATGAAAGTCGGGGTAAAAACCTGGGTCGCTATACATATCATGTGGGTCAACATAATGACTAAATAATTAATTTATTCTTACATTTTCCCACTTGGCCCATATGATAACTTACATCAAGATTGAACAAGGTTAACATTAGGCGCACAATACACCATATTCAATATTACCTTTAATTTGGTCATCATCATAATACTATAATTAAATAGTCATGGCGTTCTACACCAATAGTACGATATAATCACTTCCATGTACTACAACACTAGCAACTAGTTTAACATAGCCCTTTAAGTGAAGAGTATAATTCATTCATTCTCATATATGTATGTACTCATTTCATAACAGAAAATATATCATAAACACAATTAATGAGATCTCAAAGTGTCAAATAACACAATCAATCATAAACAACTATTATGGATTACATTCAAGACCCAATTTGGTAAGTTTCTTAATTGTCTTTAAGAGTAATCCCTTCATCAATAGATCTGCACTTAAAAGTTATATACTTATGTGTTTTATTAACACTTTTCTGTTTCTGAAATTCTTCTTTAACGATAAAGTATTTCAATTCAATGTGTTTAGCATCATTAGAATACTTGTCATTCTAAGAAAATAAAACAATTGCGAAATTATCACAATAAATTCTCAATGATTTGGCAACAAAAGTTGACAATCCCAAGTCCTAAGATAAAGTTTCGCAATAACAATTCATAAACTGTGGTCTCAAAGCACACCACAAATTCAACTTTCATAGATGATACTTATGATAGTTCGTTTTACACTTTTCTTAATATTGCTCCTCCACATAATAGAAACAAAGAACCAAAAGTGAGTTTTCTACTATCAATATATGTAACGCCCCAAATTTCTAGCCTAAATGATAATACAACAATTATGGCTCTTTCAAGGAAAACCAAATATAAATCTCCAAACTTACATTACATGATACAATAGTTCTTCATGTGACGGCCTGGTTTCTTTCCTTTCTTTTTCTTTCTTTCTTTGCTTCGTTCTCCATGTGCCTTCGTTAGGTTTGAGATGTCCGGGATGGTTCCCTAGATTGGAGTTCTAGTGTCCTTTTGTTCGATGTTAAATTTTGTTTGTCCCGGAGGGTGCACGGGTGAGTTCGGGGTGCCGGGGACGAAGTTGAAACTTTGGGCTGCTGGGTCAGGACCACACGTGCGGGGCCCTAGGCCGCACGTGCGGAATTGTACCGCACGAGCGGTTTTGACACCCAGAAATTTCGATTCTGCCTAGAGGGCACGAGCGGAGAAAATGGGCCGCACGAGCGGACAGGGTGGCCGCATGAGCGGTGGAGAAGGCCACACGAGCAGCCAACTGGGCAGTCCGTGCCCTGTTTTCTTATAACATTTTGGTCCGAACATATATCACCTTTAACTCATTTTTCTCTCATTCAAAACCTATTTTCTCTCCCCCTTCTCTCTAGAAAACCCCCTCAATCATCTAACACACTTAGATCCTTGCAAATCTTGCGTCAAGATCTCCACTATCTACCTACAAATCTTGAAGATCTAAGGTTGGGGCTTCACTTGGGTGATGAAATCCGAGATTCTCTCTCACTCTAGGAGCTAGGGTTTCACATTTTCTTCATCAAACATTGAGGTAGGGATATTCTTGAGTTATATATACATGTTTTGCAAGTTAAATGTTGATTTTGTGTTTCTATTGAATTTGTTTTGAGAGTTTTGGTTTTGGTTCAAAGATGATGAGATTTCTCAAATGAGGGTTTAAATGTTGAAATGTTTCTAAGTTGATCCTTGTGACTTCTTATTTGTTGTTTAAAAGGATGATTTTATGATGCTTTCATCATGAAGTGAAGAAGTGTTGAGTTTTTGACAAAAACCCTAGAAATTGGGGATTTTACAAAACAATGAAAATGTCCTTTAAATTATTTACTTTCTTGTGTTAAGAGGATGTATGAGAGTAAGTTCCACCAAATGTTATCATAATAACAACATACTTGACACATGGGATATGAGATGGTATTTTAACATTGTTGCTAACACTTGAAGTTGTAATGAGGTAAGATGATAATTGTTGAGCACCATGGTAGTGAAATTGAAATCTTGAAGGATGATGTTTGAAAATTTCATATATCCTTGTGATGTTGTAAGATGGTAAGTTGTTGAGTGCCATTGATGATGTGAAATGCTTAATTATAATGTAATGGAGAAATGAAATGAAAGATGATATGTTGGCCATGTTGAAAGGTTTGGTCATGATAGGTTGGTGTTGAGAACTTGTGATGATGTGTTGAAAACACATGATTATTTGTGCAATGAGAAACGTATTTGTAAAAGTGGAAAGGTATTTGTTTATTATTGTTGTTAAGACATTTTGGAAATAGAGAAATGTTAGGAGATATTAATTATTGCATCTCATTTCCATTTGAGTCTATATCATCAATGTGCATGAAGTGGATTATTACCATTGTTGCATTCTCATCCTGTTTACTTGAGAAAGATTATATTACCATGAGAACTAATGGAAATGTGTATGGGGTAAATACGTTGGTAAGTCCGGATAGGGGGTGTAGATGAATTTGATAAGTTGGCCTGAGTGTCCAGGGTGAAAGACCCGAAAGCCGCGCGGATAGGTGTCGAGCCTTCCGGTTAGCACCGGTAAAAATGACAGTTTGGTAGTGCTCGTAGAGACTACTTGCAGACACCAGCCTAGGGATTACCAGTGTCGTATTTACCGCCCCCATTGAATTAATATTGGAAGTTTGAAATTGATGAGACTACAAGCTAATATTGAGAACATGGTGATTTTGAGAATGTGCATTGAAATGAATATTTTCCTCATTTATCAACTTTGGCATGGCATTGCACTCACGTTTATTTTATGTTGAGGATAATGCATAACTGTATATACTTTGTGAGAATTCTCTACTGGGCTTTATGCTCACCCCTATGGGATTTGGTGCAAGTAAGAAAGGTGGTGATCCCGCCGAGTTGATGGCATGGACGTGATTGTAAGGAGTATTTTGCTCTTATATTTTTGTGTAAATTTTTGTAAAGCCAAGGGCTAATGTGTATGGGTCCGAGAGACCATTTTATGTAACCGGGCGATTGCCTTGGGACTTGTAAGCCCTTGAGGGCCTTATTCGTTTTGATTTGATGATTTACATGTTATAGGCTCATGTACTAGTTTATCAATGAATGTATAGCTGCACGTGAGATTATTTTTTGTAAAACAATTGATCTTATGTAAAGGGTTATGGTTAATATCCTATTTTGGAAGTGAGTTGATGTAGCAGTTATGTGGGTAGTTCATGTCGAATTATTTCGGGGTGTTACAACTTGGTATCAGAGCTACCGGGTTTGAATACTTGGGGCTCACGGGAAGTGGTTGTTATACCACAATGGGTTCATTTCGTATGATTAGGAAATGCTTTGTCTGTGTGATTGTGTGATAGCATGGTTATGTGACTATGTAGGTATAGGATTAGACTTTTGGGATGTTATTTGCGCCTATTAGATTCCTTGAGGTCTTATTAGAAGGGTACCTGATCAATACTCATTCTACTAAGAATTCTTGGTTTCTCGTGGGACGAATCTCATCACTAAAGGATAATTTGTATGTGCTTATGTGACTACGTGCTTATGTGGAGTGAATTGAATTATTTTTGTGTTAGAATGTATATAATTGTAGTAGCTCAACGTGTGAGGCAAGTTGCGAGCACATTTGGAATTATGTGCTAAGTTGTCCATTTTGTTCCTTAATTAAGATGTCGGAAACGGTTCAAAGTCGTGGTGGTGAAAGTGTGTGCCTCGGGGAGGCTGTTGCGTCGTATACTTGGTTGGTTTTGTTTTTGAATTTTGTAGGATGTCCACACAGGGAACTAGAGGATGGATGTGTACTAGGAGTGTCGGTACGGGCATGGCGGTTCCCCTAGCGCCTGTCGTTACAGCATCGGCTATCGGCAAGAAAGTTGCACGCGAGGTTGTGAGAGCGGTGCAGGATGCTAAGGCAGATTACCAAGACTCTTGACACGCTCAGAGTCGACGACGAGGGGTTGAGGGTTTCTTGGGCGACCTTCCAAATGAAGGGGGCTACGAATTATTGGTGGAAGTATGTGAAGGGTACCGGGGGTACCACTTGGGTTGCGTTTACCGAGGCCTTCTTGGCCAAGTATTCCCTCCTTCTACTCGGGAAAGGTTGAGGGAACGGTAGTGAACAAAATATTATATTTTTTGATGTACAAAAATGTTATATTTTTGTGATGAGAAAAATTATACCATTTTATAATTTATGTTATCAAAGTTTAAAATATTTTACAATATATTTTACATTAAGTTTTGTGATGTTATACCCATGGGGAAGCAAACCCATGTGGGGTTGTCCCCCACTCCCCTCCCCTTTTTCCTTTTTCATCATATTTCTCCCTTTCTTCTCCATTTTTGTTTTCCCCTCATTTTGGTGAGCAGAGGGCTTGCCTCACTGCTTCGTCTCTCACCCTCCTATGGATATTCAAGCTTTGAGCTTAGAATGGGAGTCTTTAGAGTGAAATTTTACAAAAGTTTTGTAAATGAAAGTCGGAGAGCTCGTCGTGATCTTCGCAATGGTAGTCTCGGATTCATGATTGGACAAGATTTGCCTTCCAGATTTGCTTTTCTTCATTATTTGAGGTAGGGATTTTCTTCATATTTTTACATTAAAACTATGTTAGGGTTATTTTGAGAAAATATATCATTATAAGAGGTATTGCATATATATATATATATATATATATATATTCAGATTTTTGTTTGGTAATTTTTAGAAGAAAAATTATGTTGAAATGTTAAGAATGTTGACATTTTGAGATTGATTTTGGGAAAATGATTTTGTGTTGTTAATTTTGTAAAAGAAATCCGAAAATAGAATTTAATAGTTGTATGAATTGTATCTACATCATATTATGATTAGATGATTTATTTTGAGAAATATTAAGTTGAAATATTTTTCATCTTTGATTTGGAATTTATTTTTGAGAAAAATAAATTTATGTTGATGAATATTGAGTAAATGCTTAAGTTGGGATTATAGAGTTGTTTTGGGATTAAAAACTCTAAAAGTGTTATATTCATGATATTTTATAAAAGACGATATGTTGATGATTAAGTTTTGTTCATTTTTATGAGAATAAAAATGTGAAATGTGCACTTTCAAACTCATAACCTTGAAAATGTTACTATTGGGCATATTTCATATTTTTTTGATGTAAGTATCATGTTAGTTAAGTAATTTTAGAAAAAGTTGTGAAATTGTTATTGGTAGAGAATTTGGTAAAAATATTACCTTTTTAAATAGCTTGGCATGAAAAATGGTTATGTTGAAATATAGTTATGTTTGAGGGATGAGGCATGTGAAGTTAGGTTTGGTATTATTAATTTGAGAATTTTTTAATATAATAAACTTACTAATTTGGTGGATTAAATTAGTTTTGGTTAAAACGTTATATCCGTTATGGTTAAAAGTGTGTTATTAAGATTATACCATACCTTTTGACATAGTAGGATGGAAATGGTAATATTTAATAAGTAGGGATTTTCTTTGAGCTATATATATATTTTTGCAAGATCTACATGATTTTCGAAATCATCCTTTGATTTGTTTTGAAAGTAGATTGTTGATTCAAGAAGATGAGGGATTTTTTTGAAAGTGAGTTTACTTTCTTGTTCCTTTTAAAATAGAAATTTAGGGTTTTGAACTATGAGGATTGAAGAGAGATGTTTTTTGTGACTTTCTTTCAATAAATAAAGATGAGTAATTTTGGTGAGAAAACCTAGAAATTGGAGGTTTTTTAAGAAAGATGTTGACAATCTTTGAAGATGTTGTTATATTTATTTTGTGTGCCAAAATAAATGATGTTTGAAAAATTGTTTATTTGTTTACATATAAATGATGGTTTTCATGGAATATGAGAATTGTTGAAGTTTTGGAAATTGTTGTTCAAAATGTTGATATAGTCTTGAAGTGACTAAATGGTTGAGATTACTCTAAGTGTGGGAATTATGTTGTCCCATGGATGAATTGGAATAAAAGTATTTATATTCATCTTGAAAAATTATATTGAAATGAGAAATGATAATTTTGATTACAATGGGAACATTCTATGGAAGTATTGAAAGTGGAAGAAATATTGCATTGTATTATGAAAAATCTAGAAATTCCCTAGATGTTGATTTGTGATTATGTATCAATTTTAAGCAGTAAACAACAATCCCAATCAAACAACCAAGACAAATTGACACAATGATTTTACGTGAAAAAATCATAATTGGACACCTCCAACTGTGATAAAAAAACCACGGGCAACAGCCACAAAACAATCCACTAAGACGATATAAAGGAATTACACAGGTATACTCTTAATTACCTAGCAAATCCACGCCCGAATTGAACCAACCCCTATGTGCCTCTTCCAGCCCCGTCTTCACCTCAGAATTGTCTTGACGATGAGCCACTCCAGAATCCACCAAAGCTTCAGGCTCAAATTCTTTAGAATCCACAAACAAACCTTTGATGTATTCTTCTTAACCCATGAGTTGAATACTTAATAAACATCAAAGAAAATTAGCAAAATATCCCCAGATATAAACCTTAATCTCCAAAAAGAAGATCTGGAGAAGTAATCCTAAAATCTGACAGAAACACACGTACTTATAGAAATCTGGGACTGCGAAGACACTCTCGCTCGAGCAAGGAACCAAAAACGCGTGTTTTTCATAAGTGGCTTCGCTCGAGCCAAACAACCTGCGCTCGAGCGTAAAATCATCCTTCTCAGGTTTTTTGCCAGACGCAGCCTTCACTCGAGCGAGAACTCCTTCGCTCGAGCGAGCAAGGGCGGACATGCAACTTCGAATGCAATTTTGCATTTTGCTTAACATCAGCTCGATCCTCGTCATAATTAGCGAAGTAGCAATCTTGAAAGCATTAACATCACAAACTTCTCTGCAAGGCACAATTCAGGTTGGATTCGCATCTAAAAACTCATAGCCTTACTGAAATAAAAAGTGTGAAAATAAGAACAACTGAAAAGAGTTTTGTCAAACGGGGTTGCCAAGAATAAAAACCTAACATATTATTAATCATTGCATTGGCATATCAATTCATTTGATAATGATGAGCTTTGAAATTTGATTTGAAAACTTTGCATTGAGAAAGGAATGTTGGGAAACAAGTTTTCATGAAATGATTTTGAGGTAAATATGGTGGTAAGTCTTGAAAGGTGGTGTAGACGATAGGTGTCGAGCCTTCCAGTTAATATTGGTAAAAATAACATATTACAAGTGTCGAGCCTTCCAGTTAATACTGGTAAAAATGACAGATTACAAGTGTCGAGCCTTCCAGTTAATACTGGTAAAAATGACAAATTAGTAGTACTTGTATAGTCTATTTGCAGACACCAGCCTAGGGATTTCCTGAGTCGTATTTACCATCTTGGAATTTTATTGAAATTGTTGGATTAATGTGTTTTTCAAAATGGCATTGTGTGTGAGATTTTTAAAAGATGAGAAAAATATTTTGAACATAACATGGGATATGCATTCATCTCATAAGACCATATAAAATGGATTTGATGAATTGTTTAATTATTTGATTCAATTGATAATGAGATAATTGAATGAATTGAAAAGGATATCCTGTTGCTATTGAAACATGTTTATTTATTTAGGTTAACTTGTTGTGGTTAATTAAATAAATTGGATTTAAGAGATTATGTAATAAAATCATATGGTTTTGACATGATATGATTTCACATATATGTATGAGTATTTTGGTACCCACATATCTTCTAATATTTTAATATGAGATTGCTTGGTGAGCTAGTGGTTGCTCACCCCCTGCCTGTACATGTGTACAGGGAATGCTTTTCAGATTTGAAGATCAAATAATGGGTTTTACCATTTCACAAGTGTAATGTAGTGATGGATTGTACTACTTCATTTGTTTGTTTGGCTGAATACTATTTTTTTGTAAAAAGTAGTGCCCTCTCTTTTGTTGTAAGCCTTAGAGCATTCCTTTTATTCATATGTAAATGTCTTTATTATATCACGAGAGGGAATATGTATATTTAATTATTCAACATTTCATCCAAGGATGAATTGTCATTTGTAAATAAACTTAATTAATGAATATTAGTAATGTTATCCGAGTAATAAAATTTAGGGCGTGACACCCGCGAGCTGACCAAGCAGCTCAATCCCCGACCTGCCCAGTCAAAGTGGCAAAACATGAAAGAAGGGTCGAAACCGGGATTGCTACAATATATCATCTAAAGTCTGAATCTAAGTAGCCAATCAATTCAAGATTATCAGGCTTCATAAATGTGAGCAAGTAATCTTTTATTCCTTATGATTATCTTATCACTTCCTTATTTGAGCATTAAGTTTCTTACCATAAATATATAAAGAATCGTTCCCATTGCAATTGATTTTATAAAATTTTTGCATAAGACTGGATTTATTTCCTTTCGGAACATAGATAATTTTTTGTGAATATTCTCTCATTCTAAATCTCTATAAAACTTTTAATATATATATATATACACCTTCTAAGACAATCTCAACAATTCATGTGATTCATTTAGAAATATTTCAATTTCTATCACATAGGTTGTCTTACTAATATATTTCATTTCAAAGTTCTTAAAGAGAAATTTCTTAACTCGTGCAATAAGTCACGTACATTATTGACAACAAAATATCATCAACATACAAAATTGTAAATATAAACTTGCTCCCACTGATCTTTGGATATGTACACTAATCAAAAATATTTTCTTTAAATCCAAAGGAAAAATAGTATCAGGAAACTTAAGATATAATTTTTAGAAAGCTTGTTTAAGTCCACAAATTGATTTTTTTAAGTTTGCAAGTCACATTTTCATTTTTCTCAATGGAGAAACCTTTGAGTTGATCTACACAAAAAAATTTATCTAAACTCTCTTTCAGAAAATTAATTTTCACATGCATTTAATGCAACTCAATATCATAATGAGTTACTAATTCTATAATGATTCTTAATCAGCCCTTTAAAATACAAGTGCAAAAAGGATATCTCATTATAATCAATGTCTACTTTCTGAATAAAATCTTTGGCCACATATCTAGCATTATCATTTTATAATGCCCTTAGAACAATAAATATTTTTGTATCCTTAGGCAATTCAATGAAATCCCAAATTTTATTTTGGTCCATTGATTTCAACTCATCATTTATGATATCAATTCATTTAGTAGAATCAATACTTTCTATGGCTTGTGACAATAACACCATGTCTTTACTTATCCCAATATTATAATAAGATTGTTATCGATATACCACATAATCATTTGAAATGACAAATCTCTTTACCTTATGAGATCTTCTTAATATTATTTCTCGTGATTCTTCAAAAACTTTTCATTGGTGATAATTACATTATGGAGTAATTGATTATTCATTTGTTGTTCCAAGACATTAAGTTGTTTAACAACTATAGGAACAACAATTTCCTTCAAATTATGGGTAATGATACTTGTACCCAAACTTATTGAATAATCACATTTCATGATTTATTACTTCCACTGATTTCACCATTCTTGTTAAATTTGATATTATCGGTTTCTGCAATTCTTGTGCTATTGCCAAGATAGTAAAACTAATACTCTTTGAATTTTAAAGATAATTAACAAAATAACCACTGATTATTCTAAAATCCAATTTATTTTCATGTGGATCAATAATTATAATTTTGTAGACAACCTCAAACATGCAGGTGTCTTAAGTTCGGTTTCCATCCTGTTCACAGTACAAAGTGAGTGTTTGAAACTGCCTTCCTAAGAACCAGATTCTATATAACGACATACATCCATAATATTTAGAAATTATTTAACATACTCTTAGTCATATTCATTAGAGTACAATAATGTTTCTCAACTACATCATTCTGCTGAGACATTATGCCTTTCAAAGAGTTTAGCAAATAGACTTGTGCTTTGCATTATCTTTATGTTTTTCACATTTTTGTTTAATTACCTTTCTTCCTTAATATTGTACACATCAATGTGTCCATTTACTAGAGATTTGTTATGTGGGTTGCATTAAGGAAAAGCCATTCAATCACATTAAGTAAAGTGCCACAAGATATACAGGACTTCTTCATATTATCCAAATAGACATTAATGTGTCATTTTGACACTTCACGTTTGGTAAATAAAATTATTTTATCATTTTTATAGATGACTTTTCACCTTATGATTTTATTTATTTATTGCATAATAAATCTCTAATAATGTGTCCATTTATGAGAGATTTATTATGTAATAAATAAACAAAATCATAAGGTGAAAAGTCATCTATAAAAATGATAAAATAATTTTATTTACGAAACATGAAGTGTCAAAAGGACACCTTAATGTCTATTTGGGTAATATGAAGAAGTCTTGTATATCTTGTGGCACTTTACTTAATGTCATTGAATTGTTTTTCCTTAATGCAACCCACACTCCCACTAAAAGCAATAAAATCTAAATTCAAAAGAATCTCGTCTTTCTTAGTTTTTACAACTTTTTTCAAAAAAAAAAAAATACAGTTCAATGTTTTATGCCACAAGTTTGAGGAGTTTTTCATTTACCAAGCTATATTTAGGACCAACATAATGATGCAAGATAAATTAAATTTTTGATAAATCATTAAATTTTCATTTATACAAACCATCATAAATAATACCAAAATTAACATAAAAGGTATTATCAATAAATTAAACTTTTATTCTAAATTTTTGACTATAACCATCAAAGTTAATTAAGTTTGGACAAATCAATAAATAATTTTCAAAAAATTAGAATGAACATAAATTTTTGAAATAGAGTCAATAAATAATTTTCAAAAAATTAGAATGAACATAAATTTTTGAAATAGAGTCTAAATAATGATCAATGTCTAATAAATGATATCTCAATTACCTAAGTTTTGTCTCTTCTTAAATAAACATACTAGTCAATATAAATAACTTATACTGAAGAGATAAATAATTCAAAATAAATTGCACGAAAACAAACTCATTCACAAATATTCTTAAATTCTTTAATTGAGCAGTCAAGTTAGATAATTCAATGACATGCTCATACATCTCATGCATACCATCAAACTTAATGTTGGTAAGCTTAATTTATAAATGTCCCAGCAAAAAACTTATTAACAGTTTGGAAACGTTCTTTAGCATTATCAATTTAAGGAAGTTAAAACTTAATGTTTGCTATACTCATTCGTATAAAAATATAAACTTTATTTGTTCGATCCTTTTATACTTTAAGAAAAGTCTTTTCTTTCTTTTATACTTAAAAACATAAACTTTATTTGTTTGATCCTTTTGTACTTTAGGAAAAGTCTTTTCTTTATTTTATACTACTTGAATAATAGCAGTAAATTTCTCAAATAGTAATACTAAGTCAAAATTTAAAACATCGAGATAAAACTGAACTTGTTCTATTCATTTTGAGAAATTTTTTTCATTTAAAATCGAAACAAACAAGGTATAAAAATATAACGAAATAAAACTTTAATCAATAATTCATGCTTACTACATTAATGCTAAGAGAATTGTAAGAGGAGCTAATTTGAGCCCATTAAATTAATTAGGCCCAATAGTCCAAGATTGGTGGGCCTGGATTTATCGCCATCAAACGGGCTGAATCGCTCTAAGCCTCGAAGGGGTTCGGATCCACAAACTTAGAGACTTAGAGACTTACTCGGGCCCGAACTCGAAAGGGTATTGAACAAGCCTAGAGATCCGAGGCACTCGGACTCGAAAGGGTTCGGATCCACGAACCTAGAGATCCGAAGCACTTGGCTTCGAATGGATTCAGACGCAATGTAGAAGTCGCTCCGTTAATGAGTCCCAGAACACTTGCGGGCTCAGAGCTTTCCGGGATCCGCGGACCAGAACCATGGGCGTAATGAAGTCCGAACAAAGGACCCGATCCCGAGGACAGTGAGTGGAGATAAATTCACTCTTCGGTTAAACTAGCCTATACCCGGGTCGAGGTGGCACGATCTAGGGAGGTCCCTGAGACTCGGCAATATTTGCGGCAGGGCGTTCTCTTGAACTACCCCTGACCCTTATGTGGCAGGACGTCCTCTGAGACTACCCCTGAACCTTTGGAATGATTGGGGATCATTGGTTAGGTGTGGCTAAGAAGAAGGGTTCACCGAGGGGTTGATCTCCTCTTCGGGATTTTTCTCATTCTCGGAGAGGTCACCTCCTCGGACAAGGTGGTTAGAGAGAATATCCCCCATGTGCCTTGCACATGGGCTCCATCCTACATCATGAGGTGCCTATAAATAGCACCACCCATAGCTTTACAAGGGATGGATTTTGGAGAGATAACTCTTGGGAAAGAACTAATTTCCCATCTCCATTATCAACCTTGAGAGTGAAAGTGGGAGATTCATGGGAGAGCCTTGCCATTATTCTCTCTCTAGCTACTTTGCCTTCTTCTTCACCTAATCTCTTATCTCCATCATCTCTTTTACTCTTGTGTTCTTAAGTTGAGACTATTGAAGAATCTAAGCCTCTCATCATCTTCTAGAGAATTCGAAATTGTTCTTCAAAGATCTTCGAAGATCTTCAAATTTTTCAACGACGTTCTTGAACCCTCTCATACATTTGGCGACTTCACTGGGGAGGCGGATTGGTTAATGGTCTCAACAAGATTCGAAATCTACACAACTTTGGTGAAGATGGTGGGAGAAGAAGAAGTTCATTAACAAGGCTTTTCCAATGGTGGTGATGAGAGGACTCAAGTTCAAGACTCACCTCTCATCCTTGAAGCTATTCAAGAACTCCAACACACTCAACAAGAGATTCTCACCAACCTTCAAAATCTCGCCCACACCATGTTGGTGATGGGTTCGCATTTCGCACCACCAGCAACAAATAAAGGTCAAGTTGGCACCGACAAGCATCAACAACTTCATGGTAATGTTGGGAATGGTCAAAACCATCAAGATCCACCCCAAATTCTCCCTGAAGTTGTACAAAATGGTGTGCAAAATCAAGTGCTAGGAAGAACAAGTCATGGCCAACCTGCGGCCCATGGAGCGCAAAATCACGCACCTGGAGGATCGAACCATGGTCCATCGGTGGTTGGAGAAGTTTTCGACGCGATGAATGGTGTTCCAGCGGCGGTGGAAGTTTAAGGAAGGCCTACAGAAATTTCTCTACAAAATGGTGCTCCATCCATGCCTAATTTTGTTCCACTGATTGTAAATTCTACCCATGTACCAAGTGGGTCTCCTTTGGCTCCAACACCAAGTTTGCAAGTCCAACCCAGTATAGCCGTGGCGTACAATGGACTTTATGGGACCCAATGCAACGTCCAATCACCAAATGGCGTGTCCATAGGTGCCGATGGCCAATATCATCACGTATCTTCACTGATGGTGAATTCTCAACACCCAAATGGCCAAGTTGCTCCAAGCTCAGTCTTCGGGTCTATAAGTCAGGTTCCAGGAATACCACCATCAAGTTCTCTCCCTCAACAATTTCTTACTCTCGTCGATGTGCAAGCCATGTTCGATCTCGAACGGGGCAAGAGGACTTTACCCTCTTTGCCTGATCCGGATGTCAAGCCACCATACCCTATCGAGATGTTGAGTTATCCATACCCGAACGGGTACACGGTGCCGAAGTTCATCAAATTCAATGGCAAGCAAGGAAATGCTCGAGAACATGTTGTTTGGTTCATCAAGACTTTGGGGATTCATGGTTCAAATCATCTCCTCCGACTGAGAGAATTCTCCAAGTCCCTCACCGACCGAGCATATAGTTGGTACGTTAACTTGGCCCCAGACTCTGTTCGAAGTTGGGAGGAGATGGTCAACAAATTCCACACCAAATTCTTTCAAGTGGCCGAGAAAGTGACCACACTTACCCTATGTAAGGAAAAGCAACGAGAGAGTGAAGACATTCTCGAATATGTGAAAAGGTTCCAAGAAAAAGCCGTGGACTGTCATGAGGCTGTGAAGGAAAGCTACTTGGTCTAAATCTGTGTTGAAGGGGCATTGAATGGGTACAAGATGCTTCTTGTTAATCACAAGCTACCCACCTTCTCGGCACTAATTGAAGCATCCCGGAACATCAACATACCTCAGTCTCAGGAGATTGGGTTCAAGACTAGTTATAAAACCAGCTTCAAGTCATCCCAAGGACCTTCTGTCACTGCGACTTCCGCGTCTTCTACCCAAAAGTCGCAGGGGGAGGAATTCAGAGGTCAGAAGAGGAAAAACTGCGAAGATGACACTCCTTTTCCATGTAGTGTTGAGGAGATGAAGGCCTTAGTTAAAGAATGGGTGGCAGACGGAGAACTGAAGTTGCCTCATGTCGAAGAGCTTTTGCCGAAGAAAGACCGCGAGGGTCCTAATTATTGTGTTTTCCACCGATCACTAGGACATCCTACAGAAAAGTGCCGGATGCTTAAGAAAATCTTTAGAAAGAAAGTCGAAGCACATGAGCTAGAGTTCAGAGAACAGAAGCCCCAGGATATTTTAGAAGACATAGCTATGATGGTGTATGACGGCCACAGCCCGAGCAGCTGGTGAAAGCTTTCCAAATGACCTTGCAACTCTAGGGGCAAATGTCAACATTCTGTAAAAGAAGTCTATCTATGACATTTTATAATTTGTATTTACTGCATTGTCTAAGAAGTTCTGTCTTTCTTATGTTATGAAGAAATTTATTTCATATTGTGTATCTTCATTATGTTATGTTGCTTGAAACAGTTTTCAATTTTTGTTGCCCCTCGAAGAAGAAAGAGGAATAGTAGACTTGGTTACCAACCTGAAAAGACTTTTCTTGACGCAGTAGAAGTGTACTCCCACTCAGAGAGGGACAACCTTTGCTTTCATTAGTTGTCGAAATAGTGTGTGCTCCCACTCGGACCTCCAAAGAACAGCCATTGCTTCCATCAATGCAAGCTTTGAAGGTCTTTCTTGTTGAAGTAGAATGTGTGCTTCCACTCGGACTTCCGAAGAATAGCCCTTACTTCCGTCAATGCAAGCTTCGAGGGTCTTTTTTGTTGAAGTAGAGTGTGTGTTCCCACTCGGACTTTCGAAGAATAGCCCTTGCTTCCATCAGTGCGAGCTTTGAGGATCTTTCTTGTTGAAGTAGAATGTGTGCTTCCACTCGAACTTCCAAAGAATAGCCCTTACTTCCGTCAATGCAAGCTTCGAGGGTCTTTCTTGTTGAAGCAGAGTTTGTGTCCCACTCGGACTTTCGAAGAATAGCCCTTGCTTCCATCAGTGCGAGCTTTGAGGATCTTTCCTGTTGAAGTAGAGTGTACTCCTACTCGGACTTTCGAAGAACAGATCTCGCGAGTTTCGAGGGATAGCATTTGCTTTCATTGATTGCCAAAGAAAAGAGTATGCTTCCACCGGGACTTCCGAGGGACAGCTCTTGCTTCTATTTGGACTTCCAAGGAACAAACATCGTTTCCATCAGTGCGAGCTTCGAGGATCTCTCTTGTTGAAGTAGAGTGTGTGCTCCCATTCAGACTTTCGAAGAGCAAATCTCGTTTCCATCAGTGCGAGCTTCGAGGATCTTTCTTGTTGAAGTAGAGTGTGTGCTCCCACTCAGACTTTTGAAGAACAGACCTCGCTTCCATCAGTGCGAGCCTCAAGGATCTTTCTTGCTGAAGTAGAGTGTGTTCTTCCACTCAGACTTTCAAAGAGTGTCAAGGATCTTTCTTGCTGAAGTAGAGTGTGTTCTCCCACTCAGACTTTCGAAGAACAACCCTCGAGACTCGGTGGCCTATCAGAAGGGATCTTCTTGCCAAAGTAGAGTGTATGCTACTATTCAAACTCCTGAGGGACAGCCTTGCTTCCATTTGAACTGCCGAGGGACAACTCTTGCTCTCATTAGTGCGGGTCTGAAGAACAGTCCTTGCTTTCATCAATACGAGCTCCGAGGATCTTTCTTTTCAAAGTAGAGTGGACTCCTACTCGATCTCCCGAGGGATAGCCTTTGCTTCCATTAGCTGCTAAAGTAGAAGTGCGCATCCACTCGGACTTCCGAGGGACAGCCTTGTTTCCACTCGGACTTCTGAGGGAGAGCCTTGTTTCCGCTCAAACTTCTGAGGGACAGCCTTGCTTCTACTCAGACTTCCGAGAGGCAATCTTTATTTCTGTTGGTGCAAGCCTGGTAGACTCGGTTGCCTTCCAGAGGGATCTTCCTTGCCGAAGTAGGGTGTACGCCACTTTCGAACTCCTGAGGGACAGTTTTGCTCTCATTCAGACTTTCGGAGGATAGCCCTTGCTCTCATTAGTGCGGGTTCTGAGGGACTCGAGGTCGTGGATTTCGTACAAAAATTTATTTGCCTGAAATAGTAAAGCCGACAAACGAGATAAGAAATATCAATTTCAGATCATGATTCAGGCATTATCAGAATGGGGCAACATCAACGAATAATAATGATCTATTTAAGCTACGACAATTCTACTCCTCCGAGCAAGTTCATGAAAATGTAACAATCAAGGTGTTGTCTCCCCGGACCGGTTCCTCTCAAGCTAACGTAAAACAACAATGTTCAAACGAAATTTCCCAAGCATCCACTGGATCAACAACAAACAATGATCTACGGCTCTATTTCTTTTACAATGACATTTTTTATTCTCCCAAGCAAATGTTCACGAAATTCAAGAATTGAGAGTTCATTTGCCGAGTATACAGTATTCAACAAATTCATCCCCTCGGATATCAAATTCAAAGGTTATAATATGCAAACAATGCTTCATCATTCCCAAATCAACAAAACAGTGCTGTGAGTACTTCCAATAGCAGCAATGAATTAGTGGAGATAGGCAAGATTGCAAAAAATTCCAAATATGTATTTCGCAAATCAAAGTTCAAAGCATAAATATATGTGTATATATATAATATGGTACAAGAAGAAGGAGAAGAGGGTTTCGGTAGAAGTAGCAAGATCAGATTCAAAGCAACAATGAGCAAAAAAGAAATTGAGAATGGAGCAAGCAGGTGGCGGAGCGGCTGGGCAGACCGACACCGTGCTGAGTCGGCCATGTGGTTGGCGTTGATTAATCACTGCCGGAACCAGTGAGTGTAAAGCAAGGTCGAGATCTATGTGTTTAGAGCTTTGAAAAAATGTTGCTAAGCCAGGAGGGCACACCAACGACCAGGTGAACAATGTTAGGCAAGACCACACACGACGCGTTGAACGGGCGACGTGTGTGGTTGGCACTGGACCGTCGAGGTCGGAGGAAGAGTTTCAGCAAAGAGAGGCCGATGGTAGGCTGGTTTGGTCTCGGCGCAAGGCATCAAGCGTGAAGGACAGGCCAACGAACAGCGAGCTGGGCTGGTGTTAGCGTGAACCGGTGACCGAGCCGCGACGCTAATAGTATCCGAAGCTGTGGCGATGGACGACATGCTAAGTGCGCTGATGGCCGTGAGCGAGTCAATGCTCTACGTCGTTGATTTGCTGCACTGCTGATGAAGATGGTGTTAATTGGCAGGCTGGGCTGGCGTCGGCGCGAGCTAGCAGCGCCTTGGGTTGTGGTAGGCGTGTTCCGAATATCTACAACAGGCGGACAAAAATGGTGATGGTGCTTGGAGATGCAACGATGGCCAATGTACAAGCTGGTCACGGTGGCCTTTGGTTTGGTAGCTGCGGAGCTCCGATTGAAGAAGAATAAAACTGGGTCAGTCTTGAGGAAGAAGAGAGCTGAGTTGGTCGCTCGATCTACAAAGAGAGTCGGCTGAGAAATGGTCTTGCCAAAAGACACGGATTAGGGTTTTTTATCCTTATCCTCAAAAAGAAAAAATAATAATATAAAAGAAAAGGATGGCTATGATGGTCCTTCAAGTGTGTTAGGGGTGTATATATATATATAATATACCCTCCGAATATTCTGGGGAATATGTGAATTTCAAATTGTATAAGTTGATTGAAGAAAAGGTAAAGTCAAGTTTGACTATAAAAAAGTGGGCCTTATACATTCAAAAATAAAAATGATGATGATGGGTTGTTTTTTTATTCTGGAGTGGAGAAATATTTTTCAGATGTTAAAAAAAAAAAAAAGGTTGACTTTCAAAAAAAAAAAGCTTAAAAAAAAAGAGATATTTATTTATTATTATTATTATTATTTAATAATATTATTTGTCGATTTTATCTGTAAATTACGGTGAATCCTCAGCTTTATCCTTAGACTCTGTCAAGACCAAATATTCCTGAAGACGTAATGTGAAGCATGGCTGATAAGGTGAAATTATACATGTCCGAGAAAACTACAATTTCTCATACACGCAAGCGGCAAATGTAAGAGGAGCTAATTTGAGCCCATTAAATTAATTAGGTCCAATAGTCCGAGATTGGTGGGCCCGGATTTATCGCCATCAAACGGGCTGAATCGCTCTAAGTCTTGAAGGGGTTCGGATCCACGAACTTAAAGACTTAGAGACTTACTCGGGCCCAGAGTCGAAAGGGTATTGAACAAGCCTAGAGATCCGAGGCACTCGGACTCGAAAGGGTTCGGATCCACGAACCTAGAGATCCGAAGCACTTGGCTTCGAACGAATTTAGACGCAATCTAGAAGTCTCTCCGTTAATGAGTCCCAGAACACTTGCGGGCTCGGAACTTTCCGGGATTTGCAGACCAGAACCATGGGCATAATAGAGTCCGAACAAAGGACCCGATCCCGAGGACGGTGAGTGGAGATAAATTCACTCTTCGGTTAAACTAGCCTATAGCCGAGTCGAGGTGGCATGATCTAGGGGGGTCCCTGAGACTCGGCAATATTTGCGGCAGAGCGTTCTCTTGAACTACCCCTGACCCTTATGCAGCAGGACGTCCTCTGAGATTACCCCTGTCCCTTTGGGATGATTGGGGATCATTGGTTAGGTGTTGCTAAGAAGAAGGGTTCACCGAGGGGTTGATCTCCTCTTCGGGATTTTCCTCATCCTCGGAGAGGTCACCTCCTCAAACAAGGTGGTTAGAGAGAATATCCCTCATGTGCCTTACACATGGGCTCCATCCTACATCATGAGATGCCTATAAATAGCACCCCCCCATAGCTTTACAAGGGATGGATTTTGGAGAGATGACTCTTGGGAAAGAACTAATTTCCCATCTCCATTATCAACCTTGAGAGTGAAAGTGGGAGATTCATGGGAGAGTCTTGCCATTATTCTCTCTCTAGCTACTTTGCCTTCTTCTTCACCTAATCTCTTATCTCCATCATCTCATTTACTCTTGTGTTCTTAAGTTGAGACTATTGAAGAATCTAAGCCTCTCATCATCTTCTAGAGAATTCGAAGTTGTTCTTCAAGGATCTTCGAAGATCTTCGAATTTTTCAACGACGTTCTTGAACCCTCTCATACAAGAATCAATAATTGACAATTAGTAAAGATAAACATATGTTTAAACAATCACAAATAGTATTACTGTGATCTACCTTTGGGATAATCTAATGGCATACTATTTAACAATTATACAGATTCCCTTTCACCAATAGGACTAGTTGATAAAATATTCATAATTAAGTAGGTCTGTTACCTTTGAATATTCATTCCAATATCAATTCTAAATACCCATCAACTACCTTATTCCAATTCAACAATTACTTAGAAGTGGTGCACCTTTGGGCCAACCTAATATCTTCGTAATTAAAGAATTGCGATTTGCAAAGTCATTATTTTTTAATACTTAGGAAGGGTATTAAATTTCAATTATTTGATTTGACATCTATGTGTCATTCCAATTGGGTAACTTTGGCAACTACCAATCGTATCATAATTTAAATTTCAAATCACAATAAATGAAACGCCCCAAATTTCTAGCCCAAATGATAATACAACAATCATGGCTCTTTCAAGGAAAACCGAATAAAAATCTCCAAACTTACATTACATGATACAATAGTTC
This sequence comes from Camellia japonica, assembly GCA_030407325.1. Classification (NCBI taxonomy): domain Eukaryota; kingdom Viridiplantae; phylum Streptophyta; class Magnoliopsida; order Ericales; family Theaceae; genus Camellia; species Camellia japonica. The sequence continues at coordinate 82,970,924 of JAPPVO010000031.1, forward strand.
TTCATGCAACAACACATTAATCCAACAACAAGAAAATAAACAAATAAATGCCCCCAAGGGTTTACAAGTTTCAAAGGCTTGAGCCTGGTTACACAAAACAGTTATTCAAACCCACACACATACAGCCCTTGGCTTACACACAAAGTCACAATAAAATGAGAGTCTCGTACTCTCAACACACATTTCCTCGCCTCTAGTTAGGCGACATCACCACATCTTTTCCTGCACAAAAATCCCGTAGAGTGAGCATAAAGCTCAGTAGGAAATCCTTAACAAAGTACGTACATTTTATACAAGTCTTAAGAGATGAAATGCACAAGTCATGCTATGCCCTTTTTGAAGATAAATCACATTTTCATCTTTTGAAAACCATCATGCTCAATGATGTCATGCAATTTCAATTGTTCAAAACTTAGCAATTTATTTCAAGGGCGGTAAATACGACTCTGGTAATCCCTAGGTCGGTGTCTGCAAGTAGACTATACAAGTACTACTAAATTGTCATTTTTACCGGTATTAACCGGAAGGCTCGAGACCTATCCGCACGGGTTTTCGGTCTGTCACCCTGGACTCTCAGGCCAATTTATTCAATATCATCTACACCACCTATCAAGACTTACCAACGTATTTACCCCAAAACCATTCCATGAAAACTTGTTTCTCAACATTCTTTTCTCAATGCAAGTTTTCAAATCAACTTTCAAAGTTTAATGTAATAAAATGAATTGATATGCCAATAACACAAGATGAATATAAATACTTTTATTCCAATTCATTATCCAAGGAATAACACAATTCCTTCTTCTCAAGTATCCTCAACAATTAGTCATTTCAAGACTATTTCAACGTTTTGAACAATAATTTCCAAAATGAACAACAATTCTCATATTCCCTGAAATTCATCATTTATATAAATATAAATAAGAAATTTTCCAAATATGCATTTATTTTGACACACAAAATAAATATAACAATATCATTCATGGATTTTCAGTCTCTTTAAAAAAATCCCCAAATTCTAGGTTTTCTTACCAAAACTATACAACTCAAATCTTTTGAAAGAAAAATTTCCAAAATCATCTTTTCTTCAATCAGCGAAGATCAAAACCCATAAGATCATTTTAAAAGAATAAGAGACAAACCCACTTTCAAAATCGCACAACTTCTTGAATTAACAATCAATTTTCAAAGCTATCGAAGAATGATTTTGAAAATCATCTAGATCTTGCAAAAATATATATATAACTCTAAGAAAATCCCTACCTCAATTTTTTAAGAAGAAATGAGATGAAACCCCCAAAATCAACAGTGTCGAAACTCGATCTTTACCACACACAACGAAGCCCTCAAGATGATAACCAACTTTGGTGAAGAACTTAGGTCTAAATCCCAATAGATTTGGAGAAATCAAAGAGAGAAGATGACTTCTAAAGAGAGAAGCTCCCGATCTGGAATTCTGGAGAGTTTTAGAAAGAGAGAGGATTGAAAAAGTGATCTGAAATATCAGATTCACGAACTGATATAACATTGTCCGCTCGAGCGTGGAAAGCCCCGCTCGAGCGTCAAATTCACTAACCCAGTACTTTTGCAGACAGGTCAAATTTCTGAAACCAAACATTCTCCGCTCGAGCGGACAAGCAACTTCGAATGCATTTTGCATTTTTGCTTCGAGGGCGCTACCCCTCGACCCCGCCAAGGGGCGCTGCCCCCTGGACCCTCGCAAGTTGACCGGGCAGCTCGATCCCCGACTGGCCCATCGAAGTGGCAAAACATGAAAGAATGATCGAAACCGGGATCGCTACAATAAAAACTTTGCATGGACATTATTGAATAAGTAATAATTTATTCACAATTATTCATCATCATAATCATAATGCATATTACTAAATCATAAGAATAATATTAAGAAAATACATATTAACACAATTCATATTCTATGTCACATAAGAATATATACTTTTGTACCTCATCAAACCACCTATAAAAATAAAGCTTGTACATAATGGTGGTAATAATATCATATTGAAATAATTTTATTTTTAGAGGTTACAGTTAGATCCATAAATAGCAATATGTTTAGTACTATAAAGATCACAATAACATTTTAATGTGCCTCATAGTAAAATTTGATAATATAAAATTTAACAAAACATGAATAATAATGATTCATTATATAATACGAATATCTTTCGGCACATTACTAAATCGAACAATACAATTGTCATTATCCACTAAACCTTTCCTCATAATAAAAATAATTAAATCATTTATAGTATTCAATTATCAAAATATTAAAGCATTCGGTTTATCATTAAAGAGTTAGCACTCATTAAATAAATATTATTTATACAATATGCAATCCAATCTAAAATAGGAACATAAGAGTTGCATATTAAATTTCATATCATGTTTAGCAAATTGAAAATTTTTGATCGAGACAATCATTATTGTAATCAAAATTAATTGATATTTACTTAATCGAAAAATCATAATGTTCTGAAACATGAGCTTTGATACCACATGTAAATAATTTTATGGTGTTATACATATAACAACCTTCATAATTCAAAATCATGAAATATCATGATTTTCACAAATAATAACATAATGCGGAAAATAAATAACATACTCGGATCAGTTATGCAAAACCTTCGAGTGATCCATAATTGATTGAACGTAAACCTAATATCAATATTAGTGGAAAAAAGATTTTCTCTCTCTTGACCCTCTTTAGAATACATTGAATTCAAAATTAATTTGATGGGTAGTCTGAATGTCTTTTTATAGGTAGAGAGAGGACCAGTTTCCTTATTCAATAATGATTCTACTTTCCCATCTAAGTAGGATATTTGAAAAACACTCTTCTTTATTTACCAATTAATGTAGCAAAAAGTATGGAATCATAATCCTGTTAAATTTCTAATTCATATTATCATATCTAATTCATATTAACATATCATGTGAGTCAACATAATGAGTAAATAATTAATTTGTCTTATAGTAGGAAGCCAAATAGAGGAAGGCAAGGCAACTATTAAAATCAAACCAAAGCTAAACTCCAAGATACATTTTCAAAACCAAACAAACTAGTTGTGTCTTGTACATTAATCTTTCTAGACCACTCTCTGACTCATCTTTGGTAGTTTCTTACAACGTCTCTTTGACTGTGCCATCTTGCAATTATTGTGTGAGAGACGTGTTCCAAAAACATTATAAATATTTTGTCTCCAATCTACTGGATCATGTTGTTTTGACTCGTGGAATTTACTATAGGTCCACTTTAATTTTTAGAATAGTTTATGCTTTGAACCATAATATATATATATATATAGAATATTATTATAAAAATATATAATATTACCACAATATGTATAATTTCATTCTTAAATTATAAATTATTATAATTTTATTAAAAAATTATATAATATGTATCACAAAAATACATAACATATATGGTACACATATTGAGTTTTTCTTTTTTCATTAGAAAACAAAGTAATGTGACTTTTAGTCAAATTTCTTTGGGAAATTTGAAGAGCTGAAGTAAGTTTGGGAAATGCAAAAGGAATAAGAAGAGCTGAAGTAGTTTTCAAATGTCTTTTTCTCTCTCAAACTCTTCTCTCACCAACTGGATTCACAGCCCAATTTATTTTGAGGTTGGTTTGGATAGTGATTTTTTTAATAATTTTTTATTTTTTTGATAAAAATATGAGATAAAAAAAATAAAACGTATGGAAATAATTTTTTTTTTTTGATTTTTTACACCAAAAAACAAATAAAAAGTAGCATAAAAAGTAGCGAGATCGAGAAGTAATCTTTAACTTTTTTTGTATGATTTTGATTTTTTTTAGGTTGCATTTGGAAAGGTGATATTTTAGCCAAAAAATCAAAAAAAAAAAATCATATTAAAAAATCAAATATTATTCACTTCTCTAACTTTTGCACATTTTTTCCATAAAAAGTCAAAAAATCATTCCCCAACACTTCAATTTTTTTAACTTCAGATTTTAGTCCAAGAGCTAAAAAGTCACCAAAAAAGTTGATTCTCAAACCATCCCTTAGTAATTTTTTGATTATTTCAGTCAATAGAATAGAAGAATCAAATACATAGATTGATTGATTTATTTATCTAATTATATGATTAATTTTTTGGTTGTGCAAAATACTGCTCAATTTGTTAAAACTGTCCAATTTGCACTGATTCGCCTGATAACCGCAGATCAATTTGATCCGCAGTTTGAAATTTATAATTCACTTTCAAAATCGCACTGCTTTGCTATAGTTAATAAATATGTATATATATTTTTATCCTCAACGAAATATCAAAATTAAAATTAGTGTGAGAGAGAAACAAGATGTGAAATTTGTTACAAATTAGTATTATATATATGAAGAATATTATATAAAATTAGTTAATATTATATATATATATATATATATATATTATTATGTAAATTAGTGTTATATATTATGCAAATACTTGATAATTATTTAAAATTATTCTTCAACAAACTAACAAATTGAAACCGTTAAAATTGAGGTTTGATTATTTATCAGTCCACCATTAACAATTTGATCTATAATATTACCCTCCAATCGCACCAAATCACACTGCGCATGCAGATCCCTATTAATTTTTTTGCTCTTAAACTCTTTTCTTCTAAACCTCTAGATAAGAGAGCAATTTTAAGAACTTTGGTATCACATTGTAAAGTACTGATTTAAGTTTGGACTTTCATAATTTATTGGATAAATTATAGTAAATTTTTTCAAATTATGATCCATTTATATTTTATTCTCTTAAATTTTCAAATGCAAAAGTTAAACATCTCAAATTGTTATCTTGTTCACCTCTGGTTAAGATTTTGTCCCAAGATTTAAATAGAATCAGGTTATGCATCTATTGATTTTTTAAGACAATAATATCCATTATTGATTTTTTTAAAACAACAATACACTTATCTACTAATCTCATGTAACGGCTCAGATCGAGATCCAATCCCTATTATTTTTATATAAAGATGGTTGTGTTAAAAAGGCTTTTTGTCAAAGATTTGACGCAGCCTGGAAATTTTTCTAAGTGTAAAAGACGAATTTTCAAAACTTACAATTTTGAAAACAATTTTTGGTAATTATTCTTTATATAATAAATAGTTTAATTTGATTTTATGAAATTTTTCTATGAAGTATTAACCACTTTATTTCAACATCAAATTCAGAAATTTCAATCGGAAAATTATTTTTGTTCTAAAACAGGGGGAATCATTTTTGATTTAATTGGGTTTTGAATTTTTTTTTTATTTTTTTGTATTTTTCTTTGAATCCAAATGAGAGGTATTTCTTTATTTACATTGTAAACTTAAATAAATGAAACATAAATGTAAGAGGCCAAATGAAAGTATTTTCTTAAATGGTTATATATGGAAATAAGGTTGATGTGCAATGTGTGCCTTAGGAACTAAGTCTGTGTGATTAATTGTGTCCTGGGTGACCGCTCGAGTGATGAGTTGGGTGCATCCAATACTTTGCTCTGCAGGCTTGACATACTAGGAGTATGGGTTCATCGCTCGAGCGGTATGTTCGGGTTCAACCAATATAAAACCTACTTTTTTGCTTATTTTCTCACTTTTTATGATTCTCTCTCTCTATCTCTCTCTCTCTCCTACTTCCATTTTTGTGCCCATAAAGCTTTTAGGCTTAGGTTTCATCTATTTCTCCATTTACCAAAATGTAGAGCTCGGTGAGGGCTTCCATTTAATCTAAGCAAATCGTCTTTCCGTCGCCGGCGAATTTTTCGGCTTGTCTCCTTTTTGCTTCAAGAGGTATGGTCTATTTCCTGAACTCGATGTGAGTTTGGCGGTGCATTTGTGGTGTATTATGATATCAAGATTTTGTTGATTGTTGATTTGGTTTTGGAAATTTTATTAAGAGTTAAGAGTTTTGTTAAATTGGGGGTTGTTTAGCTACGATTTTATTATTAAACGTATTTTCGGTACATAGAAATGCATGTGAGTATCTAAAAGTGGAAAAATTCCCAATTTGTGAAAAACCCTAAATGTTACTATATTGAGAGTTGGTTGAATTTTTGGAAAGGGTTGGGTGTTATTTGAAATAGAGGATTTGGTTAGAAATTTTATATAAAATTATTGGATATCAAGTATTAATTACTCTTTTGAAACGTTGGGTTGGATTTAAAACAAAAACAAAACAAAAACAAAAACAAAAAAAGCAAGTTTTAGAAGTTGGCCTTAAAATGTGGAATATCAATTATTCCAATATTAAATTTTGTATTCATATTGTTATCTTTTATTACTGCTTTAGAAATAACTGTCTTAGCTATCAGTAGAGAATAACATTACCATGTGTCAGAAATTGTATGTGATTAGGCAATTGGATTATTCATGAAACCATGTATCTCATATGCATGTCATGGATCTGGAAACCTTATGTATTTGGAAAAGTTGTTTTGAAAACACTTATATCGTTTTGTTAAAATGGGTAAATACTGGGTGAAATTTGGATAGGGAGTGTGGTTACAGTTAATTAAGTTGGCCTTTGTGTCTGCAGTGAAAGTCCAAAAATCCGCATGTATACATGGGTGTCAATCCCGTTGGCGAAATACTAGTAAAATGGCAATAGTAGTGCTTTTATAGTGTACATATATTTGGGTGTCAATACTGCTAGCATAATACCAGTAAAATGGCAATAGTAGTTCTTTCACAACCTACATTTACATGGGTACCGATCCCGCTGGTGAAATACCAATAAGATGGCAATAGTAGTGCTTTTATAGCCTATGTATATATGGGTGTCGATACCGCCGGCGAAATACTAGTAAAATGGCAATGGTACTGCTTTTATAGCCTACATTTATATGGGCGCCGATCCTGCTGGCGAAAAACTAGTAAAATAGCAATTGTGATAGTGTTTTTATACTACTTTCGATACACTTGCCTAGAGATTCCAATGTCTGCATTTATCGCCCTATTTTTCTAATTAAAAAAAATAATAATGATTCATGATTTGGAAATCGGGAATATGTAAAGTAATGTATTTGCTAATTGGTTTATGATTTCAAGAAAGTACATTGGGAAATGGTTTTGAATAAACCAAACGTGTTGTTAATGAATTACATTTTGAATAAATGAAAGGTTTTGATGATAACGGAAATGTTTTTGTGGAGGAAGCACATGGATTTGAAATGCGTGGAGCCTATTATATGTATTACATTCATGATCATTTATGCTAGTGAAGCATGTTTAGTTTCTTGGAATATACTCTACTAGGCTTTATGCTCACCCTACGTGGCTGAAATAGTTTTCAGGTATATTGGCTTGCCCAGATGTGGAGATGTGGCATCGGTTGTGGTTGTGGTTGTGGTTTGTGTGAGGTTGCTCCACTATTTGTAGGCATTGGGCTGTTTGATTTATAGACCGAGTGCCATTTTTGTAAAGGGTTATACCCTTGTATGGTGTTGAGACTCACATATATTATTTTACGTCCAGTTAACTAACTTGAAGGTCTTATTAAAAATGCGCTTGATCGACGTTGTTTCTAATGGAAATTCTAATATAGCACTAGAACGAATAACTATCTTTGTAGACTTAGCTCGATTATGTGTTAAGTGTTATGTGGTAGATGTTACGTGATTTGAATGGAGTTTCAGTGTGTTTGTTTGAGTTAATTGGGTTATGTGTTTTGGTTTTGACTTTTCTCGGTTGGTGAAGCCAGTTGTGCCAGTCAAGGCCTTGGTTTTCTCATTGTAGATGATGTGTGGTTGGTTGAAATAAGTGGAATCATTTTCCTATAGTTTGGTGAAGTAGTTAGTCAAATCCCATATAAAGTTCTATTGGTTGGTGTGAGTAATTCAGTAAGGCACAGGGTGCATTACGATGTTGTGAATGGCATAGTTAGTTTGGAGTTAGTGTCCTTGCAGTGGATTGTTGCAGTGGGCTTGTTTAGGGTCGATCTAATGTAATGGCTATGTAAGTGTTGGGATGTAGTATCCCTATTGGCAGTTCCGTTAGAATTTTTATGTTGAATTTTGTTTCATACTAGGTATATGGAGATTGTTATGGGTGTGTTAGGCATAGAATTTGTCATTTAGCTTAGGCATAGACTTGTACCCTAATTGTAGAAAATGATAATGGGTTTTGTGGTGTTTGCTTGGTTGTTCTTTGAAAGCGGATGTTGGTCTACTATTTTAAATTCTTGTAGTTGTATGTTTGGTGGAAGATGTGTCTTGGACACCCTGCATTGTGTTTTGGAAGTATTATGGAGAACGTTTCTCTAAATTATAGGATCCTAGATGTTGTGTCGGGTACTAGAGGTGTACTCCATTTCGGGTTAGGATAGGAGATGCCTTGGAACAGTTGGTTGGGTATATAACTCATAGTTGGTGTTGTGAGTTATATGTAGTGTCGTGGTAGTTTTGAAGTTTTGGGATGGCATTAGGGATGTGATTGTCCCTCGGGTTGAGCCATTGACCTTGGCTCATGAAGTGTCATAGGTTGGTTGAGAAGGTAGTGGGGATTTTGAGTTGTAGCTCAAGTGGTGGAGGAGATTTAATGGTCTTTTTCGTTATTTCATGGAGTTAGTATTGTATGACTTTGAAATTCTATCAATTGTACATGTATCTCTCAGGTTTGGTTCAGGGTAATTGTTCGGTACATGTTAGCAAATCGGTGAGTAGGCCATGGTAGTGTTATTTTTTTTTTAGTTACTAGTGTAACACGTGTTAGTATAATATGTTGAATGAAGGTTTCACCTTATCAGTCACTGAAGGGTTCAGTTGATGTGTTTAACTGTGGTTAGGTTTGGGTTGCTACGTGATAGTGGTGGTTTTGCGGTAAAGTGAACCCTCGTGAATTGGCTTAGAGTGGTAGGGTTCGGATGAAATAATTACGTGTACTTGGTATTGAGTCTTATGTTGGAGTAACCCACTTGGGTTAATTGTGGGGGGTTGTATGACTGGTATCGCAGTTATGTTTATGTATTGTTGATAGATATGTTAAGGGGGAATGGTCATGGGACTATCCCAGGAGGTTGCCTTGACTTTGGACAATAGTGTGTTTGATTTTTCGTTACGCGATGTTTGATAGTGTTGAGTCACATTTGTTGTGTGTTTCTTTCTTATTGACCTTCTGTGAAACCCCTAGGGATGGGATGGTTTCTTTTGAGGTTTTAGTGAGTGAAACTCTGAATGGTATAGTAATGTTGTGTGGAGCGGCTTGTGTGTTACATGAGTTCGTGGTGACCTTATCGGTCTTTGTGTGTAATGTGAGATGTTCGATGGCCATGGGAATATGTGTGAGTTGACCTGAGGGTGTGAGTTGTATGTTTTGGTTTTTAGAAGTCCAACTCGAGCTCATGTGTAATGTAAGGATGTGTTTGCCGTGTAGGCACATAGGCAATGACCTGTTTGGGAACAAGAGTGGTACGATCGTCTGAGGAACCTGATGTAATTCAATAAAGATGTGAGATTGTGTGCGGAACTCCATCTTGGAGTAGGTGGCGTTGGGCAACATGTTGGTGTTTGGTGCCAAGTTAAAGTTAGGATGTGGGTTAGTCAGTTGGTTAACAAACAGTCACCTTGGGAATAGATTGGAGTTAAGCATGAGGGTTATAAGGTTGAACAGTGCCATAGGGTGGACTTATAAGCGTTCAGCCTTATGCAGACAAGTGTGAGATTGACGTGAGCCTATGGTAACTGGGTTGGGGTTACAAGTTGGAACCTTGATTTTGTGAGCGCTTGTGTGCTGTTATGTGATTGGTAACTGTGAAATTTTCTTGGTGCTTTAATGTATTAGGTGCACTTTAGTAGTTTCTATGAATTGTATAATAAAAATATTGTGTTGGTGTTGTGGCCTTGGATGGCAATATTAAACTGAAAATGTTTTTGTTCTAATCAAAAGTATAATGAGGAATTTTAATAAGTTTTTCAATCTAATAAAAGTTGAATCTAACAAGCCGTGAAAATGTGGTTAATTATGTGTTATGGATAACACTTATTACTTTCAAAAAGTGTTTATGAAACCTTTTAGTTCTAAGAGGAAAAAAATCAAAAACGTATTTTGGTTGTGGCGGTGCAAGATTAAGCACCTTTTGAGAAAAGAAAATTTTGAGAAAAATACAAAAAAGAGGAATTTTCTTTAACTTGAATATGTTGCTAAATGTTTTGTCTAGTATTGTTGAGTTGTGTTGTAATCTAACTTGAGTTGCTAGTTATGTGTTAGAGCATCTGCATTAGCCTTAGTAAATTTTGAGCCAAATTTAAACCCAAAATCCACTTTTCTATTTTAGCTAGCCGTTTTTTTATTGACACACTCCATCAAACTCTCTATTCTAAAATTCTATTTCATTAAATAAATAAAAAATCTTTGGAGTGCAAAATGATGTTAAAATGGGTATAAAGTAAGGCCCAAGACAGCAACAGAGCAACACCAGAGTAGCAACAACACAGGAGGGCCGAACCCACTGAGGGGCGGTCAACCGGTCGATCGGCCAAACGACTAGGCGGTCGACCGGTCAAGCCAAATTTGAGCATTTTCCTTCTTTTATTACTGGGCATTCACGAGACATCCGGGTGGACGACTAGCCATGGCTTTTTGGCCCAGCTTTGCTCTAGAAAATATAATAAAAAATAGATTAACCTATGAACAATGTCTCATTTTATCAAGTGAGGCACTGTAGCAAAGTCAAAATGAATGAAGGCTTTAGAGAGTCTGATAGAGCACGGTTTTACAACTTTTGCTCTCTATAATAGCTTTAAAACCATTGTAGAAAGCTTGATGTGGATGCTCTTATGTATTTGCTTTTAGAGGGGTTTGGTGTTGATAGGGGGTTGTCTTCTGACCATGTTTTGTTTTAGGTTCCCTCATTTTGTCAAAGTTGGTCGAGAGATATGTATGGGGGGTAGTTTGCTTTTCCTCAGACTAGAGTGTTAAGCACTTGGTGGTGGTTTTGCATGTTAGTTGGCAGTTGAGACGCAATTGGCGTTTTGGGTGCGAGTTGTTGTCATCACTATTTCTTGTCTCATAGGCCATAACGAGTTTTGTGGGTGGATGAGACATTCCTAGCCTCTTTCCATATGTCTTTTTTGTTTGGGTGTCTTTGGGGCCCCAGGTGTTCGAGCAAGTATGGATCTAAGCTTAAGTTGTTGGTCATGTTTTCTTTTGAGGCTGGATTGCCTTTGTTTTGACTTTTCTTAAATTTCGGAGACGAAATTTCCTAAGTGGGGAAGATTGTAATGGCTCGAGTCAAGATCCGATGCCTATTCTTTTCGTATAAAGATGGTTGTGTTAAAAAGGCTTTCTGTCAAAGATTAGACGTAACCTGAAAATTTTTCTATTTGTAAAAGTCAGATTTTCAAAACTTACGATTTTGAAAGCAATTTTTGGCATTAATTCTTTCTTATATAATAAATAGTTTATGTTGATTTTATGAGATTTTTCTATGAGGTATTGACCACTTTATTTCAACATCAAACTTAGAAATTTCAGTCGAAAATTTTTTTATGCACTAAAATAGGGGAAAATTCGTATTTTAAGTAAACCTGAGGAGGTGTTCTTGTAATTTTCATAAAAGAAGACCAAAATGTGATCTTTTGAACTATTATGAATCCAAAGGTCCCTTTATACGTAAACCACATGTGATCACTTTTATGAACTATTTAGTCTTCTTTTTCTTTTTCTTTTTTCTTATGGAGCCGAAGGTCTCATTATAGTGAAGATTACACAAATGGGTGGACTAACAGCACACGTGTGTCTGAATTGAAAATGTGGGATGTCTCACTAAGATGAAATTACATATTTGGACCAAGCTCACTATAGACTTTTATGGTTTCCCTCCTTAGCAAACGAAACACACGCTATCAGAAATGGAAAGATTTTGTATTCAAATGTGGCATTGTTCAACTTCCTTTAGAAATCAGTGCAATGTAGAATGGTGATGAGAGATTGCCGCTGTTAGTAGTCGTTCCATGTACTCACGTTTGGAGGCAAAAACCCTACATTGTTCGAACAAGGGATTAGGTCGAACACCAGCAGACATTCAATTCCTACTGTTGAGACGGTCTTCTTATAGATAACAATGAGACGGGAAGTTAAGTGATGTTTGATTATTCTATAATCGCGATTTATAATCGTACTATTAGGGTTTGTGATCATAATGTTAGGGTATGTCACATTGTGTTCAAATACAAATGTTTATGAAATGCGTACATGATATGTGATTGGTATTGGACCCCCCGAATTGTTAGAAATATTCATATTGTTGTGGGTTTTGATGGTTTGTGATTATCGTCTAGTTTTCACTCATGTGTTGACATGTATATTGTTCGTGGGTTAATGTTTTGTGTTCATGGTCCCCTGTTTGGGTGTGGTAGTCAACGATTGACACATTTTCACATGGGGTGTGTAACGTTAATGGGCAAAACACAACATTCCTAAATCTTCCTTAGTCCCCGTAGCGTAAATGTGTCGGTAGTTCTGTGATTTATATGTGTGGTTGGCATGACAGTATATGATAGCCCCCTGTTCAACTGTAGATTGTAAATATGTCCACGTTTTAAAATTAAGTGCCCCTAAAGCTGCTTTTTTCCCTGGCATAAATGTGTCAGTTGATTTTGGAATTATCAGTTGTGGAAACGTGAATCAATGATGCTTGGGTTGTTGTGTATGCACTTATGTTATACGTTAATGTTTCAAATTACAAACAGCAAAAATCAGACTTCATAATTTGTATATGACCGTGGTATCAGCACGTGGTGTGTAGGAAAGGGTTATGTGACAACCACCTCCTTAATTAATTAAGGGAATTAAATGATTTGCCTTGATTATGTGTTTATATGTTAATTATGTACCATGTGTGAATTGAATTGAGATATGATTAATAGATATGTAGAGGATATGAATTGAATCTGTATTAATCAGTAATTTCAACAAGTTAGAATTAGCAAATTGAGCCTACTTCATATTAGTGTGATTAAAATTGGTTTAACTTAAATTAGAATATTATGAGCAATGATTTAATTTAAGTGAATTTGATATAATATAATTAAACCTTATAATGAGGTAAGGCTTAGATGAAATTAGTGGTTAATTACACTTCTTAATTCTACTCATCAATTTAAGTAGGAAAAATGAGGCTTAGTGGAGTTTGTTGGAGCCAAACACTTTGAGAGAGTTCTAGAGAGGGAGAGATAGAGCTCAAGAAGGAAAAGAAAAGAAGAACAAAGAAACTTGGAGCAAACTCTCAACAATTCAACTAGCAAAGGTAGCAATTCATCTCTAATTCCATGAAATTGAGTTATAATACACATGAGATTGTAAAATCTAAGTACAAAGAATAAGAAATCATGCATAAGTGTAAGTTTAGTGATATAAATTAAGTGTTAAGAGTTCATATGATCAAATAAGGAAGAATTGAAACAATTAAGTTAAAATTATTGACATGCATGCATATTTTCATGGAAATATTTTTCATATTATTTCCTTGCATGATTCTTGTGATCTGAGGAGGGAAACTCCATGAATTTCAAAGATTGGAACTCAAACTCACATGTTTTATGATTTTACATTTCTATTCAAGTTTTAATCATTTTACATGGAAATTGAGTTTAATTTGAAGTCATGGTTTTAGTTTGGAAGTTAGAAATTGTTCATTCACAATGTTTTTATGAGTTTTGGGCATTGAAATGCATGAAAATGAAGTTGGATTTTGAAAAGGAAGAGTTCCAAGTTAAAGAAGCAATTTCGGATTCATCATAACCCAAAACTGCACGTGTAGCAGGGCGCCTCGCACGTGCGGAAAACAGGGCACAACAAGTCGAACTTTCTGCTTTAATTGCACTTGCGGGGCGCACATGCGGTTAGTGCCCCCGCACGTGCGGTTTTCAAACCGGTTTCCGTTTCGTTTCCTCTCTGTTTTTCCGACTTCTGGGCCTCTATTTGCATGGTTTTCACATGTATTTCAAATTCACATGCATGTCATGAACACAAAAGAAATTAAAGAAAGAATAGGAATGACCGAAAGGATAAGTAACGAATAAACCGAATGAGTTTAAAACCAACTAAAAGAATTGAACGCATTTTGAGATATTGTGCTTGAATGTGTTGTGTAGGTCGCTTGCACAAGAAGTATCATTCAGCCAAACACTATAAGTAATGTCTTTATAAAGATATTTTTGTATATGAATTACTTGAAAATGATTATGTCATCCGATATTTTGTCAAACCTATGTTTTGTTATGAAATGTTTGATACGATAAGTTTTGATTAAGAACTTGGGAACCGTTAAGTTATACATTGAAACTGTGAATTGTGTACGATACGATATGTTTCTGAAAATGAGATTTGATAAGAATGAATGAGATTTCCTTTTTGATTATCGAATGTGGCACCCAAGAACACATGCTTGGATGTTCGAAAATCTTCGTTATGTTTATGTCGATCGATAATGGTCGTTATGTCTACGTCGATCCGATGTGGTTGTTATGTCTAAATCGATCAATTATGATCGTTATGTATATATCGATCCGTTGCAGTTGTTATGCATGTGTCGATCAATTATGATCGTTATATATATGTTGATCCGTTGTGATCGTTTTGCCTATGACCTCGGCCCATTGTGGTCGTTTTGCTAATATTATGTTCAGTCCTATTAGGTTATACCATGAAATGTAAGTAACTTTGAACAATTTGATGAACCTTATGAATTCTACGTATATATAGATCTGATAAATGCTTCGCTTCGTCATGGACATTCTGTATGATATTTTGTTATTGGAAATGTACTGCGCTATGAGTTAAACTATGATAGGTTCTCTGAAGGTTTGAGGAACTGTATTTATTATCACAAGTATTCGAAAAATACTATAATCATGTTAAGAACATTGTTTTGAATTTATAAGTCATGGATCTCATCCATTTAACCTTTTTACATTGAGATTATTCACTGGGCTCTAACTCATTATTTTATATATGTATGTAGGTGATCAAGCTCAAGATCGAACTTAGTGGTGTCGACCTCCTTTTTGTTTTGTCTAGCCAACTCATGTGCCTCACTGTGAGGTTCCGTACGGTCAAGTGTCATGGCTTCTTGGGTGGTTTTGTACTCACCCTTTTGTTATGATTAAGTGTTGTGAATGTTTCCAAGACTTTTGTGAAGAATAGTTTTGTATCGGAATTTAATCCCTAAGTTATGCTTTTGCTTTTGAGTACCTAAGTTTGATATGGACAACATGTGTATATGAATATATATATATATATATATATATATGTGAGTTGGTTTGATTCATTTAAGTCTGCACAGCTCATTGGACGTTCTATTTTATTATTTAAAGGCTTCTGTCAGCCCCTATTACTGTATTTCTATTAAGCAGGCCTTTGGTTATCTTAGATTACTAGCCGGTCACCTCTCTAATCCCTTGGGGCAAGAGTTGGCACGTGACAGATTACCCCTATTGTGTTTTGAGTTATACTTGTTTTGGATTTGAAATTTTAACATGGTCTTAGTCTTGTAACATGTAGACCACAATACTTGGTTGGGTGTCATATTTATTTGACCATGTGGAATTGAATCTTCGTGTCCATTGGTGATTTAAACATCTGAAATTAGTTTCCCGAAAGTTGCCTCCTTGTCCCCTTCATAAGCATGTGAGTTGTTTTTTGGGTCATTATGTTATAGAATTGTGAATATATGCGGATTGGGTGTTCTTGTATGCACTTCTTTTATATGTTAATGTTTGAAAATACCACATCCCGAAAAAAAAAAAAAAAAATGCATCCATTACTTCGATGTGAACGTGGTCTCGTCGCGTGGAGCATGTGATAGCATTACCCCTTCTGTGTTTTAGGTTAATTTAAGGTTTGGTATTCAAATTCTTCACAAGGTTTGTGTTTCCCATAACGTGTACACCACATACACTTGTTGGGCGTAGCATTGTTACAATGTGCTACATCCTTATAATGTGATTACATCCTTGCAATGTTTTTGTTATGAAAATGTCTTGTAATTACATCCTTACAATGTATTTATTATAAAATGTTGGGAATAACATCCCAACGTATGTGGAATTGAACCTTAGTGTGCACTTGGTGATTTAAACGTCTAAAATTAAAAGGCCGAGAAGCTGTCTTCTTACCCCCAACATAAGTGTGATGAGTTGTATTTTGGTCCATTTTGTTGTGGAAGTATAAATGTATATGGCTTGGTTGTCCTTGCATACACTTTTTTTTTTATATGTTACTGTTTGAAATTATAACATCCAAAAAAATATGCCTTCATTATTTGTATGTGAGAGTGGTCACATTGTGTGAAGCATGTGACTATGTTACCCCAATCATGTTAAGTTTTCAATTTAAGCATTGGTGTTCAAATTGTTCCACGAGTAAAGTTTACCATAACATGTACACCATAAACAATTATTGGATGTCAAATCGTTTGGTGTGTGGTTAAAGTTAGTTTTTTTACGTGACTGTTGTGCTAAACATATCAAATGGTTTGTCATTCCCTCCTTACAATGTCTTACTTAAAAAATATTGGCAATATCATCCCAATACATGTTAACATCAATGTCTATTATATCATTTAACATCCTCATTATAATTTATCACAATACCTACGCGGCTCGATTTTCATGTTTGGTGTTATACAATGATGCGCGAGTGGCTAAAAAAATAGTGTACTAACAATTGGTTACAAAGGTTACATTTCACGATGACAAACACTACGACAGAGGTCATGAGGCAAAGTGAGTGACTCCGGCCTAGTGACATCAACGTCGGCAAAATTGGCAGTACGAAGACCAAGCAAAATGCCATTCAAGAAGAAAAAATCGGGTAATGCTAGTGTGAAAAACCCAGTGAAGAAACTGGTTGTTGACCCATCAAAGCTTAGGTCATTAAAACAATTGTTGAAGTTGAATTAAGTGAAAGGCACATACGCCATCTACAAAAATCTCCCTTTTGGCTAATAACTGACACCATACGGACACACCAACTAACGGAGAAAACATACAAGAAATGTGACGGTACAGTGTGTGTCGAATCATTCAAACGTATAATCCGTCATATGAGAATTTTTACATTGGGGGGAAATGCATACCATTGTGTAACAACGATATAAGACTCATTTTCAGGATATAATGTGGTAGGGACAAATTAAACTTGACATACGAAATGAAGCCCCCCATCTGACTTCATCCAACAGTGTTGCCAGAACATTGATTGGATATTTTCCAAAGTTATAAAGATCTGCTACTCCAAACACTACGGGGCACCACCAAACGCGATGAGGTAAACGTTGCAAAGCTTCTATACTTGTACATCTGTGCAAAGTTATTTTTTCTAACCACCAAAGAGTCTTTTGGGTGGGCTTACGCCTGAGTAATTGACAAACTAGAGACGCAAAGGCTTTATAACTGGACCACTGCCATCCGTAATATGCTGATTGGGTTGCTGAATGACTTCCACAACAGGCCAGAGAAAGTGACTGACTACGTTGTCACATTGCTCGTAAGTTGTTTTGACATATGTCAAGTACATTCACTAGAAGCCATAGACATTGCACTAACTATGTGTTGATGCATCTAATGTTTTTGGTCTACACTATTCTGTAGTTTTTTATTTGTGAACACACTAACCTGATTGAGCCCGAGCGGCCGAAATTATTTTCACAATTATATAATTGGAACGTTGATCAATAGAATGAAATTGTTGGACTTAACGGCATAAGGTGTGTTTGAGGTTTGACCTAATCTACATTTCCATTACACACAATTTAATGTTTTCCCAACCAAGGTGGGTGTAATATGCCCAGGGAAGTACCCGTGCACGTTAAATAGTTCGGACCCTTGACTTTTTTGATCTAATATCATGAGTGCAATGTAAAAGATAGATGAGAGTCCAGATTTGACAACTTTTATAGAAAATCCGTTTCTATTACAAAATCTTTGCCAAAAAAAATAGACTGCATCACCAAATCTTAGAGTCGCCACCTAATATTTTGGAAAAATTAGGAAACCAGTGACTCGTGGCAAGGCCACTATTCATCGTAACCAAAGATGCTTGCCTCGGAACGTATAAGAGGGGAAGGTTATTAATTAAGCACCCCCCCCCTCTAGGTCACCCGATCAAAAGATCAACCCCTACTAAACCATGATATGAGTTTTATTAACATTATATGTTCATATTCTAGTTATTTAATAAATTCTAAACTTTACTATGTGAATCAAATAAGTATAGACTATGCCATTCATTTTGGAACAATTTGATTTTATGTATTTTGAAAAAGTTTTGAAGATGTACACCCAAAGAAATTGAGTTTAAAAACATGAAAATCAACATCATTCCACATTAAGCAACACAACCTCCATCCACCGACATTCATACAGTTATATCAACTAAGCTCATAGCCACGTGGTAGGATGCTTAAATATAGTAAGAAAAACATACATAAATGGGATGCTAAAGTATAAAAACTTACATGTTTACCGACGTCCCGCGAACAACTATAAAACAAAGTTAGCGAAATATGCATGATCTTATATACAAAATCCTAATACAATTCACTCATGAAATGCAGCTAAAGATTTGGCTTCTAAGATATGACATGTGAATCATCTCAAGAACAT
Organism: Camellia japonica; assembly: GCA_030407325.1. Lineage (NCBI taxonomy): Eukaryota > Viridiplantae > Streptophyta > Magnoliopsida > Ericales > Theaceae > Camellia > Camellia japonica. Next base: position 82,989,558 of record JAPPVO010000031.1, read on the forward strand.
GAGATAGCACACATAATCACATAGGAATTGATTAAATTCACAAATACAAACTTAGTCGAATCAAGATGTATGAAACATGGATGCAAAACATGGATATCATGAAAAACAAAATATGATGCATATTCACAAAGGAAAGAAAGTAAAAGAATGGGATAGAGACAAGCGGGGCAAGGAATTGTTACAATACTTTGAATAAATTACAAACCGAATGAGAGAGGAAGGAGGAAAATAATACAACAAAATAAAAAAATATATATAAAGAAAAACCTCACAAAACACTCAAATGAAAACAAAATAGAAGCTGCATGCACCTTGGAGACCACCGAAAATTGGTATGCTCAACACCAGAAGACTACTCCATTTCGTCCAAAAGAAGCTAACAGCTGGCCGACCAACTAAGCCTAGCAAAATCTATTATGTTGCAACACCGAGAAAAGAAACAAACAAGGAATATTTAGGTGGCTCAACTAACCACTTTCGGTTAGCTTACAACAAAACTAATATGAAATTAAAGTAAGAAAACAAATATAAGATAGAAAATGAAAGAGATTGAAAATTCGCCTTCCAAAGAAAGAATGAACTTCTTGATTTCCAAACTTCTTTTTGATCACCCTCAAGGTTGTGAATTGTGTTCTCAATCCTTAATTCAATATCTTAAAATTTGAGCTAGAATGATGGTTTTGGACAAGTGTGTTAATCACTCTTTGATCTTCTTAGACTTGGCAAGGATTACTCTCTTTGATCAAAGCTTTACGACTTGGTTTTAAGGAGTTTCTTGAGTAGTTTTGGCTAGGGAAGATGGTATATATGAAGGCTAGACAACTTCTCTAGTTTGGCAAGAGAACACTCTTGTTTTCAAGGATTTCTTTTCCCTCAAATTCTAACTCAAATTTAGCATTCTCTCTACACTTTTCCTCTCAAATTCATCTCTTAAATTCAAGACTTGAGCTCTCCTTATATAGGCAATGCTAGTGGAGCAATGATGGAAGACAAAGTGAAGGACAAAGTGGAGCATTTAGGGAAGATAATGGAACTAATAAGGCACTAATAGAGCTAATGGGAGATAATATATAATGAAGGTGGATGGTGAGTGGTGATGGTGGCATATGATTAGGAAAGTGGATGGTGAGTGGGGATGGTAAGATATGATTAGAAAGATGGATGATGAGTTGGGATGGTGGGATGTGATTATGAAAATGGATGATGAATGGGGATGGTGGGGTGTGATTATGAAAGTGGATAGTAAGTGAGGATTATGGGGTGTGATTATGAAAGTGGAGATTGAAAAGCCAAGATTCTTTTAGTAGTGGAGATTGGTGAATTTTGGATGAAAAATAATTTAGCCAAAAATGTGTGAAGGTTGGGATTAAAGCTCAAATTCCATCTCTCTTACTGAGGATTCTGTGATAAACACATTCTGATTGTCATCATCGGGTAATCAAAAGAAAGCACCCAAGTCTTAGGGCCGGTCAAAATGGGGTGTCTACAATGGGTGACCGTAAGTGTTTTTCTGCAGCTAAAGTGTGAAAAATTATCAGAGATAATACTAGAATGTTATCAACTAAACGCCAATGTGCCTAAGGTTGAAGCGAGACTAAATGTTGATGTGAACATCGCACAACCAAATGTTTTGAATGTAGCCCTAGAAACGGTGTAGGATGGTAATGACAATGGTGGCGTCAATGTAGACGCCACAGAGCCAAGTCTTGATTATTGGAAGCCAGATTCCCGAATGGTGGGCAAATTGAAACTAAACCTGAGTCAGGCACCACAATTACCCACACCGACTTTGTGCGGGCTTCAAAGAAGCACAATGTTAACATTCTCATTACTGGCGAAAGCTAGCTAGACTTGTTCCCCGACCTTCTTGAGCTATCAAGAAGAGTAGTGAGTGAAGACAATGGTAACAAAGCAGAAAATGCAGAGGAAGAATTGAGAAAAACACCGCATAAGATTAAAGAATTGGAGACCCAATCAAGAATGAAGTCTAAACGTGTACGTGATTTTGAAGGGAGAGTTAACACCTGTAGACGTCCCCGAACGCCTCGCGAGGGTTAAGTCCCGTTCCGTTCATATTGGGGTCACTACAGTTCAAGGACTCAAATGTCACGGTTCTTAATCTTGAACCAAAGAGTCCAAATCCGGCAAATCGATTTTGAAAACAGATTTTTTGAAAAGAAGTGCCAAACATGGACTGCTTTGCCAGATACAGAGTCGCCACCTAAATGTTTTTTTTAATGGAAATTTAGGAAACCCTGACTCGGTGCCAAAGGCCACGTGTCCGTCATCACCAAAGTTTGCCTCGGCTCGGAACTTGGGTACGATTGGGGAAGGTCACTTCGTGAGCACCCCCGCTCGCCTGGTCAAAGACCGGCCTCTACTAACCATGATATCTTTTTGAAAACATTGTATGTTCTTATTCCGGTTATTAGCCTAGGTTACTATGTGATGCGCACAGCATACAAGTATAGACTGAGTCGCCTGAATTGGAACAAAACATTTCATGTTTGTTTGTTTGAAAATGGTTTGATGGTGCTACCCGCAGGTAGGCTAAGACGTGGATTTGCCACCCTCGGGTGGGCTTAGAAAACAATGGTTTGCCTCTATCTAGTGGGCTTAAAACAAACAATCAATGCATTGTCCCAATTCAAATAACCCAACCTTCACCCACAGGCATTCAAGGCAGTTATATCACATAAGCAGTTAGCCTCATGGTAAGCATGCTATTCATGGCAGTCACTCACACGTATGCAAGGATGCTAAAGCATAAAAACTCACCGAGTACTCCAAGCCAAAACAAAAACTGATTAGAAATCATGCATGATCCTATTATACAGAAGTGCCTAATGCAACCACATACAATAATGCAACTATAGCAGGCTCGGCTATTCTAAACATGGCATTGATGATTGCAACAGCTATCAAGTATTCAATTTGGAATTGAAATACAAATGCAGTTAGTATTGATGCGCCGAGCCGGTGCGTGCAAGACAGATGAATGAATGCAAACATGCTATCATACTGTATGCTAATTGAAATATGCCCTAATCTAACCATCATAAGCAGGTAAATAAAAGGGAAGAAAGACGTGGGGTTGGAAGACATACATCACACTCACGCACACTTATTACAATTATGCCCTCGCGCAGAGGGTCCAAATAAATATACAGTCCCGAATAAAAGAATAGTACAGTCCCAATAATACAGTCCAAATAATGTACAAATTCCTAATTAATTGACAAATTAACTAAGAAAACTGTAAAACTGGCATGCAAGCCAGGGACTGCCTTGATTCCGCTCCGGGTGATGAATGATGCATGTTTAGGCTGCCTTGCGCAGAAATCCACTGGGATGCCCCAATTGCCTCTGTTTGCAACTGTTCTTGGAAAGCGTGCCAAGCCTCGAAGACTGCTGATTCTTGATTTTGCTGCAACAGAGAGCAGGAAAGGCATAGCAATGTATTTTCACAAATATATGCATGCCTCGATCCTCGTGCCACCAATCACGCATCTCGATGCATGATGGCCGAGGAGTCGATTTGCACAATTCAATATGGAATGAATGCACATGAAAACACCAACAAAGACCTAACTCCATCATGGACAATCCGGAGTGTCGGTGACTGGGGAATTGAGACACGTTCCGTCACTCGGAGTACGGAACGTACCTCGTTTCCCGTGCCCGGGGCTAACTCCTATCTCCGACACGATGCAATATGCATGATATGCATGAAATGCAACTAAGATGCAACCTAACATGCGAAAGGCTACGGAATGGCATACACAATGCTCTAATATACAACCTAGCATACACAATGCTGTGGAATGAAATGGCATACGCAATGCATAATGGACTTACACTAACATGAGTGGACCTCAGCCACACTCACACAAGAGGCCATCAGGATGAAAATGAGACAACTCGAGATGCGTGCACGCGTGCACGCAAATCGAGGACCGAACCTACGGCACGGAATGCCACTCTAACAAGACATGGCAAAACACAAAAAAAAAAGGCATACTATCATGCAAAAATCAGAGGTAAAATGAGATGCAAAACAGCCCAAACCCGGTAAAACGAACCCGATGCATGAAACGAGTCCCGAAACACGGGTTTTGGCGCATGAAATGGCCTACATCTATACAAAGCATGCATAATTTGAATATTAAATGTAAAGGCAGAAGCTAGGAAGCCCTAAAAACAAGCATTTTTACAGTTTAAAGCATGCCAAACAGTGAGCACAAGTGGGACTAAATTAGCATGCAAAAATGGCTCCGCAAGGGAGGTAATGAAGCAAGTCACAAATGCTGGCCCCAAATAGGAAAGGGGCCTTCTACAACATTGAAGAGGGACTAAAGATATGACTGATTTCAGTTTATAGCAAACCCCAAAAACAGATACAAGTATGCTAAAGATCTCATGCAAAAATGAGGCCACCAAGAGGGCTATAACATGAAGTATACAAAATATGCATCAAACAGCCAAAGACCCTCAATGAGACATGGATAGGGGGTCAAAATAAGACCCTTTTCAGTTCTGATTAGGGTCAAAAAAACAGAAGCTCAATGTGCTAATAAATCATGCAAAAATGGGGACCAAAGAGGGGTTCAATGGCAAGTGACACATGGAGGTCCCAAAATAGGATGAGCCCTTCTTCAATATTGAAGAAGGGATCAAAATAACCCTATTCACAGTTTACATCAGAGCTCGAAACAAACTACACATAGGCCAAAAAATCATGCAAGATTATGGCATAAAGGAGGGTAATGAAGCAAGTGCAACAAGGGGGTCCCAAACAGTGAAGGAGCCTTAATGGAAGATGAAAAGGAGCTCACAAAAATGACATTTTCAGTTATGGCCGGAGCTCAAAACAGTAAGCAAAGAGGGCTAAGAATGGTGCAAAAATGAGCTAGAAAGAGGGAGAAATCAACTCACCCTTGTAGACCAATCTTTGGTTGCTTATTGGAGTGAGAAATGGTGCCTCTTTGCCTCTAAAAAACTCCCCAAGCTGCTGGAAATGGAGTGGTGGTGGTGGTGCTAGGTGGTGGTATAGAAAGGGATAGGAACTTGGATGATTTTGGTCTTGAAATGGAAGGAAAAGGGAGGGGTGTGTATACAAGCTCCAAGGATCAATTTTCCAACCCTAAAACCAGAGTTGGGCAGCTGGTTATGTAGACAAATGAGAGGGAGAAAGAGGGGGAATAAAGGGAGGGAAAATCCCTCCAAGTTTCCCTCCAAAAAGTGTCCCCCTGGATACAGAATCTGGGGAGAAAAGAAGGGTGTATCTGCACTGTACTCCCTGTAAGGAAGCTGGCCGGCCAACTTTTGGACTTGCAGGTGGCCGGCCGGCCACCCCCCATGGCTGGCCGGCCAAGGGTCAAACAGGTCAATTGCAATTAATGGCCGGCCACCACAGATTGGTGGCCTCCCATGTGTCCTCAACAAAACCTTGTGGTTGAAAATTGGCAACTGTGAACCAGGAGAGAGAACAACCCACTTTTCAAAGGGGTTCAAAAGGGTCAACTGGAATTACTGGCCGGCCACCACATATTGGTGGCCTCCCAGATGTGTACATCACAAATATGTGGTTTGGAGCTGAAGAAAGTGGCCTTAGGGTGGTCAACATTGGCTTTGAAGCGAGAAAAACGGGCGTCGGAGGGCGATGAAGGAAAATAACTGATTGCTGAAACAATTGCTGGCCTCCCACCCTTCTATGACCTTCCTGGTGATGAAACAGAGGTCCCTGCCAAAAATGAACGAAAACTGATGCAAAATGAAGGTTCAGGGGCCGAAACGCACAGTCCGAGGCCCCGAAAACCGACTGTTATGCACCAGGAGTGGTGTTCGACCACGAAGTGGGTCTCTCAGACCACAGTGTCCCTCAAAAGGGAGTAAATAAGATGCCTGCCAAGAACCGGGGTAAACGGAGGTGGTTAGGCGGTCCCGAGCCGAGGCACTCGGCCTGACGGCTCCGAAAACCGGAACCGGGCTCCGAAATGGGCCAAATGGCCTACGACCATGAAATGTAGCCCACAGCTACTGAGAGATAGTCTACGACCTCTCCCTCCCTCTGGGAAAAGAAACAGAGAAAATCGAGTCTGGTTCGTAAACCGAGGCAAGGCACAGAAGAGGTTCGGAAGTCCTGGAGGCAGGGCTCACGGCCGAGACTCTGAGACTTCTGACGAGCACAATATGCAACATCACCGAGCGCTCAATCGGTGACGTCTGAGTCTTAAGGTTGGTCAAAAATGGGTGTCTACAACACCATGGAACGGATGATCGGTGTGCAATGCACTAACATGTTTATGGGTTTCGACAATGTTATATGTTCAAAAGACGCCAAAATAATACATCTAATTGGAGTTGTTACTGAATTAAAAGCAACCATCATTAGACTAGAAGACCAAATTAATGACCATGAGGCGCACGAAGTCACTCAGTTAGTAATGAATGCAACCTCGAGTCAGAGTACAACATCTGACCATGCCACCGACATAAATTACGAGTTAAATCCATTAAAACATAACAACAATCCACACCATTCTACGTCGACAAACATCGAGTTTATCTCATCTGCTTGCAGCACTGTAGAATACGTGACTAAGTGGCATGTTCTTAATATTATTGAACCACCATTTGCACGACATAGTCCACCATCTGACCATGATGGCGTCAGACACACCGAATCGAATCCCGACAAGGGCATTACAGTCCAAAATGTGCAGCCTCACCCAACATCGCCCCTAACTTCGAAGGCCCTAGCCTAGGAGACGACGCGGACATTGGTAAAGGTGTAGAAAATATATTCACAATTATGATTTGAAAACTTTGCCAGCCCAAAAATGACATCGTTAGTGAGACGTGTAAAAAACAAACCCAGACGAGAATAAAGGCTAACGGATTATGAGTACCCCAGTATAGTTGGGCATACGAAACATCAAACATATATGGTTAAAGCCAATCCGGTTGTGGCTGGGTACCTGGTTGACGTTGATAACGACACAATCCTGATGAAGATGTGGACAGGTTTCAAAATAAACAACTGACCCCGTGTAGAAAATGTTGAGCCCATAGAAACAGAGACGTTTGGAGGACGTGTACAGCTTCGAGGGTGACGGGTGTGGTATCCGTTTCAAAATGTAGCATCTGTTTCTTTTTCTTTTTTCTTTTTTAAAGAAAACATTAGCATTGCTGAATTGTTCATTTGTGATTTCCTATTGTTGTAGAGCTATAATATGGGGGGGAAAGGGATCAGTATCCATGTACGTTTCATGGACATCCAGGCTTTAGTATAACAATCAGGCATCAACGGGAGTGTAAGTGCCATATATTTAAATGGTAGATAGTCCACCACTAATTTTTCTAGCTAAATTTATGTTATTAAGGCAACTAATCGGTACATATTATTCTGACCACTAGATTATCGATTCATATGCCGATATACTCATAGATTTTGCAAAATAGAGCGGCTGTGAAAAGTGAATATATGGACCGATCGTACTTTTACAATAGCATATGTTCAGTACGAAAACACAATCCTCCCCACCTCCTTACTATGATATGTTCGCATTATACACGTAAAAACTTATACACTATTCACACGTATGCAGGACATAATGAGGAACCCAAGGTCGACATCAAGAGACCGGTATCTGAATGTCCACATTGAAGCCACACAGGGTAGCATATACATCCATTAACTAATATATTACTCAAACCATTAGACAATCATGGTTTGTGATTCAGAATACGGTGCATGCAGCATTACAATTCAATAAGACAACGGAGAGGTAGCCGAGATGATCGTTTTATAGAGGCATTGAAAGTGGTAATTTTGGTATGTTTTTTATTAGGGATTTGTTAAACGTTTTATTGTTTATAACTCCGTAATTACAATGTTACTGTGAAAAACGCGCCCCCCTTTAACTGACACTTATAATGTGTACAACCCCCCTATATCGTGATAACGCAGTTGTGTGGAAGTTGACATAGCGTTCGACAAACCTAATTGGTAATACGTTGCACAATGTAATAAATCTTGCGGCCTTACATTTCTCATTGTTTGCAAAAAATAATGGGTGGTTGGCTACACCAAACGGTTGTTGAAAATAGGTCCGTCGATCGATGAAGTCGCAACCCAAGATTGACAATATGCTCGACTCAGTCGTCGAATGCCCCCAATAAAAAGCAAACTCGTACATGATTGACAACCTTACATTGGTCATACTAACTCATTTCACAACATTTCTCCCATTGTTGTATATAACATTGTTTTTGTTACAATGTTGCAACGCTAATTATGGAATCTTGGTTTGTTTCATCATGCGCCAATATGTGAACAAGGTAGAGATTGTTAGTTCAATGGACGGCCTAACCCCTGCTGTATTCCGAGCGGTCGTGGTGAAGACATTCGTAAATGACTTGAGAAGTCTTTGCACTCGGGCGCCACAATGATTCCCAATTTGGTGATCCGAATAACCTATTTTTAGATTTTCATTTTATGCCTAAATTATCAAACATTACTTGTCATTTTGCATGTTTTAGTACATCCCCCCAAACTCTAGAATGTTTTCGGATTGGTTTATTTTAATCGGTTTATTTTGAATGATTAACAATGTGATAAGGATATATTCACACATCAGTGTGTTACTATGCAACAATATGAATCCCCTACATTACCATGCTCCACACAAATTGGTTTCTTGTTTTTGGCTACGTTGATTATTGTTTCTTCTTATTTATGTAATGTTAACTTATGATGTTTGGATTGATTTAATTTCATCGGTTTGTTTCATAGACAATGTTTATAAGTGTGATTTGGCAAATATTTTTTTGCTTCTTTTTGCATATGTAATGTTTATTTTGATGATTTATTTTGAACGCTCAACTATGTCATAAAGATGTATTCACACGTCATTGTGTCACGATGCGACAATATGAAATCCCCGTTGGCGATCACATGGCCGTGAAACACGAAAATTGAAATCCTCGTTGGTCACCACATGATTATGCACCGATGAAAATTTGGTTTTTTGTTTTTGGATGCGTTGATTAATGTTTCTTCTTATATATGTAATGTTCATCTGATTTTTGAATTTGTTTAATTTTATGTTTGTGAGCGTGATTTGCTCAAAGTTATTTGCTTCTTCTTATATATGTAATGTTAGCATATGATTTTCTATGTTTTAACTTTTTCATAATTGTTTTGTTATCCATACCAATCAGGCATACCACAACGTAAAACACACCTCACCATATTATGTTTTGGTAACGAATGTACATTGTTGTACATTGTTGTATATCAACAAATAAAAAATATAAACATTGACACAAAATCACACTCCAACCCCCTTACAACAACTTGGTTATTAAAATGTTGAGAACAACAAAAATGGATATTACCTCCATTCGACATATTATTTGGCAAATCAAAATGTTCCGTTCACAAATTCCTTACGATCGATACCGAACGTACCCCACCATGTTATGTTTAATAACAAATGTACATTGCCACATATTAACAAATAAAAAATGTAAACATTGACACAAAGTCACACTCCAACCCCTTTACAATAACTTGGTTATTAAAACGTTGAAAACAACAAAAATGGATACTACATTAATTTCCCAACATTATTGGGCAAATCGAAATATGTCGTTCACGAATTCTTTACAATCGAAAATTCAAAATGGACACATACATTGAAATGGTTGGTATGTTACAATATATTACCCATGTGCAATGTTAACATTTGTTAATGTAGCTCAAAGCTACCAAATAAAATATTTAACTTAAAAAACCAACACACACACTTAATGAAATCAAAATTCAAACTGACCCAAACTTGGATAAACATCAACGTACCATGAAAATGAAAACATTTTGTAAACCAAATACTTAAAACCAAAAGCAAGGTAACCAACCAATGTAACAAAAATAATTTTCGATGTGACACACCTAAATCGATTCCTTACATGTCTTCTTGTTATGATTGCACATCTTCCCACAATGCTCACATTATAGAATCCTCTTCCGCTTAGGCCTTCCAGGCAGAAGCTTTACTATTGGCAGTGTAATAAGGTAATCAGGGGTGAACGTCAGTTTCCCAATCATCAGAATTGGATATATAGTTCCAGAATACAATGCTCAAAACTTGTCTACACGATAAACGATTCAACCGAGTCATACACATTCCTCCTATTATTTCAAAAAGCAATAATAGCATGCGAATATGGGAACCCATTCAACTTCCATTGAAAACATGAACATGTACGTCTACCTATGTCGACCAACACTGACGGGTGCAAGTGAACCTCCTACACATTATCATCAGTCTAACTTACAATCCACGACCTACCAGTTTTTAATGCTAATGTCAAACTCTTCTCCATCTTAGGGCATATTACTTTGGTCCATGTCTAGATTTCACTACGTTTTGTCCTCTGCTCCATGATTTTCTCCCTTATTGTATCGACCAATTGAGTGATGAGAAAATGACGTGCCTCACATATCCAATTGTTAAATGACTGCTACATTGGACCACATCTCACCATAACGTTCACCCTTAACAATAAAAAAAAATAACCCCCCTCCCGCCCCCCCCCCCTCCCGCGCCATTAGTATGTTGAAAAAAAAAATAGCAAAATACTTTTTAAAAAAATGCTTAGCCGCCACTAATGCTTGTATGTGACATCCATTTGAACTGTAAGAATTTGTACCCTCGGTATATAATACCTGAAATATGCATTAGCCCAGTGATTAGGATGCAAATCTTTCATGAAATCTTTGATGACTATCAGGTTTGACTGTTTTAATACCTCCAATTTCTGATTCAAACATGTTACAGTATACACGTGAGCTCATTCCCGCAACCAGTGCATCAATCCAATATTATGCGTTGCATTGACATATTTCATTCAATCATGCAAATTCATCTAAAGATGTAACAAATAGAAGGCATGATGTGCTGAAAGAAATATGCTTGGCATTGATTGTAGCAACCCAGTATTACGGTCAAAAACAAACGTCAACGTACTGTCACGTCCCGCCAAATTACCCAGACAAAATTGCCTACCAAGAGGAAATCTCAAGGAAGGGAGGCTAATAGCATATTTTGGAAGCTCCTGGAAGACTTTGAGAAAATATGGGAGCTTGAGAGCATGGAGGTTAATGGAAGAATCTAGAACTCCCTAGCAAACTTTAGAAGACTATGGAGAATTCTAGAAAGACCAAGGGAATTCAAGAACCCATACACTTGTATATCTAATTAGATATTTGTGTAGATAGTTCTAGAAGGAATTCTAGAACATTCTTGTAGCTTGTAAAGAAGGCTTCCAAGGGAAGCTTTTACCTAATATTTTCTAAGAATTCTAGAATGCTCCTAGGGAGCCTATAAATAAGAGAGGAGCTCATTTGCTCCAATCCATCCAAGAATTGTAAAGCTTTCTCATAGTGAATACAAGGCATTCTCTCAAACTCTCTTGTGTTCTTCTTACTTGTCTTTCTTCTAAATTTGTGAGTTAGGCTGACTTAGCATCATCAAGTGAAGCTTGAGATTGTCTAAGTGCCACACGAATAGCTTGGAAACAACCAAGGCCATGACACGTGGCATCAGAGCAGGTTTAAGACAAGAGGAGAATAGGCAACAATGTCATCCGGTGTAGAGGAGACTGTGACTGAGCAAGCTCATGGAAGGGAACCCATAAAGGAAAGGAAGGATAAGTCACAAGATATTGTTACCGCCATGGAAACACAGCTTGCCAAGGTGGAGCTTGATGTGGGCGACTCAGGGGAACGTCTTGATATGTTGGAGCAAAGCCTTGAATAGGAGGTGGAGGGTCTCAAGGAGAGATCAAGGAACTCCATGATGGCATGCTTTCCACCATCAATTTTGTGGCACATGATGCACAAGCGGCTAATGAATCCTTCCAAGCCAAGGTGTTGAAGATGCTCACACAGTTTGAAGCCCGCTTAGAGGAGGTGCACCAAGACGTGGCAATGTGTTAAAAAGGCCATAGCTGGGGGAGCTGTGACCATGCCGGGGACATCTAAGGTGGAGGTGCCAAAGCCAAAGCCTTTTGATGGAAAGAGAGATGCCAAAGAAATGGACAACTACTTGTGCATATGGAAAGATGCTTCGAGGCAATGGCGGTAACTGGGGAAGATGCCAAGGTACGCACCACAGTCCTTTACCTCGCCAATACAGCAACACTATTGTTACGTCGTAGGCATGCTAACATTGAAAAAGGTGCGTGCATCATAGACACTTGGGATGACTTTAAGAAAGAACTTAAGAAGCAATTCTATCTTGAGGATGTAGCCTATCAAGCTAGAAAGAGCTTGAAGAAACTAAAACACACATCGTCTATTCGGGACTATGTAAAAGAATTCTCTACTCTCATGCTTGAGGTCCCGAGTATGATTGATGAAGAATTACTTTCCAATATCTTGGACAACCTACAACCATGGGTGGAGCAAGAATTGCGTCAACATGGAGTGAAAGATCTTGCCTCAGCCATGGCAGTGGCAGAATCGCTTATTGAATAAAAATGTGGGGATGGCAAGGCCAAGACATCCAAGGGTGACCCTAGAAGAAATTCTAGTGAAAGTGAGGAGGATGAGGATGAAGGCATCCGACGCAAGGAGAGACACGACAAACCTCTCACTGGCAAAGTGGGCAAAGGCAAAGTCAGGGATAGTAAGGAGACATTCAAACCCAAGACCAAGTGTTTCCTATGTGACAAGCCACATTGGGCAAGAGAGTGTCCCAAGAGGCAAGCCCTCAATTCCATGCTTAAAGAACAGGAAAAGGTGGAGACTCCACAAATAAGATCTCTACAGCTGCTTGGTGCCATTGAATCGACGCCTACTACATTGACCCAATGGGATAAGGGTTTCATGTACGTGAATGCCAAGATTAATGGGAAGGCGACACAAGTCATGGTAGACACAGGCGCGTCACACAACTTCATTAAGGCAGAGGAGGCCAAGAGGCTTGGTCTGAAACTTGACAAGGGTCAAGGATTGATGAAGACGGTGAACACCAAGGCAAAGCTCGTAGATGGCATGGCTCGAGGGGTTAAACTGCACCTTAGTAGGTGGCGCGGAAAAGTCAATTTTCGATAGCATCACTCGATGACTATGACGTGGTGCTAGGATGGAATTCTTGCAGGAGTTCAACGTGGCACTGTTACCTCACAACAACACTATGTGCATTTTGGAAGGTGGGCCTTGCATGGTCCCAATGGTGAGTAAGTTGAATACTAAACTTAAACTTCTGTCAACTATATATATTAAGTCGGGGACAGACAAGAAAGAGGTAATAGGCATTGCCAAGAAGATAACTAGCTCTACAGAAGATAGTCCACTGATATACACAGTTGTTAAGTCATCAATAGGGCAAGTGGACAAGGCAAATCTAAGAAAGTGCAAGTCAAGAAGAAAACCTGCGACTTCGAGGAAGAAGGCGTGACGAAGGTGTCGCGAGTATGAGTGGGGAGAATGTCACGTCCCACGAAATTACCTAGACAAAATTGCCTAACAAGAGGAAATCTCAAGGAAGGGAGGCTAATAGAATATTCTGGAAGCTCCTGGAAGACTTGAGAAAATATGGAAGCTTGGAAGCATAGAGGTTAATGGAAGAATCTAGAACTCCCTAGAAAACTTTAGAAGAATATGGAGAATTCTAGAAAGACCAAGGGAATTTAAGAACCCATACACTTGTTTATATAATTAGATATTTGTGTAGATAGTTCTAGAAGGCATTCTAGAACATTCTTGTAGCTTGTAAAGAAGGCTTCTAAGGATAGCTTGGAAACAACCAAAGCCGTGACAGTACGTTCGGTGTCAATAACATTTGATAGCTGATGCAAGAATCACTTCTAATTGGCCGTATTTTTTGAATCAACAATTACGAAAGCCATCGGAAATAACCCTACAGACAATACATACCCAACATCATTTTTGAAAAATAAATTCATTATGTTATGCAGACATATATATCATCTATTTGCACATTCTGGGGGAAAAAAAAAAGCGAGAGAGAAAGAGAGAACGTATTGTCATATTATGAAATCCTTACATCAAACATAATATAATGACACCCTCACCTTGGTTGTTGTCCTTAGTAGTCACAGTGAGCAAATTCCCCTTAAATAGGCCCTTCAAAAACATTTCATCCAGAAAAAAAAAAAAGCAAAGGACGACATTGATTGTAATGCCCCGAAATAATCCAACATAAATCTAATACATCAACCCGCATCCACTAAACAATGATGACAATACTCCAATCATTACACCATCAATCAACGAGATTTATACAAAAGTTCCACATGTAAATTATACATTCAATGATATAGAGATACATGAATCTATAGCATGTAAAGCATCATGTTCCAAAAATAATAAAATGCCCTCATGCACTTACAATTTCCAAGGCTTAAGCCCGGTTACACAAAAGTGGCCTCTCGGACCCATACATGAATAGCCATTGGCTAGCAATTAAATCACAACAAAACAAAGTTATGTACTCTTCACAAACATATCCACGCTCTCAACTTGACAGGATCACCACATCTTTTCCCGCAGCAAAATCCCATAGGGGTGAGTATAAAGCCCAGTAGAGAATCCTTAACAAAGTATATAGATTTATGCGACATTCCCAATATCAAATGCAAATGCCATGCAATGCCAATAAAAGAATTTCATTTATATGCCCTTTATTTGAAAAGAATTACCATGTTCAACAATAGCTTGAGATCTCAACAATTCCAAAACTTATAATTTTATTCAATGGGGCAGTAAATATGACTTAGATAATCCCTAGGTTGGTGTCTGCAAGTAGGCTCAACAAGCAATACCAAAAACCGCACGTTACCGGTTGCTAACCGGAAGGGAAGTGGTACCTCATCCGCGCGTGTTTTCGGTCTTTCACCCTGGACACTCAGGCCAACTTATCAATTTCATCTACACCTCCTATCCAAACTTACCAACGTATTTACCCCACAACATTTTTGTGATTTCATTCACAATATTACATTCTCAATGAAAGTTCAAATTCTCAATCCAATGTTCATGACATGCAAGGTTTTAGAAATGCCAATGCAACAACTATCCATACTACTCCATGTTTCTCCACTATGATCATAGCCACAACAAATGTTCCACAAAAATTCAAAATTTCCATTTTGCCTTTTCAATGCCATTCCAACAAATAGCCAATAATTTACCATCATTTTACCATATGTGACCATATAACCAAAATTTGTGCACTTCCAACATTTAAATCATTTCAAGTCATAGCAATATATAGACATCAACTTCCAATCTCAACAATTTTCATATATTAAGAAGTTCTCCATCAATATATATATATATATATATAAACAAGATATTTCCCATTTTCGTTACTCATCATGGCACACAACAATATATATAACAACATATATACATATATACACATATACAATATCAAACATGAGCCCCCATCCTTTTTCATTAAAGAAAACCCCTAAATTTCTAGGTTTTCACAAAATCCTAACATTTCCTCATCGTCTTTCAAAACCTCACTATATACCTCAATCTCAACCCATATGGCTCAATAGTTCAAGAAAAACTCTTTAAAAGGAACAATGATGAATTTCTTCTACAAAACCAACAATTTTCTTAAGCCATAAGCCCATTTTCGAAATAGACAAAGATGAGCTTTCAAAGTCAATCAAGACTTGCAAATATATATATATATATATATATATACATAACTCCAAGTAATTCCCTACCTCAATTTGTTAAAGTGATGAGATGAAAAAACCCCCAATTTTGACAGTGTTGAAAAGTGATCTCCACCGCACACAATGTAGTTCTCAAGAGGCTCTACAATGGTGATGAAGAAACTATGGACCAATTTCTAATGGATGGAGAAGGATCAAGGATTTAATCTTGTTTTGAGGTAGAAATATAGAGAGAATGGAGAGCAATGTATTTTTAAAGAGAGAGTGACACAAGAAAAGTGATACACACAGAGAAGAAAAACAGAGCCCCCTCAGACTCAGGCCGACCGCACGTGCGGCACTTACCTCCGCACGTGCAACTCTGATCCCCGCACGTACGGCTCCTTCCGCACCTCCCCCTCCGCACCTGCAATTTAGGCAGTGTGCAAGCCTCCCAAGACTCACCATTTCCCGCACGTGTGGCCCTAGCCCAGCAGCCCAGAAATTCCTGGTTCGCTCCCAAGCGCTCCGTACTCGGCTGTGCACCCTCCAAAATAAGTGAAATTCATCACTGACTAAACAAGAACAAGGATTTATTTGAGGAAAGCTTTCGGACATCACAAACCCAAAGAAGACGAAAGTGAAGTGACCTAAAACGAAACCGGTCGTCACAACCTCCCCACCATAAGAAATTTCATCCCCAAAATTTAAACAAACTAACCAACTAAAGGGTTCTAGCAATAATGACCATATTAACAAAATTTTCAAATCTCAACGTCAATGTTCAACCCACATTTACCATTCTCATCATCATCATTTCATCAAAACAACAACAACTGCTTATACTAGGCATTTGAAATGAAGCATTTTTTACAAAAATTTCTTCTCTCACAATCTCATACTTAGATTGACAATACTTACAACAACATGTGATTAACAATTTTTAGCACTTTTTCCCTTCAATACTAGGGAACATTACAAATTAAAACAACTAAACATTTTCAAATAAATCTGGATACTTGGAGCGGACCTCCGCTTCCCATTCCCAAGTTGCTTCCTCAACCACATGGTGCCTCCACAACACCTTCACTAATGGTATAGTTTTACCCCGTAACACTTGCTCTTTGGTATCTAGTATCTGAATCGGTCGCTCTTCGTAAGAGGCATCTTCATCTACCTCCAAATCAACCCAATCTAGCACATGAGAAGGGTCAGGTTCGTACTTCCTAAGCATTGACACATGAAACACATTGTGAACCCCCAAAAGTTGTGGAGGTAAAGCTAACCGGTATGCCACTTCCCCGATTTTCTCCAATATCTCGAAAGGCCCAATGAACCTCGGAAACAACTTTCCACTCTTACCGAACCTCATCAAACCCCGCCTAGGTGAGATCTTAAGAAAAACATGGTCACCCACTTTGAAAGATAAAGGTCGTCTCCTCTTATCGGCATAACTTTTCTGTCAACTTTGGGCTATAGCTAACCTTTTCCGAATGAGAGAAACTTTCTTGGTTGTCTCCCTAACAATTTCCAAACCCAATAACGATGCATCCCCTACCTTGGCCCAACAAACTAGTGATCTACAAGGTCGGCCATACAAGGCCTCAAACGGTGCCATCTCAATACTAGCTTGATAACTATTGTTGTAGGCAAACTTAATCAACGGTAAATGCCTCTCCCAAGGCCCCTTGAAATCTAGGACACAAGCTCTAAGAATGTCCTCCAAAATCTGAATGGTACGCTCCGATTTCCCATCGGTTTGAGGGTGGTAAGCGGTGCTAAAGGTCATTTTAGTCCCCAATGCGTCTTGAAGGCCCTACCACAATCGGGCGGTAAAACAAGGATCCCTATCCGACACACTGGTTACTGGAATCCCATGAAGTCGAACTATCTCCCTAATGTATAACTCTGCCAAGTGCTCAACTAAGTCACCGGTATACATCGGAATGAAATGCGTAGACTTAGTCAATCTATCAACAATCACCCAAATGGCATCATTGCCCCGCTGCGTTCTAGGAAGCCTAAATACGAAATCCATGGTAACATGCTCCTATTTCCACTCGACTATTGGTAAAGGTTGTAACAAACCCACTGGTCTTTGGTGTTCGGCCTTCACTTGTTGACAAGTAAGGCACTTCGACACAAAGGATGCGATATCCTGCTTCATACCCCTCCACCAAAATTGACGGCTAAGATCGCGATACATTTTGGTGCCTCCCAGATGTACCACAAGGCATGAGTGTTGGAACTCCCGAAGCACTTCCTCTCTACAAGATTCAGGTACAAACAAACGGTCTAGGTAACATACACTCCTGATCTGAATGGATGTTCAAACCCTTCTCTTCCTTCCCGTTAGAGATTCTACTACGAATTAACTCTACTTCACGGTCTCCTTGTTGTGCCTCTACAACTTTGCTAATTAAGACAGGTTGAGTACTCAAAGTAAACAATGTTGCACCCTCTTTGGACTCACCCAAGTGCAATTCAAACTTGCCGATTTCACCCAACATAACCCACTCCCAAATGGCCACACTTGCCAAACTACTCATGGATTTCCGACTCAAGGCGTCAGCCACTACATTGGCCTTCCCCGGACGATAGTGTAACTTGAAGTCATAATCCTCCAAAAACTCCATCCACCTTCGTTGACGTAAATTCAAGTCTTTTTGAGAAAACAAATATTTTAGACTCTTGTGATCGGAGAAAACCTCAAACTTCTCGCCATACAAATAATGCCTCCAAATTTTTAAGGCAAACACTACTGGTGTTAACTCCAAGTCATTGATAGGGTAATTCTTCTCGTGAGTTTTCAATTCCCGTGAACCGTAAGCTACAACCTTTCCCCATTGCATCAAAACGCAACCAAGCCTATCCCGAGACGCATCACAATAAACGGTGTAACCCAAGCCTCTCTCTGGAATTATCAACACTGGGGCAGTAGTCAGTCTAGTTTTAAGCTCTTAGAATAACATTTCACAAGCCTCACTCCACACAAACTTAACCCGTTTTCTAGTCAATCTAGTCAAAGACGCGGCTAGTCTAGAGAAGTTCCTCACAAAACGCCGATAGTACCCCGCCAATCCCAAGAAACTCCGGATCTCAAAAATATTTTTAGGTTATTCCCAATCCTGTACAGAGTCTATCTTTGAAGAATCTACAGTTACTCCCTCTCTTGACACTACATGGCCTAAAAACTTCACCTCGGTGAGCCAAAACTCACACTTCTCAAATTTGGCATACAATTGATGCTTCCTAAGAAAATCAAGCACTACCCTCAAGTGAGCCTCGTGTTCTTCCTCGGAAGTCAAATAAATTAGGATGTCGTCCACAAACACGACCACAAAATGATCCAAGTATTCTCTAAAAATTTGGGTCATCAAATCCATAAAGGAAGCCGGTGCATTAGTCAACCCACATGGCATTACAAGGAACTCATAGTGGCCATAATGCGTACGAAAGGCCGTTTTCTGGATGTCCTCCTCCCGGACTCTCAACTGATGGTACCCCAATCTCAAATCTATTTTCGAAAAGCAACAAGACACTAAGTTGGTCAAACAAATTATCTATTCTGGTAAGGGATACTTATTCTTGACGGTAACTCAATTCAATTTGCGGTAATCAATACACAACCACAGCAACCCATCATTCTTCTTCGCAAAGAGACCCGGCGCTCCCCAAGGCAAAGTACTAGGGCAAATGAAACCCTTGTCTAAAAGCTCTTGGAATTGAATCTTTAACTCATGAAACTCCGCGGGTGCAAATCTATACGGCGCCATGGAAATTGGTGTCGTTCCAGGCACTAAGTTGATGGTGAACTCGATTTCCCGGTGGGGTGGCAAGCTAGTAAGATCCTTGGGAAATGCATCTGGGTATTCACAAACTACCCTTGGCAACTCAACACGAGTCCCGTCACTCTCACTATCCAAGAGAGTAGCAAGAAGACTGCTAAGCTCATTCCTACTACGAAGGTCAAATACTAGTGATAAGATCCGATCAACCCTGTCCCCCAGAAAGTAAAAACAATCACCACCCGAGGTGCACACTGTGACCCTCTGACAAAAACAATCAATCACGGCTCGATACGAAGACAACCAATCTAGGCCTAGGATAACATCAAAACTCGACATGTCTAACAACACAAAAGAAAATGGGAGTCGATGCCCGGCGACCTCTATCTCACAACCACGACACCCCCGATCTAAGTCAACTGTACCCCCAACCGGTGACTCAACTTTGAGTGAAGACGTTAACCGTGCCACCTCTAACCCCAATGCAGATGCGAATGCAGCAGATATGAATGAATGAGATGCACCCGTATCTATCAACATATTAGCCAAAGAATTACACACAACAAAAATACCTCTCACAACCAAGGATCCCAGCAACGGCTCGGGTGCTGTAACAACATACACGCGCCCCTATGGCCTCTGATCAACCTGCTCATCTCTCGGAGCATAGGCCTACTGCATTGACTAAGCCGAAGCAGCTCCCGGATTAACTCACGAAGTCTAAACTGAGTGAGCCTATTGGTGGCTTTGAGTCTGCCTCGACCCTGACGCGCCAGATACGCCTCCCAACTACGAGCAAGCTCTCTTCATGTGCCCAGACTGACCACACTGATAGCAAGTAGGCTCCTATCCCCTACTCTGAGATCGGTTAGGTGGTGGTGGTGGTGGTGGTGGCAACATCTGCTGTCCTCCTCCCTTCTGTGGACATGTAAAAGCCTTGTGACCCCGATTGGCCAAGCTTGAAGCAAGAAAACCCACTCAATGCACTCTTCCCCGAGCCCGTACTAGGCAAGGGAAAGGTGGATCTAGACTATTGTGGTTGAGACTATGATGAAAAGGTGTTTCTACTCTTCTTGTTGGGCCTATAGTCCCCTTGTGACCCTTGGCCCCTAAACCTCGAACTCCGAAGTCTCTCCTCTTCGGCCTCCACGGTAATCTCCACATGCGCGGTCGCCTCCACAAGACAGTCATAATTTCGAATCATGTTCCCAGTAACCTTAAACAAGATCTTAGTTCTCAACTTCTTCTCGAACTCAATGCAACGACGCTCTTCCGTCGCTACTAACTCCAGTGCGAACCGGGACAAACTGGAGAAGGCCACTTCAAACTCGGCCACGGACATATTAAGTTGCTTAAGGTCTTGGAACTCCTACCTCAACCTCTCCCTAGCAGTGAGGGGGTAGGTACTTGTCTTGGAAAGCCACTACAAACGCTTCCCATGTCAGTTTTATTCGGCCCTTGGCATACTTCCACCATTGGCCAGCGTCCCCTTGAGGTAGTAACTCGCAAGAGTCACTCTAAGCTCACTGTCTTCGATGTGAATCATCTCAAATGTCTTCACTCTCTATTCGAGCCATTCATCCACTTTCTCAGGCTCGGGGCCACCATGGAATTCATCCGGCTTGGCCCGCAAAAACTCCCTCGTAAGAAAACTCACCCTTGTCTCTACGGCGTTCTCCCTAGCTTGGTTCTCCGCCCTTAGGATGTTCATAGACTTCCTCAAGGCCCCCGCCATTTATCGGGCTAAGGCCTCCATAGCGGCTTGACCCGCTTGTCTCGAAACTTTTGCTTGCCCCACTTGCTCGGCCGTATTAGCTTGGCCCAACCCCTCCTCTTGCACCGGAACCCCTTGAACTGGCACTTCATGCACACCCCGGTGACCCTTACCACGCCTTCCACCTCTACCACCACAAGTTTGACCCCTTCTTGACATCCTAATTAAGGAACAAGATAGATAATTTAGCACATAATTCCAAATGTGCTCGCAACTTGCCTCACACGTTTAACTACAACAATTTATATATATTCTACTACACAAACAATTCAATTCACTCCACATAAGCACTTAGTCACGTAAGCACATACAGATTATCCTTTTGTGATGAGATTCGTCCCACGAAAAATCAAGAATTCTTAGTAGAACGAGTATTGATCAGGTACCCTTCTAATAAGACCTCAAGAAATTTAATAGGCGCAAATAACATCCCAAAAGTCCAATCCCATACCCATATAGACACACAAGCATGTTATCACATAATCATGAAAAACAAAACATTTCCTAATCATGCGAAATGAAACCCATTGTGGCAAAACAACCACTTCCCGCGAGCCCCAAGTATTCAAACCCGGTAGCTCTGATACCAAGTTGTAACACCCCGAAATAATCCAACATAAATTTAATACATCAACCCGCATCCACTAAACAATGATGACAATACTCCAATCATTACACCATTAATCAATAAGATTTATACAAAAGTTCCACATGCAAATTATACATTCAATGATATAGAGATACATGAATCTATAGCATGTAGAGCACCATGTTCCAAAAATAATAAAATGCCCTCATGGGCTTACAATTTCCAAGGTTTAAGCTCGGTTACACAAAAGTGGCCTCTCGACCCATACATGAATAGCCATTGGCTAGCAATTAAATCACAACAAAACAAAGTTATATACTCTTCACAAACATATCCACGCTCTCAACTTGGCAGGATCACCACATCTTTTCCTGCAGCAAAATCCCATAGGGTGAGCATAAAGCCAGTAGAGAATCCTTAACAAAGTATATACATTTATACGACATTCCCAATATCAAATGCAAATGCCATGCAATGCCAATAAAAGAATTTCATTTACATGCCCTTTATTTGAAAAGAATTACCATGTTCAACAATAGCTTGAGATCTCAACAATTCCAAAACTTATAATTTTATTCAATGGGGCGGTAAATATGACTTAGATAATCCCTAGGTTGGTGTCTGCAAGTAGGCTCAACAAGCAATACCAAAAATCACACGTTACCGGTTGCTAACCGGAAGGGAAGTGGTACCTCATCCGCGCGTGTTTTCGGTCTTTCACCCTGGACACTCAGGCCAACTTATCAATTTCATCTACACCTCCTATCCGGACTTACCAACGTATTTACCCCACAACATTTTTGTGATTTCATTCACAATATTACATTCTCAATGAAAGTTCAAATTCTCAATCCAATGTTCATGACATGCAAGGTTTTAGAAATGCCAATGCAACAACTATCCATACTACTCCATGTTTCTCTACTATGATCATAGCCACAACAAATGTTCCATAAAAATTCAAAATTTTCATTTTCCCTTTTCAATGCCATTCCAACAAATAGCCAATAATTTACCATCATTTTACCATATGTGACCATATAACCACAATTTGTGCACTTCCAACATTTAAATCATTTCAAGTCATAGCAATATATAGACATCAACTTCCAATCTCAACAATTTTCATATATTAAGAAGTTCTCCATCAATATATGTATAAATAAAAACAAGATATTTCCATTTTCTTTACTCATCATCGCACACAGCAATATATACGTAGACACCCCATTTTTTATGGCCCTTTAAGACTTGGATGTCCTTGCAGGTGCATCCGATGACGAGTTTGATTGCTCACTGAACGCTCGAAGTCTGCGGCAGAACGCCACAGGTTTGAGTTTTCCAAACCCTGCATCCTTCTTGCTTCATCTTTGGACCATGCTTAGGTCTTTTCAGCATGAGGATGTTGATGGCCTGCCGACCATCCTTGAAGGCTGCTGACCATGGCTTTTGGCCTGCCGACCATTGATGTGCTTACCGGCCATCAGTTTCAATGAAGCCTTGCCGGCCATCAGTGTTTCCAGCAAATATTTTGTGTTTTTTTGTGCCAGCTATATGCACAGGTTCATGCATCTTCTAACAGGTGTGTGGCTGGATCTTTGTGAAGGGAATTTGCATCTTCTATATATATGTCCCCTCTCTTGCATGTGGGGGGGTTAGAAAATTTGAAGACAAAAAAAATTCTCTTTCTCTCTCTAGATTTCTCTCTCTCTCTCTCTTGTTATTTTGTGCCTTAAAGTCTAGTTTCTCTACACTTTTGCACATGAACCCTTGATCAAACTTGACCACTTAGAGCTGAGGTCTCTTGGAGTTTTGTTCGAGCTCTAGAAAAGGATTTTGGCTTGATTTAGCTTGTTTTGTTGCTCAAATTGTACCTTGTCTTCAAGAGGTAGAACACTTGTATTTTACTCTTGTTTTAAATACTTGTTTTGCCATCTTTACATATTGTTTTTGAGCGGGTTTTGACCTCCAAAAATTTCTATTTTTTTATGGTTTAAAAGGTAGTTTATAGGCCGCTTTTGAGTTAGGGGTGGTTTATCCTTTTGCTACTTGGTTTTCTTAGGCTTTTGTGCCATCTTTCAAGGCTTTTAAACCAGCTTTTTTAGGCCTTTTAATCATTGATTTTCAGAGGTATTTCAGTTGTAAAAACCATACTTTGAAGTCCAAAATTGGAGGGGTTAGCCTCCTCTCCTTGTGTTTTGTTTGCATGCCTAGATAGCTTCATATGTTAGCATGTTTTTCTAGCAATTTGTAGCTTAAGTCCAGCTTGTTTTTGCCTCTGTTTTGACCTGTTTTGGGCTGGTTAATTCAGTTGAGGCTTGTATTGCATAGTTGTAGGGTTAATTCCTTCACTAGCTTATTGTTTTAGGCCTTTAAACATGAATTGCTTTAATTGGTTGCATGTTGTAGTGTCATTTTGCATGTAATTTCAGCATATATAGCTCTGTCACATTCTCATTTGTTTCACTCTTTCAATTGCTTTTGAGAGTTGTTTCAAGTTTGGGATTCTTTAAGCTTGAGATAGAGTTTATGCTTAATGATTTAATCCTCTTTGAGGGTTCATTATCAACAGCATGAACTCTCTCTTGCCTTACATTATCCTTTGGTTGACACTTCTTTCTCTTTCGAGGACTCTTACCAATGGACTAAACCAATTAAAGAATGAGTTGGTAATTTAAAATGAGTAAACAAAAGTGATAAGTAAAACTTGAGCAAGATAAGCATTTTGTGTTGCATTGCATGTGTTCAATTGGACGTTATATTGAACACAATGAAGATTGGAGCATTTCATACTCAAAGTGATGAAATGAGCCAATCTCCTTGGTCTCCATTGCCCTTGATCACACATGATAGGGTGATGGTCTTGAGTCTTGTTTTTTGTATACAATGAAATTGTATTCATTAGTTCTTTGGCCATCATGCATTGAAAATGCTTGGTTGGTGGTTTTGGAGCCAAGAGTACCACTCATCGGAGATGTTTTGATGATAAGGAGTGGTACGCAATACATACAACCTGTGAAACTACTTCTTTCCTGCTCTATGTTGTGCTCTGTTGCAGCAGAATGAAGTTGTTCATCAGTGGCCGACAGTCCATACACAGATGGCTGACAGCCTTTCATTGATGGCCGGCAGTGCCTTTTTGTAGCAGGCACATGGCCGGCAGCCTCCATTAGTGGCAGGCCAGCCACTGATGTACTCTCAGAATAGTGTCCTTTCAACATACCAGAATTCAACTGTGCAAACAAAACAGTCAGCAGCAAAGCAATGGTATTCCGAGTGGAAACCGAACACGCACATGTGCATTTGATGTGTCTCAAGTTTAACTAGTTAGAACAGCGTGCCTATTGTTATTTTTGAGCTGGTTTTGTACTTAATTAATTTGGTGTAATTAATTAGCGCAATATGTATTTGATTAGCTTAGATTAGTTAATTGATTATTGTAATAATCAAGTAGCTTAGCTATTTCTTTATTTTGTGTTGTAATAATTAGCTCAATTAGCGTAGCTTAGCTCTTATTCATTCGGACCCTCCTCCGTGAGGGCGTAATGTTGTAATAAGGGTACGTGCGTGTGTGTATGTCTTCCAACCCCACGTCTTTCTCCCTTTTATTTAATCGCTTTTGATGGTTAGATTAGGAGCATTTTTCAATTAGCATACCTTATGCTTGCATGTTTGCATCTATTCATTTGTCTTGCATGCACCAAAGCTCGGCGCATCATTCAAACTGCATTGTCAATTCAATATTTCTTTGAATACATGTTTCAAAGCATGCTATCAAAGTGTTGCAAATACCATGATTAAGTAGCCGAGCCTATTTAGTCGCGTTATTGCATGTGTTGCACTAGATACTTAACATAGTTAGGGATCATACATTTTTCTAACTAGTTTTTGTTTTGGCTTGGAGTACTCAATAAGCTTTATGCTTTAGCATACTTGCATGAGTATGATTGCCATATTGCCATGTTTCGCATGCTTGCCATAAGGCTATGTGCTTACTTGACAAACTGCATGAATGCCTGTGGATGAAAGCTTGTTTTTTTAATTGCAACAATTCAACGAATGTGTATTTTAAGCCTACTTTGTCGTGGAAAAATCATGTTTTAATCCCACTATGTTTAGTGGAAAATCCACATCTTTAAGCCCACTTGAGGGTGGCAAATTCAAACCATTTTCGCAAACAAACATGACTTGAAATGTTCCAATTCTTGCGATGTAGTCTATACTTGTGTACGTCACATAGTAATGTTAGCTAATAACCGGAACAAGAACACATGATGTTTATAAAAGAACATATCATCATTAGTAGAGGCCGATCTTTGATCGGGGCGAATGGGGGTGCTCATTGAAAGACCTTCCCTTCTCGTACCCAAGTTCCCGAGCCGAGGCAACTTTGGTAATGATGAACACGTGGCCTTTGGCACCAGTCAGGGTTTGCTAAATTTTCCAAAAACAAAATATTTAGGTGGCGACTCTGTAATCTGGCAAAGTAGTCCAATTTTGACATTATTTGATTTAAAATCAGTTTTCCAAAAAGATTTTCCGGATTGGACTCTTTGGTGTTTATCAGTTTCACATTGCACTTGTGAGACTAGATTTAGAACCGCAGGAGTCCGAACTGTGAGGCCTTCTTTTCAAACCCTTTCCGAAAGGTCGGGGGCGCGAAAAAAGGGCAAGTCCACAATATATAACAACATATATACATATATACACATATACAATATCAAACATGAGCCCGCATCCTTTTTCATTAAAGAAAACCCCCAAATTTCTAGGTTTTCACAAAATCCTAACATTTCATCATCCTCTTTCAAAACCTCACTATATACCTCAATCTCAACCCATATGGCTCAATATTTCAAGAAAAACTCTTTAAAAGGAACAAGGATGAATTTCTTCTACAAAACCAACAATTTTCTTAAGCCATAAATCCATTTTCGAAATAGACAAAGATGAGCTCTCAAAGTCAATCAAGACTTGCATATATATATATATATATATATAACTCTAAGTAATTCCTTACCTCAATTTGTTGAAGTGTTGAGATGAAAAACCCCTAATTTTGACGGTGTTAAAAAGTGATCTCCACCGCACACAATGTAGTTCTCAAGAGGCTCTACAATGTTGATGAAGAAACTATGGACCAATTTCTAATGGATGGAGAAGGATCAAGGATTTGATCTTGTTTTGAGGTAAAAATATAGAGAGAAGGGAGAGCAATGTATTTTCAGAGAGAGAGTGACACAAGAAAAGTGATATACACAGTCCAAAAAGAGAAGAAAATCAGAGCCCCCTCGGACTCAGGCCGACAGCACGTGTGGCACTTGCCCCTGCACGTGCGGAGCGTGCCTCCCGCACGTGCGGCTCTGATCCCCGCATGTGTGGCTCCTTCCGCACCTCTCCCTCCACACCTGCAATTTAGGCAATGTGCAAGCCTCCCAAGACTCACCCTTCCTCGCACGTGCGGCCTCATCCCCCGCACGTGTGGTCCAAGGCCCTTCACGTGCAACCCTAGCCCAGCAGCCCAGAAATTTCTGGTTCGCTCCCAGGCACTCCGTACTCGGCCGTGCACCCTCCGAAATAAGTGAAATTCATCACCGACTAAACAAGAACACGGATTTATTTGAGGGAAGCTTCCGAACATCACAAACCCAAAGAAGATGAAAGTGAAGTGACGTAAAACGAAACCGGTCGTCACATTGATTGCTATGCATGCACAAAAAGAAATAAAATATCAAACAAACCTTCCGGATTTTTGATCAAATTCAAGGTTAATGTAACTATTCGGATTTTTCTCCATCACTGCATCACTATACCACCTGAGTTAATCAAATGACATAAAATGATCCCCGTATACTACACCCCTTGCCTTCTCTACCCCCAGTCATGCAACTCGATAACTAATCTCAAACCCATAATCGTTTTTCATATCAAACACCACATCTGTTGGGCATGTCAACGATTGGGCACACACACGGTCCGCGATTACATCAGACACCAATCCAAACCCAGTGCATGAGGTTCCTATATGTCTGTACAATAGCCTCACAAGTGTGTAAACTATTCTCACACATAAAACCCCATTTGATAGTAACACCCTCACATGTACCGACCATGAGCATCCTGTCGACATTGCAAATTTACAATCTGCATAGAATCATTTTTCACGTACTTATATTGAAATCAACCTTTAATAGCATACTTAGAAAGTACGGTCCAGAACTCATTTGCACCTCATTCAAAACATTGACCTGTATGCGTAATCCCATATGCCCACTTGACAAACAACTAATACTTCAATTTATGAGGGCAATATGTTGGTAACAAATCTGTCTGGTTGTCCATATCAAACATCAACGCCACAATTGGGCTAATCTCGTCCTGCCCTGCGCAAACCACCCTACCATGATTACCACCAGACCCGCTACTCCATAATTGAATAAGGACATTGATATAATCGAGACTGAATGACTTAGCAAGGCACAACATGTTTTGAATATTGTCGTCACTATCCACCTTGAACTTATTGTAACTGGGTATGTCGAACAATATGTAGACCAATCCCGGAGCCAACCTGTCAAACTTCCCACATATAACATCAACCAACTTTTCAAATGTGGATGCATGATGCAGCCAAATTACAACATTGGTTTGCCCGTATGTACATAATAACAAAATCGTAGCATCCATACCTGCCACAACACAAAACATGACAATTACATATCGGGTACATATCGCACCACACCAACGTATATTTCCTAAACCAAACACCATTACAATTAACATGTTGAACATATAAAAATATGGTACCTAGGGTGAAACAAACCCATCATGATCCACCATCTATTAATGTTCATCGGTGAACCAACATATAAATGTTCACACCAACATAAACAAACAAAAAACCCAACTCGTACACACAAGGCATCAACAAAACACCAAACAATCCATATTTCACATCAACACCCATCATGAATGACATACACGACCACCACAAAATTGAAAACCAACAAGAGCAATACCCACACCCTATCCCAAAGGAAAAATCACATTATACACTAGCCACACAATAAAAAAAAATTTAAAAACAACGACAACCAACTGGCCTTGTAATGCGAACCAGTAAACTGCAACAACAGCACTGCCAAAAAAACACCCTAGCAAAAACGAACACGTTCCTTCCACATAACACCAAATTCCACACTAGCACACCCAAAAGTCTCCCAAAACACTTCCACCGTGATCCACTCCGCTAAATCCCACAAAAAAAAATAATAATAATAATGCTCTGCGTGCCTTACCTTCCCAATCCCATACACGCAGCAAATTGCTACCAAATGAATCGCAAAAAAAGGTATTCCAATAAAGTCAAATGGCAACAAACCAAAGACATACACCTTTAAACACTACAAAAAAAAGTCACTTTTAGCTACTAAAATATTGGTCGCCAATTGTCTGTTTTTTGGTCGCCAAAGCCATTCTGCAACAAAAAATTTTGGTCGCTACATTTGTTGCCAAAAACCTGTCGGGGAAGGTTTTGCCGACTAAAAAGCCTTTGGTCGGCAAAAAGCTACTCTTTAGCGACCAAAATTTTGGTTGCCAATAGTCAATTATATTTCTTTAAAATCATACATTCACCGACCAATGTTTTAGTCGCCAATAGTCAAGGAATCGCCGACCAAAATCTTTAGTCGCCAAAAGCTACCAAACGGCGACCAACATTTTTAGTCGCCAAAAGCTTCATCCGTGAAAAAAAATAATTCATTGTTAAGCTTTGCATCCGCTCTTATAAAGACTCGAACCACTAACCTCCCACAGCATAAGCCTTATGCACCACACACTTCCCACTACGCCAGCGTAACACCACATGATTATATATGTAATATATATTATTTATATATATGTAATATACATAATTATTTTTATTGACATAATTTATGTGAAAATAAATTATTTAGTAGCAAAATAAAAATAAAAATTTAACTTTTAGCGACCAAAATAATTTTGGTCGACGAAGAGACTTTCGCACTAAAAAAGACCACTTTTCACTACTAAATTTGTTTTTAGTCGCCAATTGTACACTTTTTGGCTACTAAATTTTTTTTAGTCGCCAAAAAACTTACTTTTGGCTAGTAAAAAATGTTTTAGTTGGTAAAACCCACATAATTGGCGACCAAACTTAGAATTAGTCGCCAATTGTAGACTTTTTGGCTACTAAATTTTTTTTAATCGGCAAAAACTGTACTTTTGGCTACTAAAAATGTTTTAGTCGGTAAAACCCACATAATTGGCGACCAAAATTATAATTAGTCGGCAATTGTTGACTTTTTGGCTACTAAATTTTTTTTAGTCAATGAAAACTATACTTTTGGCTACTAAACATGTTTTAGTCGGTAAAACCCATATAATTGGCGACCAAACTTATTTTTAGTCGCCAATTGTGGAATTTTGGCTACTAAATTTGTTTAGTCGCCAAAAAGCTTCACAATTGGCTACTAATTCTTTTTTAGTCGCTGAAAGCTATACTTTCAGCAACCAAATTCTTTTTAGTCGGGAAATTTGGTCCTCGAATGTGTTTTTTCTTGTAGTGAAATCAACCAGGACCAATCAGTCCATAAGAAAATTCTTAGGACTAAATGAATCAACATTCCTCCATATAAGATTTATGGTTAAATTTTTCTTAATTTTATGGTAATAAATTAAGTTATTTAAGTCAATTTATGATTTAATTTGTTATATATATTAATGTATATGTTTAATTTAAAATTTCATTCCCATCTAAAAAAAATTAAAATGTCATTAAATAAAGTAATTTTATGATAATAATTAGGGTGTAGTTTAATTTATGATTTAATTTGTTATTATATATATATATATATATCATATATGTATGTTTATGTTTATTTTAAAATGTTATTAAATAAAAAATTGTGTTACAAATTAAAAATTAGATTAAAGTAGTCTAATGATTAATTTTTATAATAATAAATTAAGGTATTTTGGTTAATTTAATTATATATATAATATGTATGTTTAATTTAAAATGTTATTAAATAAGAAATTTAGATATAAATAAAAAATAAAAAATAAAAGAAGATAAAATAAGACTAGTTTCGTCTTCTTATATTGAAATTTAACTTTGACTAATTTCTTTTTCTTCCCCACTCTCAAAATAGGCATGTGAAACACAATCATGTGGCTATTTTTAAAAGATATGAAGGTAAAGTGTTATTAAGTCATATCATAAGGAATAAAATGGATTTTGCCCAAATAAATATGATCAAATCATTAGGCTAGATTATATTCAAGACCATCTAAACCCTTTTAAAAAAGAGCATTGCTATTCAACACAAAAAATTAGATTCAATTTTTAAATCTAGAGATATGACAATCAATTAAGATATTAAAGGTAATATTTTTTTTCATATTTTCTCTAATTATTAATCAATCATATCACTTGCACTAAAATAAGAATCAATATTTTTTTTTTTTATTTACTTTACAAGAAATTTGTGAAGCAAAATTGATTTTCATCTAGAATACATCAGGCTCGAAAAAAAAATATCTAGAAAACAGTTGGGATAGAACTCAATTTTTTCTTCAAAGGCAACAACACACTTACAGTGACAAAAAGAAATAAAAACATAACCACGTGACGTCATTAAACGTGACCTAGGGCCACCATAAGGCGGCACCTCTCAAATAATTTTAAAATCAATTTTTTAAAAATAAAATTTTACTAAATAATTCAAATAAATATTAAATTAATAAATTATTTACAAATAATAAATAATTGTTTATCAAATGAATAAATTATTTATAGAATAGTATTGACTATGCTAGTTAGTGCTGTCTATGAAAAACAAAATTTGTTGATAGACAGTATAAAGAAATTTTAAACATACTTAAGTGTACATTTGGTTGATTTCCAATTAATTTCTGATTTATAGTACTAATCAAAAGTTCAATCATTACAATTAACATTCTTGAAGAATTGAACAACAATCAGTTGATTGATGGACTGTCCACTTTCGACTAATTGTATTGTCATAATTACTTCAAATATTATTGTTGGAGTTGCTCAAATTTTAATCTTCAACTACAACAAAATATATTGAATAAACTGTTTATTTTATTTATTGAAAAGATTTGGCATATAACTTCGTTTGGGAAATATGTTGGCTTTTTAGCTTTTTAGTTTTTTTAACTATTTTAGCCTGGGCTAAAAAATTGATTTGGGAAGAGCTTTTTGACTTTTTGACTTTTTTGATTTTTTGATTTTTTTTTGTGAGAAAAAAGTGTAATGATTATGGGTTAGATGTGATATTTTGTTTGTTGTAACTAAAATAGCCTATTTTGACTTTTGTGGCTAAAATAGCCACAAACCATCTTCCCAAACCTAGCCTCAATTAATAATTTTGAAACTAAGGGGTGGTTTGAGATGATCTAAATAAGTGCATTTTTTGAATTTTTATGAAATATGGGTTGGGTATGAGTTGGGTTTGAAGTGATGTGGTAGAGAGGTGATGTGACTTAAATAAAATAATGTGACTTAAATAGAATAGTGACTTTTTGACTTTTTTAGAATACCTCAAACAAGGCTTTAGGAGAGCAATAACAATTGTAATACTTTGCTTCAACCACCATCTAAGAGCAAACTCCAAAGCAAAACAACTCAGCAGTATTAAATCGACAAAGAGACGTGTGGTAACACAATTAGCATAGACCAAAAACAATATGCTCAATAACACCAATATAGCATAGAACAAACTCAACATGCTTAAAACCCTATGTGGAAGTGTGTAAATCAAGTAAAAGAAACACAAAACCAATACCAACCAAGTCACACAAGATAGAAAACAAACCCCAAATTAGACAACAAGAGAGAGAGCCGAAGAACAACAACAACAACAAAAAACAAAAAAACAAAAAATAGGGTGAGAGACTTACCAGAGATGAACTAGAAGAGAAGAGTGCAGAAGAAAAACACCAAAGCACAGTCCAAGTGAGTCATAATCGAAACCCTAGGCAAGAAAGGGAGAGACAGTCACGAACAGGGAGAAAAAATCGAGCCTGAAAAGACAAGTTGAAGAATTTATACTTAGGGCTTACTGCTCGAGCGTAACATCTAGCGCTCGAGCGTAATCACTTATGCGTGTCTCACCGCTCGACCCAAGAATGTTGCACTTGAGCACAAAAAACAAGCTCTCAGAATCTCGTGCACTCTTCATAAGTGCTGGATGATGAAAAAATGCACTCGAGCACTAAAATTGCCGCTCGAGCGGGTAAGAAAAAAACACCAAGCCAAAATACACCCTTCTGAGCAGAAGAAACCAACTCACATTGTCAAGTGGAACTTGAAACAAGTAGAGATGAGCACAATAGCAAATATGTGACACTAAGATGAGATAATCCACAAACCATGAAGCCTACTAACTTGCAATTTGACAATATGAAGCACAATAACATGAGCAAATCAGATAAATATTGATCAATGGGCATAATAACTCAAAGACAAACATGAGAGCTCACATCATGAAAGTGTGTGTGTGTGTGTGTGTGTGCAATCCTTGAGAGACCACAGAGCTAGAGTTAATCTTCGTAGTGATCGGATGGCTGGACCTCCGGCAAAAGTAACTAAACATCACTGAGAAAAGTCAAACCACAAGAAATCATAGGGCATTTGTTGAGTAAAGGCGGAGGCTCCCCCTCAATCAATGAGTCTTTTTTTTTTTATTTGATTTTTGACTTTTCTTGCTGTGGGCACTCACGGGTGGCATGCACGCTTAAGAGTATGGAGACCAAACCAGAGAAGTATGAAAACAATAATGATGGCCTGGCTGGTGCCTCTGAGGTAGCATTTTCCTAATGCCTGAACTTCAAAGAACTGAGGGAGGAGCCGTGAAAGTGAAAAAAGATGGTAAATGGTTAAGAGACTCAACATCACACATGATATGCCAATATCAGTCAATTCCTCTAAAAATGGATAAGAGACACTATTACAGGTCCATAGAGAACTTTGATCACTTGTGCGGAAACCCCTGCAACAGTTTATCTCAAGGATGTGTACAGAATGAGATCATAAAGTCAATGAGCATAAGCATTTAGAATGAGCTATGAACAAAGACGAATGAAATCTTACAAACAACATGAGAAGTGTTCATATGAGTCTAAATGCAGAGATGACAAGAATCAATGACAATGAGATTATAGCATCCAAGTACACATAAAGCCAATCACTCTTACCCACTCAAGCAGCAGGACACACCTTAGTGACTGAGCACTACACCCAAGGTCTTTCTAAGGAACTCAAACCTAAGAAGATCAAGGGGTTTTGCAAAAATATCAACTTTTT
This sequence comes from Camellia japonica, assembly GCA_030407325.1. NCBI lineage: Eukaryota > Viridiplantae > Streptophyta > Magnoliopsida > Ericales > Theaceae > Camellia > Camellia japonica. The sequence continues at coordinate 83,023,769 of JAPPVO010000031.1, forward strand.
GATGCTCAGTGGGTACATGTTCAAGAACAACAAGGTCCTCTTCCACTAACTCTAGAATGAAATGATGACGAATGTCAATGTATTTAGTGCGAGAGTATTGGACAGGATTTTTAGAAATGTTAATGGCACTTGTGTTATCACAGAAAAGAGTGAGAGTGTTTTGGTCTATACCATAGTCATGAAGCATTTGCTTCATCCACAATATTTGTGCACAACAACTCCCTAGCGCAATGTTGTAACAACCTTGACCCATAATTAACGTTAATCCATACTTAAGTATGCCTCACAAGTAATTAAGAAGAAATTCTGAGTTAATTACATGTGAATTGCATTATTTGTGTTTATATCTGTTTCACGTAAGAAGATATGTTCATGTTTTCGTTTCGGTTTGTGAATTGAAGGCCTTATCGGCATCCGATTCAGAAATTGACTTGGTTTTTTAGTTAATTAGAATTTTTAAAATTTTATGGTAGGTTTAATTGAAATTCGATTCAAAACGATTAAATTAGATTAATTTAATGCCCATTTGATTAACTTTAATTAATTACCACCAAGTGAGCCTATATAAGACTCCCTACATGCTCCACTCATCTCTATCTTTCATTTTCAACACATTTTTGAGTTTACTCACACACACAAACATGAGAGAGAGTGAGAGGGAGGTAGACTTGAATTCAACCAGAGTGGGACTTGCTAGAGAATTGAAGAAAACTCGGGAGGATTAGCTTGATTACGCAAAAATTGGTATACTTGAAGCTTAATTGAGAAGTTTAAGTGAAACCTCGGGCTTTTGATAATATAATTAAGTTAGCCAACTCATGAATTGAAAAGAAATCCTATAGGAAGGCAAGAATTAAACTTAGATAGTTGATTTTGGGAATATATCATGCATACATGCATAATTCTCATAATTTGATAACTTGATTTTCAAGAATCTCCACATGCATGTCTCTACTAGGGTTTTGTTCAAGGGACTCAACATGTTTTTGACCCAAACATCTCACTTGCTCATGATTTGGAAACTTGAAGCTCAAGTCACTCTATGCATGTCATATTCAAGTCATGTTTTCACAATTCAAGTTTGAATTTTGCTCAATCGTCAAGCTTATGGACTTTGATTTCATGAAATGATCTTTAATTTTCAATGTTTTTCAAGTTTAGACAAGTTTCCTCAAGTTTTTGGCCCAAATGATGAGTTTTGAAGTGTTGAAATCAAGATTTGCAGCTTGGAAGCAATTCTGGAAATTTCAGAATTCTGCTCCTACGCTCGAGCATAGGAATCCACGCTCGAGCGACCACTCTGAGAGTGTGCACTTTCGCTCGAGCGACCAGAAGTCCGCTCGAGCGTGAAATATAAGCTATCAGAAGTTTTTATGTTTTGCAACACGCTTGAGCGACAAAAGTTGTGCTCGAGCGAAAACATGTCTCTCACGCTCAAGTGAGAGTCGAGCGAGCGTCGAGCGGTAAAATCAAGCAACCAGCATTTTTGCAAAAGTTTACAGACCGCTCAAGCGACAGATCTTACGCTCGAGCGACCACTCATATTTTACGTGTCCGCTCGAGCGTAGAAAGTCATGCTCAAGCGAGGACCCTATTTTCAGCACTTTTGTTAAGTGTTTACAAGTGCATTTTTGCATCCTCTTTCCATCCTAGGCATTCATAGGCCAAAATTAAGACACCATAATGAGAATAAAGAAGTAGAAACACACCAAGACAAGAAAGAACTAAGTTAATGATTCCAGGTGTGTAATTCAGTACGTGTTCGTTATGTATTTGTGTAGGTCACATGCCACAAGATATCTGAATTGCCTACTTTGTCTGTTACTTGGAGCTATCTGTTATCTGTGAGTAATAACTTAGTAAAACTATGTTCAAATTAGATTATTTTCTCTATATGGAATAAGATCTGTTCTATGAAATGTCATGTTTTATACTATGAATGATTTTCCAACTCTAACAAATGTCTGTGATATTATGCTATGATCCAACTATGCTATCTGTACCCGGACCGGAGGTTCCTTATAGAACTGACAAGTTATCTGTACCCGACTGGAGGTTCCTTTATGGAACTGACAAGTTATCTGTTCCCAGTCTAGAGGTTCCTTTATGAAACTAACAAGTTATCCGTACCCGGCTGGAGGTTCCTCTATGGAACTGACAAGTATAATCTATGATGCTTTATATATGATCTGTTAGCGCTAATGGATAAACCATGTATGATCAAGCATGAATTCTAAATTCTGTATATGAATTGAATAAGAATACGAATATGAACTAGCTTAGTCATGGGACATCATTCATTTAACCCTTTACTTTGTTATTATTCACTAGGCTCCCGCTCACTATTTATATTATATATGTTGGTGATCAGGCACATGACCAGGTTCAGAGTTGAGGACCTGCCGTCACATTTTTTGTCAGCCAACCTTTGCGCTTTCCGAGGAGGTTCCAGATTAAGTCAAGTCTAGCGGCTGTGTTGTTATGAATGTATAAGACCTTGTTTCTTTTGCTTCATAAACAAGTTTCTCTATTATTTTTTTTACGTACATGAAGTGACGTGTAAATATGTCTTCACAGCTCGATCGACGATTTATATTTTATGTATTTGCTTCTGCAGCCCCTAATTATACATTATTATGTTAAGAGGCCTTTGGTAATTCGAGGATTACTGGCTGGTTACGACACTAAATCTATAGGGGCGGGTTTGGGTCATGACAAATGTACTCAGCCTCAGCAATCGAAAGAGATATGGCATTCTGCTTTTTGCTATGCCAGGCCACCAAATTTTTCCCAAGGTAAAAACACCCTCCAGATGTGCTCGTACAATCATCAGCACACCCTGCCCAGTCGGCATCAGAAAAACCAGTGATTTCAGCGGTAGTGTCGATCATGAACCAAATCTCATACCCCCATGTCTCATTTACATACTTAATGATGCGTTTAACTACAAGCAGATGAGACACTTTAGGACAGGCTTGGTAATGGGCACAAATACCTACACTAAATGCAATGTCAGGACGACTGGCCGTGAGGTACAAAAGACTCCCTATCATACGCCTATAAAGAGTAGGATCAAAATCAGTACCAGAGAAATCTTTGGAAAGGTGAAGGCTAGTGCTCATGGAAGTGAGAGCATGTTTGGTTGACTCAAGACCAAACTTAGACACAAGATTTTTGGCATGCTTGGTTTGAGAATAAACATACCTGAAGGAGACTGTTTAATTTGAAGACCCAAGAAGTAAGACAACTCCACCATCATGCTCATTTCAAACTCATATGTGTAGACACCCCATTTTTTATCGCCCTTATGACTTGGGTGCCACCGATTGTGCACCCAATGATGAATTTGTATATGCTTGTCAATTGCTTGAAGTCCTCAACAGAATGCCTTAGTTTTGAGCCTCAAAACCCTGTGAACCTCTTGCCTTGTTTTTGGACCAAAACAACAGTCTTTCAAGCCTAAACATCCTGGGACCTGCAGACCCACTAGTGTGGACTGCCGGCCACTATTGTGGACAGTCGACCATTAATGTGGCTTGTCGTCCACTATTAATGGCCTGCAAGCCACTTGTGTGTTTTTTCAGATATTTTTGCCACATGTGCCAGCTGTTTCCATAGGTGCATGCACCAGTTCATACGTGTCTGTATGGATATTTCTGAGGAGGGCTTATGTTTTTCTATATATAGATGACTTGCCCTCTTGTTGTAAAGGTTAGAAAATTTTGGAGCAAAAAATTTTCTCTCTCTACAATTCTCTCTCTCTCTCTCTCTCTGCAAGTTCTTCACTCTTTGCTTATACACTCTAAACCAAACCTTGTGGTATTTGTGTTGAGGTTTTCTTGAGCTTGCATTTAGCTCTTGAGGGTGTGTAAGTGTTGGTTTGTAACTCAAAAGGGGGTATCCCTTTTCAAAAGATATAATTCTTAGCTTGTTTCCCTTCTTTATTTGCTATCTTTTCTACTATTTTTGGACTATTTTTACACTGAATTTTTAGGGTGAAACTTATGGTTTAAGGCCATTAAAGGTGGAGGGGTGGATCACCCTTCTTTGCACCTAACTTCTTAGGCCTTTGCCCTTGTGTTTCCCACCTTTCTATTATCTTTTTTTGAGCTTTTTACCACTGATTTTTAGAGATTTTTTAGAGGCAAAAATCAATGTTTTGAAGTCCCAAAAATGAAGGGGGTAGCCTCTCCTCCTTATACTTGCTTACTAGCTTAACTTGCTCCATGTTGTAGCTTATTGTTTTAGCTATTTTTGTCTTAATTCCAGCATGTTTTAGGACTGTTTTTAGTTGTTCATTACATTTGAGCTTTGTATAGCATGCTTGTAGTGTAATGCTCCTTATAAGTTTGGTGGTTTAGGCTTTAGCCACCAACCTATTTGAGTTGATAGTGTTTATTTCTTGCTTTTCATATTTGTTTTCATCTTTAATTACCTCTGCAACCTCCCTCCTTTCTTGGCTTTTTCTTTGCTTTGAAAGTTGTTTCAAATTATTTGTTTGTTTAAGCTTGAGATTGAGGTATTGTGCTTAATGGTTTAATCCCTTTGGGGGTTTATTACCAACAGCATGGCACTTCTCTCATGCCTAAAACAACACTTAATTTGGTACTCCTTTCCATTAAAGCTCATTTTTGAACTCAATGAACTAAGGAATGGATGGTAATTAAAATGAAGTAATAAAATTGGGACTAAAAGTGATGCAAGATAAAATCAACTTGGGTTCAATCGAACGTTAATTGAACCCATTGAGTCTTGAGTCGTTTCATACTTGTTAGTGATGTAAACGGTTCAAGAGTCAATGTCAATCACTTCCCTTGATCAATACATGACAAGGAGGGGATTTTGAGAGTCTTTACATTGTGCATTTATTGAATTGTGTCCCTTGATTCATAAGTTATCACGCAATGAAATGACGCCGATTGATGATTTGCGAATCAAGCCTACCCCTCCTTTGACCCATTTGCTGATAAAGAGAGGCAGAGTGGACAAACATCCCCTGAGAATACTTTGGTTTGTGCTCTGTTTGTCCTCTGTTGCTGTAGGCCACTTTTTCTAGACCGCAACCCACTATTAGTGGCCTGTCGACAACTACTTCTGGGTTGCCGGCCACTTTTTCCAGGCAGGTAGTGCCCTTGTTCCAGCAGAGTAGAGCAGAAGCTAAGGTGAAAAATAGTGCATTTTTCCAACTGTGATTGTGCAACAGAGACATTTCGATAGCAAAACGGAGAGCGTTATCGGACGGAAATTCGCATCCATGCATGAGTCGTCCCTCGATTCTAGGGATCCGTCAAGATGATGTTGTAATTATGCTTGGAGTAGAGGACTTGTAACTAATTAGTTAGAATAGCTATGTGTTGTACTTAATTAATTAGCTAAAATAATTAGTTAATTTGTTATTGTAATAATTAGTTAATTAGCTAATTTATTCATTTGGATTTGTAATAGTTAGTTAATTAGGTAATTAATTTGCTAGGTTATTCATTTGAACCCTCCTGCGTGAGGGCAAGCAATGTAATAATGTGTATGTCTTCCAACCCTACGTCTTTCTCCTTTTTATTTACTTACACTTATGATGGGTAGTTTAGAACACTACGTTTCTTTTAGCATACTACATATTTACATCCATTTGTCTTCCATGCATCATGGCTCGGTTCATCATTCTAGCGAAGCATTGTCATTTAAATACTTCTTTGAAAATGTGCTTAAACCGCATGCTATCAAATTGACTCACATGTAATAATTAGTAACCAAGCCTATTAGTTACATATCGCATGTGTTGCATTAGTCATGTTGTATTAATTAGGAGCATGCACGCTTTCTAACTTTTTTTTGTTTTTTTTGGCTCGCCTCAGAGTACTAGATGAGCTTTTGTTTGCTTTAGCATATTGCACAAATGTGATTGTTGTCATGTTTAGCATGCTTTCCATAAGGCTAAGTACTTAATTGATATATCTGCTTGAATGCCTGTGGATGAAGGCTAATTTGTTGAATTAAAATAATTTGAGTAATGTATATATGCGATCACTTTTTCAAGTGGTACATATTCGAAACAATTTTTAAAACAAATATGAATCAAATTATTCTAATTTTTGCAAATTAGTCTATACTTGTGTGCACATCACATAGTAACAATAGCCTAATAATCAGAACAAGAGCATATAATGTAAATAAGAATCACATCATGATTAATAGAAGCCGATCTTTGATTGGGCGAGTGGAGTGCTCAATTTGTGACCTTCCTCTCTTGTACCTAAGTTCCCGAGCCGAGACAATCTTGGTAATGACGGACACATGGCCTTTGGCACGAGTCATGGGTTTCCTTAATTTCCCAAAAACATTTAGGTGGCGACTCTGTATCTGGCAAAGCAGTCCATTTTTGGCATTTTGATTCAAAATTGATTTTCCAAAAGATTTGTCGGGTTTGGACTCTTTTGTGTTTATCTATTTCACATTGCACTTGTGGAATCAGATTCAGAGCCACAGGAGTCCGAAATGTAGGGCTAGTAGTATCCGAAAGGAGCACTAAAAGTCAAGCTACAATATGTCATGCAATCCGAGAAATATTTCACAAGAAAATCAACAATGAATCCAAACACAATATCATCAACATAAATTTGAGCAACAAATATATGAGACTTAGTATGTTTCACAAATAAGTCTTGCCCATACTATCCCTTTGAAAATCATTATCAAGCAGAAAGGTAGTAAGTCTATCATACCAAGCTCGAGGGGCTTGTTTCAATCCACATAACGCCTTGTCTAACTTGTAGACATGGTGTGGACATTTTGGGTCGTCAAACCCTTTTGGTTGCTCAACATAAGCCTCTTCTTTCAAGTACCCATTCTGAAAAGCACTTTTCACATCCATTTGGAACAATTTGAACCCAAGAAAGCATGCTGTAGACACCCCATTTTTGACCGACCTTAAGACTCAGACATCACCGATTGAGCGCTTGGTGATGTTGCATGTTGTGCTCGTTCTGAGGCTGCGGAGTCCTAGCTGCGAGCCTTGCCTCCGGACTTCCGGACTCTTTTGTGCTTTGCCTCGGTTTGCGAACCAGGCTCCATTTTCTCTGTTTTCTCTTCCCGAAGGGAGGGAGAGGTCTCGTAGATCATCTCTCAATGGCCGTAGGCTACGTTTCGTGGTCGTAGGCCATTTTTCACGTTTGGAGCCCGGTTTCCGATTTTTCGGAGCCGACGGCCGTGTGCCTCGGTTCAGGACCGCCTAACCACCTCCATTTGCTCTGGTTTTTGGCATGCATCTTCTTTCCTCCCTTTTGAGGGACACTGTGGCCCGAGAGACCAACTTCGTGGTCGAACACTAATCCCGGTGCCTAACAATCAGTTTTCGGGGCCTCGGACTGCGCGTTTCGGCCCCCAAACCTTCATTTTGCTTCGGTTTGTGTTCATTTTTGGCAGGGACCTCTGTTTCATCACCAGGAAGGTCGTAGAAGGGTGGGAGGCCAGTAATTGTTTCAGCAACCAGTTTTATTCCTCCATCGCCCTCCGTCGCCCGTTTTTCTCACTCGAAAGCCAATGTTGACCACCCTAAGGCCACTTTTTCTTGCCCAAAACCACATATTTGTGTTGTACACACTTGGGAGGCCACCAATATCATATGGTCGGCTAGTAATTGTGATTGACCCTTTTGAACCCCTCCTAAAAGTGGCCTTTTCTCTCTCCTGGTTCACTGTTGCCAATTTTTTACCACAGGGTTGTATTGAGAACACATGGGAGGCCACCAATTTGTGGTGGTCGGCTAGTAATTACACTTGGCCCTTTTGACCCCTGGCCGGCCGGCCATGGGGAGAGCCGGCCGGCCACCTGTAACCTAGATAACTGGCCGGCCTGATTCCTTGCAGTTGATACATCACAAATCTCTATTTCATTTCCCCCCAGATTTTGTATCCGGGGGGGCTGCCATTTTGGGGGGAAACTTGAATTGTTTCCCCCCCAGTTTTCCCCCTCTTTTTGTCTATATAAACCAGCCTCCAGCTCTGGTTTTAAGGGTTAGAAAAATTCCCTTTGGAGCCTTGTATCACATCTCCCTCTTTCCCTCTCTTCCAAGACTCCAAACTTTAGGGTCCTTGCATCATTTACACTACACCACATAGCACCACCTCTCCAACCTCCATTCCAGCCACTTGGAGCTGTTTTCCAGAGCTGAGGAACACCACTTCTTGTGCCAAGAGGTTGCTAAAGTTGAGTCTTCAAGGGTAAGTCATTCTCTCCTCTTTTTGGTCCTATTCTTGCTCAATATATTAGCCTCTCTTGCTTGCATATTTGGGCTCCGACCCTAACTAGAAATAGGCTTATTTTGAGCTATTTTGCATGTTTGTTTAAGGGCCTCTCACTGTTTGAGGCCTCCTTGTTACACTTGCTTCATTACCTCCCTTGTATGGCATTTTCTTGCATATTGTTTTTGGCCTATGTATAAACTGTTTTGAGCTCTGTCATAAACTGTAAAGTAGCTTATTTTGAGCCCTTCTTCAACATTGTTGAAGGGCTTATCACTGTTTGGGGCCTCCTTTTGTCACTTGTCTTTGTGTCCCTCTTTTGGCCCCATTTTTGCATGATTTGTTAGCCTCTTGTGCTTCTGTTTTTGGACTGTGGTCCAAACTGTAAATGGCCTCATTTTGACCCCCTATTCATGTTTCATTAAGGGTCTTTTGCTGTTTGAAGCATCCTTTTTATACTTTGTGTTATAGCTCTCTTTTTGGCCTTATCTTGCATAATATTTTGAGCATGCTTGTGCATTGTTTTGGGTTTGATTATAAACTGTAAAAGGTCATATTTTAGGTCCCTCTCCAACTTTGTTGAAGTACCTTCATCTGTTTGGGGCCAGCATGCATCACTTACTTCTTTGTCCTCCTTTAGGCCCACTTTTTGCATGAGAGTTTTTCCGTACTTGTGTCTGTTTTTGTGGCTTGTGGTAAACTGTAAAGTACCATATTTTGGGCCCCTCTTCGACATTGTAGAAGGTCCCTTCTCTGTTTAGGGTCAGCAGCTGTCACTTGCTTCATTATCTTGCTTTCGGGGCCATTTTTTGCATGCTAGTTTAGCCCCGTTTGCGTTCGCTGTTTGGCCTTGCTTAGAACTGTAAATATACATTTTTTGGGAATGCCTTGCTTCTTTCTTCATGCTTCATGTTCAAATAATGCATGCTTTGTATAGCTATAAGTCATTCCATGCGCCTAATTTCATGTTTCGGGTCTCATTCCATGCTTCGGGTGCCATGCTTTCATGTTTTCGGGGCTGTTTTGCATCACTTTTTGCTGCTGAAATTTTCATGCTAGTATTCTATATTCCATGTTTTGCCATGTCTTGTTAGAGTGGCATTTCGTACCTTAGGGTCAGTCCTCGGTTTGCGTGCACACGTGCACGCATCTCGAGTTGTCTCATTTTCATCTAATGGCCTCCTATGTGAGTGTGGCCGAGGTCCACTCATGTTGGTGTAAGTCCATTATGCATTGTGTATGCCATTTCATTCCATAGCATTGTGTATGCTAGGCTGTATGTTAGCGCATTGCGTATGCCATGTTACCTCGTGCATCGTGTATGCCATTTCATAGCATGTTGCATGTTAGGTTGTATCTTAGCTGCATTTCATGCATGTCATGCATACTGCATTGTGTTCGGGATAGGAGTTAGCCCGAGCACGGGAAACGAGGTACGTTTCGTACTCCGAGTGACGGAACGTGTCTCAATTTCCCAGTCACCGACACTCCGGATCATCCATGATGGAGTTAGGTCTTGTTGTGTTCATATGTGCATTCATTTCATATTGAGTTGTGCAATTCGACTCCTCGGCCATCATGCATCGAGATGCGTGATTGGTGGCACGAGGATCGAGGTATGCATACATATGTGAAAATACATTGCCATGCCCCTTTCTTGCTCTCTGTTGCAGCAAATCAAGAATCAGCAGCCTTCCGAAGCTTGGCACGCATTCCAAAAACAATTGCAAACAGAGGCTAATTGGGGCATCGCAGTGGATTTCTGCACAAGGCAACCCGGACATGCATCATTCATCATCTGGAGAAGAGTCAAGACAGTCCCTGGCTTGCATGCCAGTTTATTATTTTTCTTAGTTAATTTGTAAATTAATTAGGGATTTGTACATATTTGGACTATATTATTTGGACTGGATTATTTGGACTGTACTATTTATTCGGACCCTCTGCGCGAGGGCAATGTTGTAATAAGTGTGCGTGAGTGTGATGTATGTCTTCCAACCCCACGTCTTTCTTCCCTGTTATTTACCAGCTTACGGTGGTTAGATTAGGGCATGTTTCAATTAGCATACAGTATGATAGCATGTTTGCATTCATTCATCTGTCTTGCATGCACCGGGCTCGGCGCATCATACTAACTGCATTTATATTTCAATTCCGAGTTGAGTACATGTTAGCTGTAGCATTCCATACGCCATGTTTAGAATAGCCAAGCCTGCTATAGTTGCATTTTTGCATGTGTTGCATTAGGCATTTCTGTATAGTTAGGATCATGCATGGGTTTCTAATCGGTTTCTGTTTTGGCTTGGAGTACTCGGTGAGTTTTATGCTTTAGCATCCTTGCATGCGTGTGAGTGACTGCCATGAATAGCATGCTTACCATGAGGCTAACTGCTTATGTGATATAACTGCCTGAATGCCTGTGGGTGAAGGTTGGGTTATTTGGATTAGAACAATGCATTGACTGTGAGTTTTAAGCCCACTAGATAGTGGCAAAACCATCTTTTTAAGCCCACCTGAGGGTGGCAAAATCTGCATTTTAAGCCTACCTGCGGGTAGCAAACCATCTTTCAAAAAAACAAACATGAAATGTTTTGTTCCAATTCAGGCGACCCGGTCTATACTTGTATGCTATGTACATCACATAGTAAATCTAGGCTAATAACCGGAATAAGAGCTCACAATGTTTTCAAAACTAGATATCATGGTTAGTAGAGGCCGATCTTTGATCGGGCGAGCGGGGGTGCTCACGAAGTGACCTTCCCCAATCGTACCCAAGTTCCCGAGCCGAGGCAACTTTGGTGATGACGGACACGTGGCCTTAGGCAACGAGTCAGGGTTTCCTAAATTTCTCAAAATAAAATATTTAGGTGGCGACTCTGTATCTGGCAAAGCAGTCCATGTTTGGCACTTCTTTCAAAAAATCTGTTTTCTCAAAACGATTTGCCGGATTTGGACTCTTTGGTTCAGATTACGAACCGTGACACAAATCGAGTCCGAGCTGTAGCGAGGTCCCCCACGGGCTTGTTACAGTTTCTGGCGACTCCACTGGGGATTTAGAGAACTTGACTCGAACTCATGATATCTGGTTTTGACTACACTTGTGTGTTTCTTTGCATTGCATTTGCATTGGTGCGCCTAGGACACCGTGTTTGCCATCTGCTATTCCTGAACGGTTTGCCGGAGGCTTGTCTTGTCAAGGCATGACCATAAGGCTGACCGGTTGTGGGCTCTGCCAGTATGGGAACACAAACCCCGATTTTACCGGGGCACCCTTTTTGACCATTCGACCTAGTGCATATCGAAATCCGTAGTGACCATTCCAAACTAGGACAGGTTGCTTACCCGATATAGGTTGTTTGAAACCGCTGCGTGCGTAGTGAAACCCTAGCTCCTGACAAAATAGGACAGGGAAACCCTACCCCAACATAGGGGTGTTTTGGCTCTCACTTATCTGTTATGTGCTGTTAGAGTGCGTCTCTACAGGAATACATGTATCAGTTTACAAGTTTGGGCATCAGGCCTGTGGGCACCAATTCAGTATTTTGGGATTCAGTTTACCTGAGGGTAACAGTTTACAGGCCGAATTTTGGGGCAGAATTCAGTAGAGGGCACAGTTATCCTGTTATGCTCATATCTGTTTTGGTGAAATCAGGCTGAGATGCTGCATGTTTTCTCTTTTGCTAGATAGTCCTGGAACTATAGCTTCAGAAGGCTTCGATATCCCCCGGGTACATTGGACTAGTGCTGATAGACTTTGTTAGGTCAGAGATTCAATTCAAGGGCAACCAGTGTTCTTTCGCTGAGGCAAGGCAAAGAAAGGCCAGTCAGGGCTCACCGGTTCATCTGATCCGTCAGTTGCCAGTCACATCACCTTTGTTCGGACTCAGTAGACAGTGATGGCACAGGGTTCGGAAGAATTTGTGGCCGTGATAGCAGCGCTAAATCAGGGAACTGCCATGCAGGCTGAGACTAGTATTGAAACGCAGCGCCCATCTGGGGCATCTGCCTCACATCTAGCTTTGGGACCCCAGCCGAACTTTGACCCACTTCCGCCAGTTGAAGATTTGCAGTGTCCGAATCCTCGAGAAGGGTTGGCTCAAGCCCGAGTTTTCAGACCCCTGGTGCAGCCTAATGAGAGGCTTTATCCCCTTGATGCTAATGACCTCGATCTGACCGCAGTGAAAATTGCGAACCTTGAGAAGCAATTCAAAAAGGCACAGGGCCTTAACTCCATTCCCGACATCGAGGATGGGCACACTGAGGCTGCCGTACGGCTCCCAGACAGATTCAAAATGCCACATATTGACCGTTTCGACGGGTCTAGAGATCCTATGGTACATATCCGGCTTTTCTTGGATATCCTAAAGCCAATGGGTCTGACTAAGCCACAAAAACTCTCTCTGTATGGAAGAACCCTGTCGGGTGTAGCAGCCACTTGGTACGCTAAGTTGGAGAATACAGTGAAGCAAAACTGGGAAGAATTGGCTGAGGCCTTTGTTGATCAGTATTCTTACAATACCCAAGTTGAAATGACCACCCAAGAGCTTGAAGAAACCCGCCAAAACCCAACAGAGCCTTTTGTGGAATTTATTGCGAGATGGAGAGCAAAGGCAGCACAGATGACAGATCGTCGCCCTTCTGAGAGGGATCAAGTGCAGATGATGGTGCGAAACCTCGAACATGATATGTTGCAAAAATTGATAGTCGCTCCACTATTCACTTTCAAAAGTTTGCATGAACTGGGGGTTCAGGTCGAGAATGCGTTCAACAGTGGGATCATTCCCAGAACAAGGGAACCGACAAGGAGGGTGATTTCAAGAAGTACCAATGCCGGAAGTAGCACTATTCCCGAACCCACTGAAATCAATACAGTCACCACAGCCAACCCTTTTGCCAAACCAAGCCTACAAACAACCAGCCCAGCCCGAGCTCAGGGCAGAACTTTCACCCCTCTCCATATGAGCCTGACTAGCGCACTAAAAGTCATGATGGAAAGAGGGCATCTCAAACCCCTCGATCCTCAACCTCTGCCTGACCCACTCCCAGCTAGACATAACCCCTCCAAGTACTGTATGTACCATCAGCAGCGCGGTCATGGCACCGACCGTTGCTACCGCCTTCGTCATGAGGTCCAAAATCTCATCGACAACCGGACGATAGCTCCACCGTCAGACCCCAACGACCAAACGTCTCTTGCCTACCTCAATCTCATCCATATACTACCATCCACCTGCCCATCTACCCAAGCCTGAGGTGTTTATCCCGGAAAGCATGGACTTATGCATGATGGGTGCACCTGAACCCCAATCATCTCAAACCCGTGAGCCCACTACTTCTGAGCTAAAGAGAATGATCGAAGATCTTCAAAGAACTGTGACCGATCTGGCCTTGGCTCCATTATCAACCACATCACATACAAGGGAGTTCATGTCAAAAGGCTCCCCAGTCTTGGAACGAGCTACATTTGAGGAATGCCAATCCCTTGGCAAAGTGGAGGCGAATGGAAAGAACAAGATAGGGGCGGGCATGGATCCCCATGAACATCTTCTGTTGGCTGTTGAGGCTTTGGAAGCCAAGGGACTGAACAAAGAGCAAGTGCTCGCAGTTGTTGCAAAAACTGTGGACGACATTTTCGCCACTCAAGTTGGGGGCAGTTTGAATCAAGGGGCAAGCCGGGAGAAGGGTCGTTGTATCAGAAACGTTCCTTTCAGCTATAATCCTGCACTCGGAAGAAATCAACAAACCAGGCCAACACCTGCCAATCCCTTCACTGGTGCGCCCAGCAAAAATCCACAAACCTTGAAGTACCAACCCCGAGGTCGGAGGGTCTTCCATGCCCTCTATATGCCTTTGTCCAAAGCTCTCCAAATCCTTGTTGGACAAGGCCATCTCAAACCCCTTGAGCCTCGGCCTCTCCCGAACCCTCTTCCCGCTACGCATGATGCCACCCAGTACTGCGCATACCATCAGCAAACTGGCCATACTACTGATAGTTGCTTTCGTCTACGCCATGATGTACAAGATCTGTTTGACAACGGGGTCATTGCCGCGCCAAGCTCTGCAAAGTCTATCGGCACTAGATCGGTGAACTTGGGGGATAATGTGACCATGTGATCGGGGGATGAACCACCTACGGGCAGCGCTCAGTTTACTCCAGATATGGTGGATGGCATGCACTGTTTTGAGCATTTGCGAATGCTAGCTTTTGCGCTTTCTGACTTGGGTATTGGGTCAGTCTTGTTGTTTGTGTTGAGTCTGTCTTTTGTTTTGAGTCAGCCTCTTTTGTTTGGGTCTGTCTTGTTGTATCGAGTCAGTCCTGTTGTTGGAGTCGGGAGATTTCGGGGGTGTGTTACCTCGGACATCACCTGCTTGTTTTGTGTTTGTCTTTTCATTTTCTTTTGAGTCTGTTTCTGCCTTGGAGCCAGTAATGCCAACAGATTTGAATGAACAGCAGTGATTTTCACATTCTTGTGCTTGCTTCTGCCTTGTGCCAGTTATGCCGGAAGTTCTGAATGAGATGGCAGTATTTGACTAAGAATTCTATCTTTTTCTGTGCCTTGAAGTCATTGTAATGACCTGAGTGTTTCAAAACTTTTTGAACACTGCGGTGAAAACAAAGAGGGAGGAATTCCTCGGGATTTGTAAAACTTTGATCAAACTGAGAGAAAGAGAGGCGTGCTAAGCCCTTAATGAATTAAATCATGCTTGTTAGTGTGAGTACTGGGAAGGATCCTGACTTGATCCAGATTGGTTCTACACTGTTTTCAGCGCGAGCGACTGGTCGCTTTCTTAAAAGATTTCAAAAAAATGTTTTGCGCGGTCCTGCGAAGACCTGTGTAGAATCGCTCTTGGGATTGTGCAGCTTAGGATCACTCTCAGCCTCGAGACTCGACCCCTCTACTTTCAAAACCTTGAACTTGGATTCAGAGTGTTCAACGGTCAACTACAATGTGAGGCCTGTGTGGCCAGATTCAAAGCAGCCCTCGAACAAGAGGCAAGAAAGTCAGATCAAGAAGACCAGATGTCATCAAAAGAAGCTTGCAAAGCTAGATCAGAAGCACCCTTGGAACTAGGGGCAAAGAATTTCAAATGTGCTCGAAGAGCCGAAGATGGATCATTCCACAAATCAAAGAAGGTCGGCAAGAATGCCAAATCCCAGAGGGAGGAAGAAGAAAGCATTGCTGAGGGATAACCGAGTTCCTATCCACAACACTAGAGGCAAATTCAGCCCCCGTTGGATGGACTCCTACACCGTCAGCGAACAGCAGCCACTCTCTTGGATTCAGACGGATTCGAGATCTCAGAACCATTTGACATGGACAAAGCTACACTTTTACCCTTGAGAGGCTCGCTAGGCCGAAAACCCGGAAGGGCGACCCAGGCAAAAGTTAGAGCAAGAAAAGAAGAAAAAGAACAAAAAAAAAAAGAAAAGAACAAAAGAACAAAAAGGTTGAAAACCGCAACAAGCGCCTTGGCAAAAGTTAGAGCATAAAAAGGAGAGGTTAAATACCCGAGTGTACCTTAACCCCGAACTACGTGAGGCTTGATTCCCATCTTTGGGATACGTAGGCAACTTCATTCTGAAGTCCAGCCGTAAAACACTTCAAAATTCGACTGTGTCCATGTAATGGTTTTGATCATCTTTGCTTTCTCTGAATCCGAGAATTTGGTTGTGTTCGTCACTCTAAGGACTGACTACAATGCACCGCGGTGCCATTCAAACAAGGGGCAACTTTCCGTTGCCATTCAATGCACTGCGGTGCCGTTCAAACAAGGGGCAACTTTCCGTTGCCATGCAGCTCTCTTCAAGCACGGGGCAGTTTTCCTTTGGATCCGAGGTTGTGCATCTCAGGAGTAGGTTTCATGCTCGTTGAGCAGTGGCCGTTTGCAAAAATAGTTTTTGAGAATTTTTAATGAGGTTGACTAATTTTTTCTCAAAAATTATTCCATTTTCCAAAACTGGACCATTTCTTGGACCCCAAAAACGGAAAATTTTCAGTGCTCACAGCCTAACTTGCATGATTTTAAATCAGAAAATTGAACAAGCATGTTAATCTAACTCTCATTTTGGTCAAAATTGTCTTAGTAGAAAGCCAAAAACAAAAAAAAAAATGGTCGAAATGATGAACTAGGGGCACAGTTGAGTCAGGTGTTCTGTCTTTTCCCCATTGCCACAATACTTGCCAAGAAGGGCACTCTACCTGCCAGAAAAGGGCACAACTGAAGTTAACAGCAAAAGGGCTGAAAGCTCTCTCACCTCCGAGCAACGGGTATCAAGCCAAGTGCGAAGCACGAACTGGAATGGATCAAGATATTCCACTCCCTCATCTGGACAGATCTGATCACGTCCAAACTCCCCAGCAGAGCATCGTCAACCGATGTCAGCTGCAGATTTGCTACACACCCAGTTGTAGCACAGCCCCTTTGTGGGAAAACTCACTAGCTGCGTGCAGAAGAAGAAGAATCTAGCGGAATGCTAGGGGCAAGAGCCCACAACTTTCTGTTTATCCATCAACCACCCAGGGGAGGGATTTAAAATGAGAGATTGAAGAATAGAGAGGTGTGCGCTGAGAGAAAAAGTGAGGAAAGGGTTTTTCAGAAAAACAGAGCCTGAGGGCCGAGTGGTGTGAGAATCACAAATAAGAAAGGGTGGGAAACAATACCCGGAGAAACTGGCTCCTCGTGCACCAAGAGGTCTCTCGCCTTTGTAACACAGCTGAGTGTTGGGTTTGTGCGTCTTGTTTGTCTCGTTTCTTGTTTTGAGTCGTTTGAGTGTCAACAGATGTGTTTAGGTCATTTTACCTTGTTTTTCCTTTGTTGAGTTGTGTTTAGGTCGTTCTACTTTTGTTTTCCATTGTTGAGTCGTTTTGGTTGTGGTCAGTTGTAGGCTCAATACCCGGTTAAGAACCCTTTTCTCATTTCAATTTCAAAAATCATTTTGTGCTCAGAGTGCCGTGTCGTTCTCCACATTTGTGCAAAAGAGGATCAGTTCTTTCATAAAGCCGCAGGGTTCAACCCAGGTCATGTCAGAATAGTAAAACAAGGACCTATCTGAAGCTATTTAGGTTCCAGACTGCAAAGCAAAAGAAAAGAGGGAAAATTTGGAGCATCTTAGCATGTTTCAACTTTAGCAAAGTCCGAGACTGCATTCCAAGTGCACCTTCTCAGGCCTCGCTGTTTCTCTGGAGTATGAGTGTGTCTCGACCCCAAGTGTAAGCCTGTTTCAAGTCAGAATGGCAGTCCAAGCAGCACCCGAGGGTTTCACATGCAGATGTTATCTCTCGCCAATATGAACATGGTGTGCCCTTTTTGAGCTGAGTGAGTTGTGAAGTCCTCTAAGAGGCAAATCAGAGGCACCAGAGTACATATTTGATGCTCCTCTATTGCATAGAATGTGAACTTTCATATACACTGTTGTTGCATGTGTGTCGCGCATCGTTATGATTCATGCATAGAATATGCTTGCTTTCGATTCCGCATAGAATATGCTTTGCTTGTTTCATGCATAGAATATGCTTGCTTTCGATTCTGCATAGAGTATGCTTGCTTTCAATATTGCATAGAATGTGCTTCCATACTTGCATAGAAAATGCTCGTATCTTTTGCATGGAAAATGCCCCCATACTTGCATAGAAGACGCATTTTATTGCACTTCCTTGTGCATTTTATCTCGCTCGCACTGTCTTGTGCACTTACACTTTGTATCTCACTAGCACTGTCTTGTGCATCTTGTGGTTGTATCTCACTCGCACTATCTTGTGCATTTCAAATCACTCGCGCTGTTTAGCGTATCGCACTGTTTTGTGCATTTCTAATCACTCGCGCTGTTTAGCGTATCGCACTGTTTTGTGCATTTCTAATCACTCGCGCTGTTTAGCGTATCGTACTGTTTTGTGCATTTCTAATCATTCGCGCTATTTTGCGCACCTCAATCGCACTATTTTATGCAGTTTACATTCGCGCTATTTTGCGCATCGCACTGTTCTGTGCAGTTTATCACTCGCGCTATTTTGCACACCACAATCGCACTGTTCTGTGCAGTTTATCACTCGCGCTATTTTGCGCACCACAATCACACTGTTTTGTGCAGTTTATCATTCGCGCTATTTTGCGCACCTCCATCTCACTGTCTTGTGCATTGCATTCATCGCGCTATTTTGTGCTTTGCAAATCACATCGCACTATCTTGTGCATTTCAAATCAATCGCGCTGTTTAGCGTATCGCACTATTTTGTGCATTGTATCATTCACGCTATCTTGCGCACCTCACCTGCACTTGTTAGTGTATTGCATCGCGCTATCTTGCGCCGTGACCATTACTTGCATTGTGCATGCATTTTATCGCGCTATCTTGCGCACCTCACCTTCTGTATCACACTGTTTTGTGCATTCACCCTACTCGCACTGTTTTGTGCACCTTTAGCTCACACTATCTTGTGCACTCACCTGGTCTAGGAGACCTTAAATCCTCCGGTCTAAGGAGACCTTAAATCCTGCATCATCATTCACGCTGTTTTGCGCATCATACTTGCATTTCTCCGCACTGTCTTGTGCACTCACCTGGTCTAGGAGACCTTAAATCCTCTAAAGGTGCAATTCCTTTGGTGTTTGTCATGCCCGAACGACTTCCGGTGGTCTGGTATAGCCACCTGCCTGTGTTTGCGGTGAGTTCCTAGGAGACCAATTGAGACGGTGGAAACTAGAGTTCGAATGGCTCATGCCTAGAACGCAAAGGTTCGGGATTTCCGAGACTAAAGTCTGGTTTAAATACCCAGGGGTATATCCTCGGCTTGAAATCTGTATGGCAGCCCCATAGATTGAGATAGCATCTGTATGCGCCTCAATTCTAGATACTGATCCAACCTAGTCTGTCACCCTGTTGGAGAATAGGAAAAGCTGCAACCATAGTCAGGGAGAAAAGTAGCACCTGTGGTTCGACCAAGAAGAAGCGAGAGATCCCCAGCACCATGAGGCACGATATTGTATGTACGGTTCATTTGAGGCTGGTGCGACCAGACGAACCGCGCAGGTATTGTATCTTCTCCGTGTGAGACGTGGCGAGAATTGAATAAATTCTCCGCATTCTTAACTGCATGAAATGTAGTTGTTGCTTTGCATTCTTGCTTAAAACTGTTGCATCTATTGTGAATATGTGCTTCATTACAGCTTGCTGCATTTGCATGATCATTGAGTCACCTTCGGTGTCTTGCATTGCCAGTTGCATTTTGCCCCCCCTGCCTGCAGGCGCGCCTGCGGGCACATCTCTGTTTATCTCACCTGTTTGTCTCAGTCTTCGGCCTTGTCAAAAATGGGTCGTCTTTGGGTTTTGACATTCACTCCCGTCATTCTTATGACTTTCGAGTTCTGTTAAAGAGGGGCAACTGTAGACACCCCATTTTTGACCGACCTTAAGACTCAGACGTCACCGATTGAGCGCTTGGTGATGTTGCATGTTGTGCTCGTTTTGAGGTTGCGGAGTCCTAGCTGCGAGCCTTGCCTCCGGACTTCCGGACTCTTTTGTGCTTTGCCTCGATTTGCGAACCAGGCTCCGTTTTCTCTGTTTTCTCTTCCCGAAGGGAGGGAGAGGTCTCGTAGATCATCTCTCAGTGGCCGTAGGCTACGTTTCGTGGTCGTAGGCCATTTTTCCCATTTGGAGCCCGGTTTCCGGTTTTTCAGAGCCGACGGCCGTGTGCCTCGGTTCGGGACTGCCTAACCACCTCCGTTTGCTCCGGTTTTTGGCATGCATCTTATTTCCTCCCTTTTGAGGGACACTGTGGCCCGAGAGACCAACTTCGTGGTCGAACACCACTCCCGGTGCCTAACAGTCAGTTTTCGGGGCCTCGGACTGCACGTTTCGGCCCCCGAACCTTCATTTTGCATCGGTTTGCGTTCATTTTTAGCAGGGACCTCTGTTTCATCACCAGGAAGGTCGTAGAAGGGTGGGAGGCCAGTAATTGTTTCAGCAACCAGTTTTATTCCTCCATCGCCCTCCGTCGCCCGTTTTTCTCACTCGAAAGCCAATGTTGACCACCCTAAGGCCACTTTTTCTTGCCCAAAACCACATATTTGTGTTGTACACACTTGGGAGGCCACCAATATCATATGGTCGGCTAGTAATTGTGATTGACCCTTTTGAACCCCTCCTAAAAGTGGCCCTTTCTCTCTCCTGGTTCACTGTTGCAAATTTTTGACCACAGGGTTGTATTGAGAACACGTGGGAGGCCACCAATTTGTGGTGGTCGGCTAGTAATTACACTTGGCCCTTTTGACCCCTGGCTGGCCGGCCATGGGGAGAGTCGGCCGGCCACCTGTAACCTAGATAACTGGCCGGCCTGATTCCTTGCAGTTGGTACATCACAAATCTCTATTTCATTTCCCCCCAGATTTTGTATCCGGGGGGGCTGCCATTTTGGGGGGAAACTTGAATTGTTTCCCCCCCATTTTTCCCCCTCTTTTTGTCTATATAAACCAGCCTCCAACTCTGGTTTTAAGGGTTAGAAAAATTCCCTTTGGAGCCTTGTATCACATCTCCCTCTTTCCCTCTTTTCCAAGACTCCAAACTTTAGGGTCCTTACATCATTTACACTACACCACATAGCACCACCTCTCCAACCTCCATTCCAGCCACTTGGAACTGTTTTCCAGAGCTGAGGAACACCACTTCTTGTGCCAAGAGGTTGCTAAAGTTGAGTCTTCAAGGGTAAGTCATTCTCTCCTCTTTTTGGTCCTATTCTTGCTCAATATATTAGCCTCTCTTGCTTGCATATTTGGGCTCCGACCCTAACTAGAAATAGGCTTATTTTGAGCTATTTTGCATGTTTTTTTAAGGGCCTCTCACTGTTTGAGGCCTCCTTGTTACACTTGCTTCATTACCTCCCTTGTATGGCATTTTCTTGCATATTGTTTTTGGCCTATGTATAAACTGTTTTGAGCTCTGTCATAAACTGTAAAGTAGCTTCTTTTGAGCCCTTCTTCAACATTGTTGAAGGGCTCATCACTGTTTGGGGCCTCCTTTTGTCACTTGCCTTTGTGTCCCTCTTTTGGCCCCATTTTTGCATGATTTGTTAGCCTCTTGTGCTTCTGTTTTTGGACTTTGGTCCGAACTGTAAATGGCCTCATTTTGACCCCCTATTCATGTTTCATTAAGGGTCTTTTGCTGTTTGAAGCATCCTTTTTATACTTTGTGTTATAGCTCTCTTTTTGGCCTTATCTTGCATAATATTTTGAGCATGCTTGTGCATTGTTTTGGGTTTGATAATAAACTGTAAAAGGTCATATTTTAGGTCCCTCTCCAACTTTGTTGAAGGACCTTCATCTTTTTGGGGCCAGCATGCATCACTTACTTCTTTGTCCTCCTTTAGGCCCACTTTTTGCATGAGAGTTTTTCCGTACTTGTGTCTGTTTTTGTGGCTTGTGGTAAACTGTAAAGTACCATATTTTGGGCCCCTCTTAGACATTGTATAAGGGCCCTTTTCTGTTTAGGGTCAGCAGCTGTCACTTGCTTCATTATCTTGCTTTCGGGGCCATTTTTTGCATGCTAGTTTAGCCCCGTTTGCGTTCGCTGTTTGGCCTTGCTTAGAACTGTAAATATGCATTTTTTGGGACTGCCTTGCTTCTGTCTTCATGCTTCATGTTCAAATAATGCATGCTTTGTATAGCTATAAGTCATTCCATGCGCCTAATTTCATGTTTCGGGTCTCATTCCATGCTTCGGGTGCCATGCTTTCATGTTTCGGGGCTGTTTTGCATCACTTTTTTCTGCTGAAATTTGCATGCTAGTATGCTATATTCCATGTTTTGCCATGTCTTGTTAGAGTGGCATTTCGTGCCTTAGGGTCGGTCCTCGGTTTGCGTGCACACGTGCACACATCTCGAGTTGTCTCATTTTCATCTAATGGCCTCCTATGTGAGTGTGGCCGAGGTCCACTCATGTTGGTGTAAGTCCATTATGCATTGTGTATGCCATTTCATTCCATAGCATTGTGTATGCTAGGCTGTATGTTAGCGCATTGCGTATGCCATGTTACCTCGTGCATCGTATATGCCATTTCATAGCATGTTGCATGTTAGGTTGTATCTTAGCTGCATTTCATGCATGTCATGCATACTGCATTGTGTTCGGGATAGGAGTTAGCCCGAGCATGGGAAACGAGGTACGTTTCGTACTCCGAGTGACGGAACGTGTCTCAATTTCCCAGTCACCGACACTCCGGATCATCCATGATGGAGTTAGGTCTTGTTGTGTTCATATGTGCATTCATTTCATATTGAGTTGTGCAATTCGACTCCTCGGCCATCATGCATCGAGATGCGTGATTGGTGGCACGAGGATCGAGGTATGCATACATATGTGAAAATACATTGCCATGCCCCTTTCTTGCTCTCTGTTGCAGCAAATCAAGAATCAGCAGCCTTCCGGAGCTTGGCACGCATTCCAAAAACAATTGCAAACAGAGGCTAATTGGGGCATCGCAGTGGATTTCTGCACAAGGCAGCCCGAACATGCATCATTCATCATCTGGAGAAGAGTCAAGACAGTCCCTGGCTTGCATGCCAGTTTATTATTTTTCTTAGTTAATTTGTAAATTAATTAGGGATTTGTACATATTTGGACTGTATTATTTGGACTGGATTATTTGGACTGTACTATTTATTCGGACCCTCTGCGCGAGGGCAATGTTGTAATAAGTGTGCGTGAGTGTGATGTATGTCTTCCAACCCCACGTCTTTCTTCCCTTTTATTTACCAGCTTACGGTGGTTAGATTAGGGCATGTTTCAATTAGCATACAGTATGATAGCATGTTTGCATTCATTCATCTGTCTTGCATGCACCGGGCTCGGCGCATCATACTAACTGCATTTGTATTTCAATTCCGAGTTGAGTACATATTAGCTGTAGCATTCCATACGCCATGTTTAGAATAGCCAAGCCTGCTATAGTTGCATTTTTGCATGTGTTGCATTAGGCATTTCTGTATAGTTAGGATCATGCATGGGTTTCTAATCGGTTTCTGTTTTGGCTTGGAGTACTCGGTGAGTTTTATGCTTTAGCATCCTTGCATGCGTGTGAGTGACTGCCATGAATAGCATTCTTACCATGAGGCTAACTGCTTATGTGATATAACTGCCTAAATGCCTGTGGGTGAAGGTTGGGTTATTTGGATTGGAACAATGCATTGACTATGAGTTTTAAGCCCACTAGATAGTGGCAAAACCATCTTTTTAAGCCCACCTGAGGGTGGCAAAATCTGCATTTTAAGCCTACCTGCGAGTAGCAAACCATCTTTCAAAAAAACAAACATGAAATGTTTTGTTCCAATTCAGGCGACCCGGTCTATACTTGTATGCTGTGTACATCACATAGTAAATCTAGGCTAATAACCGGAATAAGAGCTCACAATGTTTTCAAAACTAGATATCATGGTTAGTAGAGGCAGATCTTTGATCGGGCGAGCGGGGGTGCTCACGAAGTGACCTTCCCCAATCATACCCAAGTTCCCGAGCCGAGGCAACTTTGGTGATGACGGACACGTGGCCTTAGGCAACGAGTCAGGGTTTCCTAAATTTCCCAAAATAAAATATTTAGGTGGCGACTCTGTATCTGGCAAAGCAGTTCATGTTTGGCACTTCTTTCAAAAAATCTGTTTTCTCAAAACGATTTGCCGGATTTGGACTCTTTGGTTCAGATTAGAAACCGTGACACAAATCGAGTCCGAGCTGTAGCGAGGTCCCCCACAGGCTTGTTACACATGCTACATCCAGTAAAATGTGAATAGATTTGAGACGTACAACAGGGGCAAACGTCTCATCATAATCAACACCCTCTACTTGTGTATACCCTTGAGCAACCAGCCGAGCTTTATTTCTAACCACAGTACCATTCTCATCAAATTTACTTTTAAAGATGTACTTGGTACCTATCACATTCATGTCTCTAGGTCTAGGAACAAGAGTCCAAACTTTGTTACGTTCAAATTGACCTAATTCATCATGCACTGCATGAACTCAACTATCATCTTGTAAGGCCTCTTTTACATTCATAGCTTCAATTAACGAAACATAGTACATGTGAGTTACCTCTTCCCGAACTTATTTTCAGGTTTTCATTCAGTCCGAAACACTACCAATTACCTGTTGAACCGGATGGTTTAGTTTTACCCTTGCTGATAGTTTTAACTCTGGACTAGTAGTGACGGAAGCATCAAAGGCGATGTCTCTTTGTGCACTTTTTGGACTCGAATTTACCATTGAAGTTGGTGCTGGCTCACCTTCTTGAGCTTGACCTGGTGCTACTCCTTGACTTTGTGGTTCAGTATCCAAGATTGGAGACTCACCATTTTCTTCCTCGTGTATCGCCGGAATAGGAGAACTTGTGTCTTGTATAACCACATTGATTGATTCCATTAGAGATAAAGTACGCAGGTTATAAACACGAAAAGCTCTACTTATGGTTGAATAACCTAGAAAAATACCTTCATCACTTTGGGAGTTAAATTTGCCCAAGGGCTCTCTATCTTTGAAAATGTAACATTTACTCCCAAAAGTTTTAAAGTATTTTACATTAAGTTTCAAACCTTTCCACAATTCATATGGAGTTTGTAAAGTGTCGGGCCTTAAATACACACGATTCACCATATAAACAACAATATTTAAGGCTTCAGCCCAAAACTTTGGAGGAACTTTCTTGCAAAGGAGCATGACCCTAGCCATCTCTTGCATAACCCTGTTTTTCCTCTCAATAACTCCATTTTGTTGTGGAGTAATAGGTGCAAAAAACTCATGCTTGATACCATGCATATCACAGAAATCCGAAAACGAACTATTTTCAAACTCACGACGATGATCAGTTCAGATTCTTATGATACGCCCAATAGAGACACCGTGTTCATTTTGGATTTTAAGGACTAATGCCTAGAAAGCATCAAACGTATCAGACCTTTCTCTTAAAAAATTAACCCATGAAAAACGAGTGTAATCATTCACAATTAAAAAAATGTATCTTTTACCTCCAATGCTTCCAATGCGAGTGGGTCCCATAAGATACATATGAACCAGTTCAAGAGGACGTTTCGTTGTGAAACTATTCACCTTTTTATAAGGGGCACGAGTTTGCTTCCCATATTGACATGGTCCACACACATGGTTCACATTCTCACCCATTTTAGGTACTCCTCTCACAAGCTCTTTGTTGGCTATCTTGGTTGGGTCCTTGAAATTCATGTGACCTAATCTTTGATGCCACAAGTCAAGATTACTTATGGCGGCCGAGTGACAAGTAAGATCATTAGTGGTAATAATCCCATAGCAATTATCAAATGTGTAAACCCCATGCATGACAGTATTTCCTTTCTCATCCAAAATTTCACATTTTTTTTTTTTTTTTTAAACAATACTTCATGATGGGAATCACACATTTGACTAATGCTCAAAAGATTTGCTTTAAGGCCATCGACAAGAAGGGCATTTTCGAGCTTAGGATGACCAATCACACTTATAAGGCCCTTACCAATGACTCTAAAAGTGCCACCATCTCCAAAGGTAACAATTCCTCTTTCATATTTTTCAAGAGATGTGAAGTAAGATTTGTCACCAGACATGTGCCGAGAGCACCCACTATCAAGATACCATATGTACGAGTCACGTGCTTTCAATACAGTGTGAACAACAAAACAAGTTAAGACACTCTTTCTCACCTATATCTTTTTGGTCTTAGAAGAAACAGAACTAGCAGTCTTGGTAAAAGTCTTAGCGTTGTGAACACCCACAATTTTGGTGTTTCGCTTAAACATGTAAGGTTGTCTCTTAACCCAAAAAGTATCAGAATTTCTACCCCTTTGAGACACCTTACCAAACAACTCAAAATAATATGAACGAATGTGGCCATACCTACCACAATGATGACAAGAAGAAAAAAAAAAAAATAGGTTTAACTCCCTTTTGTTGATCTAACCCCCATTAGGTTGATGAATAGAGGGATCACCCTGTTGAACTTTCAGCTTTCCCTTTGTTTGAGTCTTGATGTTATGTGATGTAGAGGCCTGTCCCTTTTGAACTAATATATTGCCATAGCCTAGCCCACTTTTGTCACAACTCATCTGTTCAAAACCGAGGATGTCTTCCAGTGTCTTTGACCCTTTGTTCCACATATCAATCGTGGCTCTAGTATCTTAGAGTTCTTCATCTTTCTGACTGACCATCTCTTCCAATGTAGCTTGTGACATCTTAAGAATTTCAATTTTCTCTTCATATGCGGCATATATTTTCAGAAGTTCATTCCTTTCGGTCTCACAAGATAAAAATTTTCCACATAGGTCTTGCATGTTATTGGAGATCTTGATGACATCTTGGTTTGTTGTTGCAATCTCTCCCTTTAACTTGACATTCTCGCTTTCACATGCTTTGAGCTTGAAGTCAGTTTGTCATTGATCTTAGACAAGTTCAGAGATTCATTGTAAAGCTTTTCATAAGCTTGTTGTAGATCATCACCATCAATCTCATCATTGTCTTCCGAGCTTTCATCATCTTCATCTTCTTTTTGCTCCTCTTTCTCCTTGACCTCATCCAGTCGAGCAACCAAGGCATGAAAGTTGGTGGATGGTGGTGACAATGACTCTTATCTTTCATGGAATTGATTCAGAATGTCCCATGCATCTTTGGCCTTTGTACAGTAAGCAATCCATTGTTGTTCTTGTTCAGAAATTACTTCACGGATGGTAGTCAGAACTCTTTAATTGATTGGATTGTCAGTACTTTCAACATCCTCTTCAATGGCTTACCAACCTTCTGGGTCATGAGCTCTTTTCGGATCTTCCAAAATAAGTAGTTACTCCCATAAAAGGTAGGAGTACGGTGTAATTCTGACCACGAGCAAACTTCACTGGCTTTGGAGAAGGTTGAGTGACGATAGACCAGAATTCCATGTAAGTACTATCTCCAGTCTTCACCGAATTCGATTTCTTCGGATTCTTGCTCTGACTCGCTTTCATCATCCCAAGCCACTGTATAGACTTTTTTCCGGTTCTTTTTCGATAGACATTCAAAAGCAATATGACCAAACCCTTGACATTCGTAACACTTGACACATTTCCCCTTCGCAGTCTTCTTTTCAGTTTTTGGAGCAACTTTTGGTGGAAAAGTTTTGGATTTTTCATTACCCTTATCTTTTGAACTAGGGTCCTTGAAATTAGGCTTCTTTTTCTTTAAAATTTTTTTGAACTGTTTGGTAAACATAGCTGTCATTTTGGACTCCAGATCAAACTCAATCTCAGGAGTCTTAGCAGTCTCATGAGCACTAGTAAAAGCCACACTATCTTTTTGTTTTTTCTTAGAAATCTAGTGGGCATCATAAATCTACAAGTTTCCAACCAACTTATCAAGCTTGAGGGTATCAACATCCTGAGCCTCCTCAATAGCTGTAACTTTTGGTTGGAACCTCTTGGGTAAAAACCTCAAAAATTTTCTAACAACCTTAGCTTCAGGGATTTTTTTCACCGAGTGTGAAACAGCAATTCACGATATCACTAAGTTTAGCATAAAAATCATCAAACGTCTCATCATCACATATAAAAAGAGGAGGTGAGGCGTTGAAGTTTTAATCTTTTAACAGAAGTAGTACCCTCGTGAATAGTTTCAAGAATGTCCCAAGCCTCTTTTGCTACCTCACATGTGCAAATACTACGAAACTCTTCAAGTATGACAGAGGAAAAGAGGGAATTAAGAGCCTTATTGTTCCAACTCGAGTTTTGATAATCGAATGCATCCCATTTATCAAGAGGTTTGGAGATATCAACACCATCAATGGTGACAACAGATTCACTCCATCCATAGATCACATAGTACCAAACTTTCTCATCGATAGATTTTGAAAACGCTCAGATACGAGCTTTCCAATAAGAATAGTTTGTACCATCAAGTAACGGAGGTCTATGGGTTAACTTACCTTCACGAATTGAATCCATATCACTAATCACACAAAATCACACTCCTATAGTTTTGATAAAAACAAAGAGTGACCCACTCTGATACCAATTGAAAAGCCTAAGTGATTCGTGATTAGATCAAGATTAATTGTACTAATTCCCAAACGATTAAAACTAACAACATAAATCATCTAGCACATACGAAAGTGATTTAGATTGTCGCTTCAAAAATAATAAATCAACACAAACTATTTTTACATGGAAAAACCACAATTGGAGCACCTCCAATTATGATTAAAAAATCACGGGTGAAACGTCACAAATCAATCCACTATGAAAGGAAGAAAGAATACAAATTTACAAAACAAATTACCCAAGCGCTGTCAATTTGTCTTCAACAATCTATATCTCTTTCACCACAACCTTCATCTTGAAATTGATCAGATTGATTTTGAATCCACAACATCCATTGTCAAATCAACGACTACGCACAGCATCAAACTCCTTCGTATACTCCACACTTGAACCTCCGGATTCCACCAAAGAAGAACACTCCTGAAGATAAACAATCAAACTCTTTGATGTATGCTTGTCAAACCATGAGTTTAATACTCAATCAAACATCAAAGAAAACTAGCAAAATAGCCCCAAAAGAAAACCCTAAAACCCTCAAAGAAGATCTGGAAGCCGTAACCTAAAACTAGACAGAACAGCAGCTTAAATAGAGAATAGATCCGCGATCTCCGCTCGAGCGAAGGACTTACCGCTCGAGCGATGTCACTAAAACACGTGTGGCTAAACAAGGTCTACGCTCAAGCGTTGGAACTTACACTCGAGTGTAAAAACACACTTCCCAGTAGTTTTGCAGACATGCCAAACTTCTGAGAGTGTGCAAAATCCGCTCGAGCGCAGCTTTTCCCGCTCGAGCGGGAAGACCAAAAACAAAGGAAAACTTACAACTCAATTAAGTAAGTTTGTTCGTGGATTTGACAACAAATAGGGACCTAACACTCTTTTTTCCAAACACCGCCATCCATAATGTCAACAATAATTTTCAAATTGATTGTATTTCTTGGAATTTCTATTATCAATTGTTTGCGAAGACAAATTTTAAATTGTAATGAGTTTTGCAAAAGTAGTAAAAGAAATAGTTCCAAATGCTCCTTGTCTACGATGAACTCCTGATTAGAAGAAAAAAAAACTGAACAAAATCTACTTAGATTCTCATTGATTATAATCTTTGGATGTTTAAATAATTATTCTTGGGTCTTTTAAAATAGATTGTTCTTGCAGTATACACATCAAGAGGCAAGAACTGAGTTTAGAAGAGAGAGGAATGAAAGGGAGGGAAAGGGATGGTGATCAATAAGAAGTCAACGATGGAAGCTAATAGGTCGAGGGACTGCTCGAGCAGTCAAGTGGTCGCTCGAGCAAAGAAGAGGGAGTCCCTAGTATCTCATTTTGCAAGCGGAGATAACAAGAGTTCTTATTCACCGCTCAAGCGGTGGAAAGACCGCTCGAGCGGTCTGCGCGATATCAGCTACTTAAAAAGTGACTTTTATATCATTTTCTTCACTTTTTCTTTCCTTTCTTCTCTCCTCTCTCTCTAACTCCGAAAACCCTAGCCATATCTCTCTAGAAATCTTCCATTCTACTCAGATTCACAACCTCATTGCTTGCAAAAGTTGGAGTTTCGGTAAGGATAAAGCTTTCTATCGATTGGATTGGGATTTTAAAGTTCTTCAATAATCTAGCTTCTCAGTCTTGATTTTTGAACTAGGATTACTTGTAACCTTGTGTCTCTTTGATTTGAAGATGATTATGTGGTATTGTTATGACATTTGTGAATTGATGAATGTTTGGGTTTATAAATGGAAGTTTTTTTCAAAGAAATGGAATTTCTTTATTATTTTCTCAAGATTTCTCTTATTTTCTTAGATTATGGAAATTTTACATAAGAAATGGCCTTTGATATGAAGGACGGGCAAAATCCCAAATTTGATATAACCCTATTTTTTTTTTAAAAAAAATTAAGATAATGTAATGAAAAGAAATTAGTCTTTAATTCCTTAAAATTTTGGTGATTTGATTATGATATTTGAGAAGTGTTGAATTGAGAATTGGGAAATTGGAATGTTCTTAAGATTTGATTTGAGATTTTGAAAATTGTTGCTTGATATTTTTCTCAATTGCTTAGATAGTGAAAGATTACTTTTATTCTTATGAGTGTATTAATATTTGGAAGCCTTGGAAAGATTGTTTTGAGGGGTAGTAAATAGCATGTAAGTCCAGGTAGGGAGTAAGTTTTGGTAAGTGTTGTGTGTTGTGGTACTCGCACAGGGAAGGTTTAGGTGCTCAATTGCCCTGTCTTAAGGTTATTGCCAGACGAATGTGGAAAATATTTTTGGATATCCACTGGTCCTACTATATTGTAGTCGGTAAAGGTAAAAAAAATAAATGATTTTGGGTGTCCATCTCCTATTGTATTAATAGCCAACAAATATGGAAATATTTTTTGATATAAACCTATGTATATGTATGTATTGGGACTCTCCTTAAGGGCTTCATGGCATATTTACCCCCTGGTGTTGAATTGTGACTTTTTTATGGGAATTACAACATGTAAGTTTTCGTTGATTAAACTCTAATTCGTATTGAATAATAAAATGTTTTTGGTTATAATAATGCCATATGAATTTTTGAATAATTAGATATTTTATTAAAAGTATTTCTACTGGACATCTACCTCATTCCTATCTAACAATTTTAGGAATTGGTGATGTGCAACCATCTTAATGACAATGACGGGGAAACTCTTTTGTCGATGGAGCACGATGGCTCTTGGATGTAATATGTGGAAGTTCCAAGCGTATATGTTTTGGGACCATGAGTCCATTTCGTTGTACAAGGCCATGCATTGTTTGATTGAAAGCCATTAAGGTATTTTATTTCATCATCTAGCTTTTTTAGCCATGATATTATTTTTGTATTTAATAGATGAACATGAAACTCGTATTTTGAAACCATAGTTCAGTAAGAAAGATGACTTTTTGAGATAATGTCATTATGGTCATGATAAGATTTCAAATTAATCATATTTTGAGTAATGTTTTAATTTAAATAATTTGGGGGCATTACAATTGGTGAGAAAAAGAGTATAAATGTAATATTGAGGGCAAGTTTAGTAATAATCTAAAATAATTAAAAAGTCAAAAAGTCATTATCAAAAAATTGACTCTTCTCTTTATTTTCTTTGCACTACTTTTTGTAAAATATTTAAAAATTAATTAAAATAATTAATTCTCAAAATAACCCTAACTTCTCACTTTTTTATTGACTATTTGTAAATTTTTTAGTTTAGCGGACGGCCATGTACAACATATAATCTCTTTTTTTAAAGCATATGTTAAACTCTTAGGTATTGTTTGTCATAATTTTAAAAAGTTAGAAAGTTAAAATGTCACTATCTTATTTAAGTCATATCATCTTATTTAAATCACATCATCTCTTTACCACATTATTTCAAATCTAATCCATATCCAATCCATATTTTATAAAAAGTTAAAAAATACACTTATTTACATCATGCCAAACCACCCATTAAGCTAAAATAGCAAGACAAGACAAGGGCTATCAAAATCCTTGCTAATTCAGCAACGTAATACCAACTCCTTTAAAACATTAAAACAAAACATAATGCCAAAAGTAATTAATAAAAAAGATGAAAGAAAAAAGAGCAAACGGCTATGATAATTGTTTCCTAATGGATTTAGCTTCTTTTAAGTTAGTTATCTCAATTAGAGAGAGCATTTTGATTTGATAGACTCATTTTAGAAGTAATTTTAGTGATTTAAGCGGTTCATTTTTTAGAATTCGTTAAGCAAAAAATAAATATGATCGGATATCAATAGCTATATTTTTAAACCAAATTTGTATTATATAAAATGAATGGTTATTTTAAAATTATATTTACAGTTTGATTTTTAAAATAAATATAATTGAAACATATAGTTACCAATATCTAATTATTTTAATTTTTTAAATGAATATTTTACTTAATAAATTTTAAAAAATAAATAATTCAAATCACTACAATCGATTTTAAGTTTGGGATATCCCAAATAATCCAAAAAGTCAAAAAGTTACTCAAAAAGTTAAAAAGTTAACACTATTCACCAAAAGTCAACAATTACGGCTGCACAACTCCCAATTCAAATTTTCCTCTAAAAATCAATTTTTACAATTTTTATTACACATTTTTCCATAAAAAGTCAAAAAGTTAACCCAAACATCCATATTTTCAACCTCACTTTTTTAGTCAAAAAAGACAAAAAGTGCACTTATTTAGTCTTCCCAAATCTAACAAAATCTAAATGATCTCTTAAATTGATATGATAATCTGAAAGAAGTCCAATCCTGTCTCAATAATCTTCAAATCCTTAACACCCTAGAAGAGATAAAATATTAGATAGGAAAAAAAATATTAACAAATAAAAAAAGTTCCTGAATTAGCTAGGCTTCCACCAAAAACGGTAAAATTAAAAAGTTTTCCAAAAAATAAAAATTGCCGAATACATAAATATTTTATTGGATAAATTATAAATATACCTTTAAAATTTATTTAAAATATAGATTGTCCCATGTGATTTGAAAAATTACAAATACTTCTTATTAGAATTTTTTATTTAACAGAATTAACTAAAAAATGAAATTCATAATTACTCTACTATACAATAATAAAATTACTTAAATTATTAATTAAAATATATTTTTAAAATCATTAAAAATTATTAATTGACTTAATAATTTATTAATAAAAATAAAAATTTGTTATAAAATTAAAAAATTCAAGAATAGAATATAATTTTCACAATTATAAGAAGTAATTCGTATGTTAATGAAATCTGAGGAGTGTGTTTGTATTTCATCCTATTTTATTCACTAAAGCAACTAGGATTCTCATTAGATAGGGACAAAACCTAACTTGGAAATTCATAAACCAAAATACAAACTCCACGTTGAGAAAATTTCAAATCTCTCTCTCTCTCTCTCTAGGGTCTACCTATATAAGATTCAGTCGTTCAGTTCAGTCGCGCAAATTCCATCTGACAGAGAGAGAGAGAGAGAGAGAGAGAGAGAGAATATTCATTCAAAGCTGAATCTGATGAAGTTTTTCTTAGAATTCCGGTGGTGTTGTGGTGCCATCGCCGCCACTTCGCCGCCGCAGCAAGAGGTGGCTCGGCCTCTGCCTTCTCGGAGTCGCCGCCGCTCGATGAAAGTAAACCCCTCGGCGCACCGGAAACCGGCTCTTTCGGCGATTTCGGAGGACGGTGTGGTCTCGGATCTCGGTACCAAAAAGACTGAAAACAGAAACAAAAAAACCTCCGAAAAATCCAAATCCACGGCCATCGCTAGATCTTCTAGCCACTGTGATAATTACAGGTGACAATTTTTAATTTAATTTAATTTCTTTTCTTTTATTTTTTCTTGGATCTGATGATTGATGAATGAAGAATTAACTATTGTGTGGTGGTGATTTGCAGGAGAGGTTCGATGTTGATGGCGAGCCCTTTTTTCCCGGCTATGCCATTCTTATTTTGAGTTCGATTGACGATTGTTCTTCTTCTCTTTCTTCTTCTTCATGAGAGTTCATCAAGTGTTTGAATATTTGAATTGATGGATTCATAGATTAATTGGTACATGTACTACAAACCTTTATAATTGTTGTTTTGATCCTAATTAGATCCAAAAGAGTATTTCTACTACCTTAGATATATGTGCTTGTATAAAAGAGTGTGAGCTTTTCTTGAAGGAATTTCTGATGGTGTTTGAATTTTTATCGAGTTCGCAATAACCTAACATATTGGGTGAGGGTGATCAATCTGAAAAAATAAAATTAAAAAAATAACCTTGTTTGGTTTTATCTACACTTCTTTTTTTTCTTTTTTTTTAAATTGAATTTTTTATTTTTCATATTTTAAAAAAAAAATTATTTAAGATCTCTCATATTAGTATTTTACAATATCAATATATAATATTTTTATGATAGTTCGGGTCTTTCAATATTTTTACAGAGAAATTTATTTAAATTTCAGCTCGCGAACTAAATTTTTTCCATAATAATATTATTGAGAAACCTTAACTAATAAGAAAAAATAATATATATTGGACATCTTCTACTATCCAAAGTTGCATATGAATATTTTACTAATTTTCTCTTCTTTTTTTAATATTTTATACAAATTTTTTATTTTTTAAATATACCTAAAATAGATACACTTAAAAGATATAATATTTATGAATTTTTTTAAAAAAATCACCAAATATAAAATATACACAAAAAATAAAATAAAAATTTAGTATATTTTTGTATTTTGGTATATTTAATAAATTTTTTTTTTAAAAAAATTGTAATAATTTATATATTTTTTTTAAGTATATCAAGATGAAGTCGATTTAAAAAGAAAAAAAATTAATTAAAATATTTTGATAAATTATTAAAAATATAAAAATATGAATTAAAAACTTGAAAATTTATTTTTAAAAATTACAGACCAAATAATAATTTTTTTTTATGTAACTGATATCTATACTATATATTAAGTAAAAGAGGGTTTTTAACCCCAAGCCTTGTGGGAGTTACAATCTCTCAATCTAAATTTCTTGTTTTTTTTTATTTAAAAAAAATCTTAGCATTTATTAACTTCTCTCAACCTCCAAGTCTTACCATCATAATAACACTTTAATGCATTAAAAACAAGTATAAAAAAATTCTTTGAAATCCAACACATATGAATTCTTTGAAAAGTCCAACACATATGATTATAATCCCTCATAATAACACTTTAATGCATTAAGAATAAGTATAAAAAAAATTTCTTGAAAAGTCTAACGCATATGATTATTATCAAAATATTAAACTTTAATATAATATAATAAATAAATAAAAAGACATTTAATTCCTTGAAAAGTCCAACACATATGATTATTATCAAAATATTAAACTTTAATATAATATAAAAAAAGAAGACATTTAAAATAAATAAAAAAAGAAAACATTTAAAAATCACAATTCACATATATAGATAATTGTAAACACAATTCGTGCATAGCACGGGTGATATGCTAGTATTACATAAATAAAAAGTGGATCAATATGCTTTGAAGAAATTTTCACCCAATAGGAAAACCACACGGCAGAGAAAGAAAAATACTATAAAACATAGAGAGCAACTTATTTTTATTACTTGCCCAAAAAACAACTTATTTTCTTCTTTTAACTATTAATAATAACTAGGGGCAAGGGGTGTAATTTGGGTCTGGCCCAACCCACTTGGGTTCGGGCTGGGCCGACCCGCCTTTAGATTGTGCAGGCTCCCGTCTTTTTTTGGGCCAGGCCAGGCCACGGTCGAAGAGTTTGCCCTAGTTCAAGCCCACTCAAATTAGTGCCTAGGCCATAGGCATAGCTTTGCCGGTCTTTTTTTTTTTTTTTTTAAATAAACAATAAATGTATTATATATATAGATTATTTATGAAAGATAAAAAATAAAAAAATAAACAAACAAACAAAGGAAAAAGTATACTAGAGTATATTAGTTAGGATTAATGAGTTGTTTGGTTATTTTTCATGTGGTTGTATTTAATTATGTATAACTTATATTTTTTTAGTTACGACTAAAAAAGTATAAAATTATGTCATTTTCTTCTTTTAAAATGAATAATTTTATATATATCAAAATGAAATGAAATATTACAATCATTAAATTAAATAGATAACATTTATTTAATGAATAATTTTTATTTCAAAATGAAATAAAATATTACAAAAATTTATATCATTAAT
Source organism: Camellia japonica (assembly GCA_030407325.1). Classification (NCBI taxonomy): domain Eukaryota; kingdom Viridiplantae; phylum Streptophyta; class Magnoliopsida; order Ericales; family Theaceae; genus Camellia; species Camellia japonica. Next base: position 83,059,769 of record JAPPVO010000031.1, read on the forward strand.
AAAATAGATATAAATTATTGATGATGGTTGTCACGACCCAAACACACCCTTATATATTTAGCATCGTAACCGACCAATAATCCAAGATTACCAAAGACCTTCATGTACAAATCAAAATAATGGGGGCTAGTGAAAGCTTAATATAAAAATTATATACAACAAGTAGTCCAATAGGTTATGAATTTATATGAAATAACACATGCATAAAACATTAATTTACCCACCATGTATTATATACATAACATCTTGAACAAAACCATTCATGTACATATACACATATCAAAAACTCAACATCATGATCACAAACTTGACAACAGTCTTCTTGACCTAGCCTCAACTCGGAGGCACCAAAATCTCACAGATGGTAGCTCGACTAAAAGATTCCTTCTAGGCTTGCTCTTCATGTCGCTCACCTATACATATATATACACACAATGAGCTAAAACCTAGTGAATAACATTAAAGTAAATGAGTTAGTGAATGAATTCCAAATATATCATATTTATAAAACAAATCATAATAAAATCATTCACACATCCGAACATAATAATGGTACATCCAACAGAACATATCATACCATCATCCGACTACAGTAATCGATCCCGGACACCGATTATCAAACATAACACCGCTTAGTCAAGTGATCTCGTATTCATATGTATGTCATGGACTCACATCAACATGCTATCACCCATGACCTGGGACTGTCTTTGAATGCCATGATAGAATTCAAATCGGATATTTATTCACTTAAGCAAAATAAAATTTCAAAAAACATAACTTATCAAATAGCATTTCGAATATAATTCATATAAACATATCTTTACAGTAATGTTACTCACAGTATTTAGTCAAATGATACTCCTTGACAGCTCAACCTGCAGAAACATAACCAAGCACAACAAAACACATTTCATTCAATTTGTTCAGCCGGTTTATTCGTTACTTATTCGCTCGATTCTTCCTATTCTTTCTTTAATTTCTCTTGTGTTCATGTAATGAAAACGCATATGAAAAGCACTTGAAAACCATACAAACAGAGGCCCGGAAGTCAGAAATATGGGAAGTAAACAAAACTGAGCCTACCCTGCTAACCGCATATGCAGTGGCATGGGCCGCTCGTGTGGTGTCTTGACCATGCGGCAGGTAAGCAGAATGCAACTTGGTGCAAGGGAAGCTTGGCCGCTCGTGCAGTGGCCCAAGCCGCTCGAGCAGTCTGGGTGGAGTAAAATCCAAAAATCTACTTCACATTTTGAAGCTTAACTTTTGTACTCTCAACTTCATTTTCATGCAATTCAAAGCCTAAAACTCTTAAAACATGTTGAATTAAACATATCTTACATGAAACAAAAATCATAACTTCAAATCAAAACTCAATTTTCCATGTAAAGGATCAAAACCTTGAATTGATGTGTAAAATCATAACACAAGCACTTTTGAGTTCCAATCCTCAAAAGCTATGGGGTTTTCTATTTAAATCTCAAGAACCATGCAAGAGAATAAGTGTATCAATAAGAATTTCATGAACTCATGCCATGTATGTCAAGATCTTGAGTTATTTACTATAATTTTGCTCTTTTATGCTCATAGATATGCATATCCATGTTAAACTCAAAACCCTAACTCATTGAATGTGAAATCTCCATTTTAAGTCTTGATTTTAACCAATTGAAGAGGTATTCCACAAGTTTTAGTTAATTTATACATACCTTGAGCTAGATTCTTGACTTTCCCTTTCAATTTCCCAAAGTTTCTAAGCCTCCCTTTTGTTGATCTAACCCTCATTAGGTTGATAAATAGAGGGATCATCCTGTTGAACCTTCAGCTTTCCCTTTGTTTGAGTCTTGTTGTTATGTGATCTAGAGGCCTGTCCCTTTTGAACTGATATATTGCCATAGCCTAGCCTACTTTTGTCACAACTCATCTGTTGAGACCCGAGGATGTCTTCCAGTGTCTTTGACCCTTTGTTCCACATATCAATCGTGGCTCTAGTATCTTAGAGTTATTCCTCTTTCTGACTGACCATCTCTTCCAATGTAGCTTGTGACATCTCAAGAATTTCAATTTTCTCTTCATTTGCGGCATATATTTTCAGAAGTTCATTCCTTTCGGTCTTACAAGATAAAAAATTTCCATATAGGTCTTGCTTGTTATTGGAGATCTTGATGACATCTTGCTTTGTCGTTGCGATCTCTCCCTTTAACTTGACATTCTCGTTTTCACATGCTTTGAACTTGAAGTCAGTTTGTCTTTGATCTTAGACAAGTTCAAAGATTCAATGTAAAGCTTTTCATAAGCTTGTTGTAGATCATCACCATCAAACTCATCATTGTCTTCCGAGCTTTCATCATCTTTATCTTCTTTTTGCTCCTCTTTCTCCTTGACCTCATCCAGTCGAGCAACTAAGGCCTGAAAGTTGGTGGATGGTGGTGCCGATAACTCTTCTCTTTCATGGAATTGACTCAGAATGTCCCATGCATCTTTGGCCTTTGTACAGTGAGCAATCCGTTGTTGTTCTTCTTCAGAAATTACTTCATGGATAGTAGTCAGAACTCTTTGATTGATTGGATTGTCAATACTTTCAACATCCTCTTCAATGGCTTGCCAACCTTCTGGGTAATGAGCTCTAAGAAACATCCTCATTCGGATCTTCCAAAATAAGTAGTTACTCCCATAAAAGGTAGGAGCACGGTGCAGATTCTGACCACGAGCAAACTCCACTGGCTTTGGAGAAGGTTAAGTGACGGTAGACCAGAATTCCATGTAAGTACTATCTCCAGTCTTCACCGAAGCCGATTTCTTCGGATTCTTGTTCTGACTCGCTTTCATCATCCCAAGTGTAACAAGCCCGCGGGGGACCTCGCTACAGCTCGGACTCGATTTGTGTCACGGTTCTTAATCTTGAACCAAAGAGTCCAAATCCGGCAAATCGTTTTGGAAAACAGATTTTTGAAAGAAGTGCCAAACATGGACTGCTTTGCCAGATACAGAGTCGCCACCTAAATATTTTATTTTTGGGAAATTTAGGAAACCGTGACTCGGTGCCAAAGGCCACGTGTCCGTCATCACCAAAGTTGCCTCGGCTCGGGAACTTGGGTACGACTGGGGAAGGTCACTTCGTGAGCACCCCCGCTCGCCCGGTCAAAGACCGGCCTCTACTAACCATGATATCTTACTTTGAAAACATTGTGAGTTCTTATTCCGGTTATTAGCCTAGGTTACTATGTGATGCTCGCAGCAAATAAGTATAGACTAGGCCGCCTGAATTGGAACAAAACATTTCATGTTTGTTTGTTTGAAAATTGTTTGATGGTGCTACCCGCAAGTAGGCTGAGACATGGATTTGCCACCCTCGGGTGGGCTTTAGAAAACGTGATTTTGCCACTATCTAGTGGGCTTAAAACAAACATTTGATGAATTGTTCCAATCCAAATAACCCAACCTCCACCCACAGGCATTCAAGGCAGTTATATCACATAAGCACATAGCCTCATGGCAAGCATGCTATTCATGGCAGCACTCACACGCGTGCAAGGATGCTAAAGCATAAAACTCACCGAGTACTCCGAGCCAAAGAAAGAAGCTAATTAGGAATCAATGCATGATCCTAAATATACAGAAATGCCTAATGCAACACATGCAATAATGCAAACTATAGCAGGCTCGGCTATTCTAAACATGGCATATGGAATGCTACAACTAACACGTATTCAATTTGGAATTGAAATACAAATGCAGTTTGTATGATGCGCCGAGCCCGGTGCGTGCAAAACAGATGAATGATGCAAACATGCTATCATACTGTATGCTAATTGAAATATGCCCTAATCTAACCATCATAAGCGGGTAAATAAAAGGGAAGAAAGACGTGGGGTTGGAAGACATACATCACACTCACCCACACTTATTACAACATTGCCCTCGTACAGAGGGTCCAAATAAATAATACAGTCCGAATAATACAGATCCCTAATTAATTTACAAATTAACTAAGAAAAACTATAAACTGGCATGCAAGCCAGGGACTGCCTTGACTCCGCTCCGGATAATGAAGTGATGCATGTTTTGGGCTGTTTTGCGCAGAAATCCATTGGGATGCCCAATTTAGCCTCTGTTTGCAATGTTTCTCGCAATTCGTGCCAGACTCCGAAAAGTTGCTGATTCTTCATTTTGCTGCAACAGAGAGCAGGAAATGGGCATAGTAATGTATTTCACAAATATATGCATGCCTCGATCCTCGTGCCACCAATCACGCATCTTGATGCATGATGGCTGAGGAGCCGATTTGCACAACTCAATATAGGATGAATGCGTATGAATGCTACGACAAAACCTAACTCCATCATGGATAATCCGGAGCGTCGGTGACTTGGGAATTGAGACTCGTTCCGTCGCTCGGAGTGCGAAACGTGCCTCGTTTCCCGTGCTCGGGCTAACTCCTATCCCGAACACGATGCAATATGCATGACATGCATGAAATGCAGCTAATATGCAATCCTAACATACACAATGTCATGGAATGGCATACACGCTATACGAGGTAATACATAACCGGGCATACACAATGCTATGGGTGAAATGGCATACGCAATGCAATAATGGGCTAAAATGGCATACAAAATGCAAAATGGGCTTACACTAACATGAGTGAGCCTCAGCCACACTCACATAAGAGGCCGTCGGATAAAAAAGAAGTGCCTCGAAGTACGTGCACACGGGCACACAAACCGAGGCAATGGCATTAAGGCATGAAATGACATAGAAAATGATATGCAAACATGCCAATGGAATTTCAGCACTGAAATATGGGGGAAAACAGTCCCGAAAGATGGCGAAATGACACCAAATGCAAGGAATGGTCCCGAAATGCGAATTTAGGCACCCGAAATGGCCTATAGCCATGCAATGCATGCACAATATGGACATGGAATGAAAATACAGTAGCAAGGCAGCCCCAAGAAAAGCATTTTCCAGTCTAAAACATGGCCAAACAGCAAGCATAGATAGGGCAACAATGGCATGCAAAAATAGGGGCCAAGAGAGGGGTATTGAAGTAGATGGTAAATGAAAAGCCCAAACAACAAAACACCCTTCTAAAACACTGAAGAGGGACTAAAAATATGAACATTTACAGTAGATGACATCCCCCAAATCAGTATGAAAACATGCCAAAAATGCCATGCAAGATGAGGCTCAAAAGAGGCTATATCATGAGGTAGGCCAAACATTCATCAAACAAGAAAAGACCCTTCATGAAATATGCCAAGAATGTCAAAATATGACCATTTAAATTTCTGATGATGGCCGAAAACAGAAGCTAGATAAGCTTAAAAAAGCATGCAAAAATGGGGGCCAAAGAGGGGTATAATGATAAGTACAACATGGAGGCCCCCAACAGGGTTTATCCATTCTACAATGTTGTAGAGGGACACAAAATAAGCTTACTCACAGTTCATGACATGCTCCAAAACAATTTACATATAGGCCAAACAAATCATGCAAATTTACGGTAAATAGGAGAGATTATGAAGCAAGTGCAAGATAGGGGGCCCAAACAGGGTTGAGCCCTTCTTCAATGTTGAAGAGGGGCTCAAAATAGGCCCCCTTACAGTTTACATTATACTCGAAAACAGATCACTCATAGGCTAGAAATTTCATGCAAAAATGTGACATATAAGATGATATTGAAGCAAGTACAAGATGGTGATCTCAAATAGGGTTGAACCCTTCAACAATCATGTAAAATGGTTCAAAATAATGACCAGGGTCGAAGCTCAAAACAACAAGAAAATAGGCTAGAAGAATGGTGCAAAAATGAGCTACAAAAGGGGGAAATGGCAACTTACCCTTGTAGACAAGTCTTGGCTGCCTTTTGCTTGAAGAATGGATGCCTCCTAGCTGCTGGAAAGCTCTCCTAGCTGCTGGAAATAGAGTAGTGGTGGTGGTGCTTGATGATGATGAAGAAATGGAACCAAAACTTGAGAATTTGAGAGAGATGGAGAGAGATATGAATGTGAGGCCTCTTAGGGATTTTTTTGTAACCCCAAAACAAGAGTTGGGCAGCTGGTTATATAGGCCAAAGAGAGGGAGCAAGGTAGGAGGAAAATGACACCAAGTTTTTCTCCAAAAGCTTTCCCCGGGTACAGATATTTTTGGGGGAAAATAGATATACAGCTGTAATACACCCCCACTGAGGAAGTAGGCCGGCTAGGTACTTTGGTTGCAGGTGGCCGGCCGGCCACCCCCATGGCCGGCCGGCTACTCCCTATGGCCGGTCGGCTAGGGTCAAAAGGTTCAAGCCATAAAACTGGTCGGCCATGTAGCCCTTGAAGTTAGCTTTCCAATGCCGCAAACCTTGCATTAAAATTCCTCCTGTAGAAAAAGTTATGCCAGTTTTCGTAAAGCCGCGCAGATTCGGTCCAACCGGACTTCAACCAACCATATCTTCTCCCCCCGGATTTGGACTTAGGAGATTCTTGAGTGAAAAATGAAGCCCCGGAAGTAAGCTTTCCAATGGTGGTGGCCTTATAGCTTAATTCCTCTTGTGCAAAGAGTTACGCTCGTTTCGGTGAAGCCGCGCAGACTTTTCTCCTTCCCGAATTCATGCTGAACCACTTTTGACCAAACAAAAAGTTGGTTGTCAAAACAATTGCTGGCCTCCCACCCTCCTACAAGCTTCATAACCATGAAAATAAGGCCTCCACCAAAAATGAGCCCAAACCGATGTGAAATGAAGGTTCGGGGGCCGAAACGCGCAGTTTGGGACCCCGAAAACTGACTGTTGGGCACCGGGAGTGGTGTTCGACCACGAAGTCGGTCCCTTGGACCCCAGTGTCCCTCAAAAGGGAGAAAATAAGATGCATGCCAAAAATCAGAGCAATCGGAGATGGTTAGGCGGTCCCGAACCGAGGCACACGGCCTGACGGCTCCGAAAACCGGAAACCGGGCTCCGAAATGGGCAAAATGGCCTACGGCCACGAAAAGTAGCCCACGGCCACTGAGAGATGGTCTACGGGACCTCTCCCTCCCCTCAGGAACAAAAACAGAGAAAACCGAGCCTGGTTCGCGAACCGAGGCAAAGTACAGAAAAGGGTTCGGAAGTCCGGAGGCAGGGCTCACGGCCGAGACTCTGAGACTTCTGAACGAGCACAATATGCAACATCACCGAGCGCTCAATCGGTGACGTCTGAGTCTTAAGGTCGGTCAAAAATGGGGTGTCTACACCAAGCCACTATATAGACTTTTTCCCGGTTCTTTTTCAATGGACATTCAAGAGCAATATAACCAAACCCTTGACATTCGTAACACTTGACACATTTCCCCTTCACAGTCTTCTTTTCAGTTTTTGGAGCAACTTTTGGTGGAAAAGTTTTGGATTTTTCATTACCCTTATCTTTTGAACTAGGGTCCTTAAAATTAGGCTTCTTTTTCTTTAAAATTTTTTTGAACTGTTTGGTAAACATAGCTGTCATTTCGGACTCTAGATCAAACTCAATCTCAGGGGTCTTAGCAGTCTCATGAGCACTAGTAAAAGCCACACTATCTTTTTGTTTTTTCTTAGAAATCTAGTGGGCTTCATAAGTTTAGAAGTTTCCAACCAACTTATCAAGCTTGAGGGTATCAACATCCTGAGCCTCCTCAATAGCTGTAACTTTTGATTGGAACCTCTTGGATAAAGACCTCAAAAATTTTCCAACAACCTAGCTTCAAGGATTTTTTCACCAAGTGTGAAATAGGAATTCACGATATCATTATGTTAAACAAAAAAATCATCAAATGTCTCATCATCACATATAAAAAGATGAGGTGAGACGTTGAAGTTTTGACCTTTTAACAGAAGTAGTACCCTCGTGAATAGTTTCAAGAATGTCCCAAGCCTCTTTTGCTACCTCGCACGTGTAAATACTACGAAACTCTTCAGGTATGACAGAGCAAAAGAGGGAATTAAGAGCCTTACTGTTCCAACTCAAGTTTTGATAGTCGAATGCGTCTCATTTATCAAGAGGTTTGGAGATATCAACACTATCAATGGTGACAACAAGTTCACTCCACCCATAGATCACACAGTGCCAAACTTTCTCATCGATAGATTTTAAAAATGCTCTCATACGAGCTTTCTAATAAAAATAGTTTGTACCATCAAGTAACGGAGGTCTATGGGTCAAGTTACCTTCACGAATTGAATCCATATCACCAATCACACAAAATCATACTCTTATAGTTTTGATAAAAACAAAGAGTGACCCACTCTGATACTAATTGAAAAGCCTAAGTGATTCGTGATTAGATCAAGATTACTTGTACTAATTCCCAAACGGTTAAAACTAACAATCTAAATCATCTAGCACATATGAAAGTGATTTAGATTGTCGCTTCAAAAATAATAAATCAACACAAACTATTTTTATATAGAAAAACCACAATTGGAGCACCTCCAATTATGATTAAAAAATCACGGGCGAAACGCTACAAATCAATCCACTATGAAAGGAAGAAAGAATACAAATTTACCAAACAAATTACCCAAGCCCTGTCACTTTGTCTTCAACAATCTATATCTCTTTCACCGCAACCTTTGTCTCGAAATTGATCAGATTGATGTTGAATCGACAACATCCATTGTCAAATCAACGACTGTGCACAACATCAAACTCCTTCGAATACTCCACGCTTGAATCTCCGAATTCCACCGAAGATGAACACTCTTGAAGATAACAATCAAACTATTTGATGTATGCTTGTCAAACCATGAGTTTAATACTCAATCAAACATCAAAAAAAAACTAGCAAAATAGCCCCAGAAGAAAACCCTAAAACCCCCAAAAAAGATTTGGAAGCCGCAACCTAAAACTAAACAGAACAGTAACTTAAATAGCGAATAGATCCGCGATCTCCGCTCGAGCGAAGGACTTGCCGCTCGAGCGATGTCACTAAAACGCATGCGGCTAAACGAGGTCTACGCTCAAGCGTTGGAACTTACACTCGAGTGTAAAAACACACCTCTCAGTAGTTTTGCAGACATGCCAAACTTCTGAGAGTTTGCAAAATCCGCTCAAGCGCAACTTTTCCCGCTCGAGCAGGAAGACCAAAAACAGAGGAAAACTTACAACTCAATTAAGCAAGTTTGTTCGTGGAATTGACAACAAATAGGGACCTAAAACTCTTTTTTCCAAACACCGCCATCCACAATGTCAACAATAATTTTCAAATTGATTGTATTTCTTGGAATTTCTATTATCAGTTGTTTGAGAAGACAAATTTTAAATTGTAATGAGTTTTGCAGAAGTAGTAAAAGAAATAGTTCCAAATGCTCCTTGTCTACGATGAACTCCTGGTTAGAAGAAAAAAAACTGAACAAAATCTACTTAGATTCTCATTGATTATAATCTTTGGATGTTTAAATAATTATTCTTGGGTCTTTTAAAATAGATTGTTCTTGCAGTATACACATCGAGAGGCAAGAACTGAGTTTAGAAGAGAGAGGAATGAAAGGGAGGAAAATGGATGGTGATCAATAAGAAGTCAGCGATGGAAGCTAACAGGTCGAGGGACTGCTCAAGCAGTTAAGTGGTCACTCGAGCGCAGAAGAGGGAGTCCCCAGTATCTCGTTTTGCAAACGGAGATAACGAGAGTTCTAATTCACCGCTCAAGCGGTAGAAAGACTGCTCGAGCGGTCTGCGCGATATCAGCTACTTAAAAAGTGACTTTTATATCATTTTCTTCACTTTTTCTTTCCTTTCTTCTCTCCTCTCTCTCTAACTCCGAAAACCCTAGCCATATCTCTCTAGAAATCTTCCATTCTACTCAGATTCACAACCTCATTGCTTGCAAAAGTTGGAGTTTCGGTAAGGATAAAGCTTTCTATCGATTGGATTGGGATTTTAAAGTTCTTCAATAATCTAGCTTCTCGGTCTTGATTTTTGAACTAGGATTATTTGTAACCTTGTGTCTCTTTGATTTGGAGATGATTATGTGGTATTGTTATGACATTTGTGAATTGATGAATGTTTGGGTTTATAAATGGAAGTTTTTTTCAAAGAAATGGAATTTCTTTATTATTTTCTCAAGATTTCTCTAATTTCTTAGATTATGGAAATTTTACATAAGAAATGGCCTTTGATATGAAGGACGGGCAAAATCCCAAATTTGATAGAACCCTATTTTTTTATTTTTTTTTAAATTTAAGATAATGTAATGAAAAGAAATTAGTCTTTAATTCCTTAAAATTTTGGTGATTTGATAATGATATTTGAGAAGTGTTGAATTGAGAATTGGGAAATTGGAATGTTCTTGAGATTTGATTTGAGATTTTGAAAATTGTTACTTGATATTTATCTCAATTGCTTAGATAGTGAAAGATTACTATTATTCTTATGAGTGTATTAATATTTGGAAGCCTTGGAAAGATTGTTTTGAGAGTTAGTAAATAGCATGTAAGTCCAGGTAGGGAGTTAGTTTTGGTAAGTGTTGTGTGTTGTGGTACTCGCACAGGGAAGGTTTAGGTGCTCAATTGTCCTATCTTAAGCTTATTGCCAGACGAATGTGGAAAATATTTTTGGGTATCCACTGGTCCTACTATATTGTAGTCGGTAAAAGTAAAAAAACAAATAATTTTGGGTGTCCATCTCCTATTGTATTAATAGCCGACAAATATGGAAATATTTTTTGATATAAACCTATGTATATGTATGTGTTGGGACTCTCCTTAGGGGTTTCATGGCATATTTACCCTCTGGTGTTGAATTGTGACTTTTTTTATGGGAATTACAACACGTAAGTTTTCGTTAATTAAACTCTAATTCGTATTGAATAATAAAATGTTTTTGGTTATAATAATGCCATATGAATTTTTGAATAATTAGATATTTTATTAAAAGTATTTCTACTGGACATCTACCTCATTCCTATCTAACAATTTTAGGAATTGGTGATGTGCAACCATCTTAATGACTATGATGGGGAAACTCTTTTGTCGATGGAGCACGAAGGCTCTTGGATGTAATATGTGGAAGCTCCAAGCGTATATGTTTTGGGACTATGAGTCCATTTTGTTGTACAAGGCCATGCATTGTTTAATTGAAAGCCATTAAGGTATTTTATTTCATCATCTAGCATTTTTAACCATGTCATTATTTTTGTATTTAGTAGATGAACATGAAACTCGTATTTTGAAACCTTAGCTCAGTAGGAAATATGACTTTTTGAGATAATGTCATTATGGTCATGATAAGATTTCGAATTAATCATATTTTAAGTAATGTTTTAATTTAAATAATTTGGGGGCATTACAATTGGAGAGAAAAAGAGTAGAAATGTAATATTGAGGGCAAGTTTAGTAATAATCTAAAATAATTAAAAAGTCAAAAAGTCATTATCAAAAAATTGACTCTTCTCTTTATTTTTTTTGCACTACTTTTTGTAAAATATTTAAAAATTAATTAAAATAATTAATTCTCAAAACAACCCTAACTTCGCACTTTTTTATTGACTATTTGTAAATTTTTTAGTTTAGCGGACGGCCAAGTTTGGCATATATCAAAAAAGTCAAAAAGTAAAAAAGTTACTCAGAAAGTTAAAAAGTTAACACTATTCACCAAAAGTTAACAATTACGGCTGCACAACTCCCAATACTAATTTTTTCCTACAAATCAATTTTTACAATTTTTTATTACACATTTTTCCATAAAAAGTCAAAAAGTTAACCCAAACATCTATATTTTCTTCCTCAATTTTTTAATCCAAAAAGACAAAAAGTGCACTTATTTAGGACACCCCAAACAACCCATCTCTTTTTTTAAAGGATGTTAAACTCTTTAAGCTAAAATAGCAAGACAAGACAAGAGCTATCAAAATCCTTGCTAATTCAGCAACATAATACCAACTCCTTTAAAACATAATAACAAAAGTAATTAATAAAAAAGATGAAAGAAAAAAGAGCAAACGGCTATGATAATTGTTTCCTAATGGGTTTAGCTTCTTTTAAGGTAGTTATCTCAATTTGAGGGAGCATTTAGATTTGATAGACTCATTTTAGAAGTGATTTTAGTGATATAAACCGTTCACTTTTTAGAATTCGTTAAATAAAAAATAAATATGATCGGACATCAGTAGCTATATGTTTGAATCAAATTTGTATTATATAAAATGATTAGTTATTTTTAAAATTATATTTACCGTTTGATTTTTAAAACAAATATGTTTGAAACATATAGTTATCGATATTCAATTATTTTAATTTTTTAAATGAATATTTTACTTAGTAAATTTTAAAAAATAAACAATTCAAATCACTACAATCGATACTAAAATAAATCTAACAAAATCTAAATGATCTCTTAAATTGATATGATAATATGAAAGAAGTCCAATCCTATCTCAATAATCTTCAAATCCTTAACACCCTAGAAGAGATAAAATATTAGATAGGAAAAAAAAAATTAACAAATAAAAAAAGTTCCTGAATTTGCTAGGCTTCCACCAAAAACGGTAAAATTAAAAAGTTTCCCAAAAAAAAACAATTGCCGAATACATAAATATTTTACTGGGTAAATTATAAATACACCCTTGAGATTTGTTTAAAATATAAATTAACCCATGTGATTTGAAAAATTACAAATACCTCTTATTAGAATTTTTTATTTAACAGAATTAACTAAAAAAATAAAATTTATAATTACTCTCCTATACAATAATAAAATTACTTAAATTATTAATTGAAACATATTTTTAACATCACTAAAAATTGTTAATTGATTTAATGATTTATTAATAAAAAAGACAATTTATTATGAAATTAAAAATTTAAAAAGTAAAATATAATTTTTAAAATCATAAAAATTAATTTATATTTTAATCAAATTTGAAGAGTTATAATTTACCTTATTTTATTTAAGCAACTAGGATTCTCATTAGATAGGGACAAAACCAAACTTGGAAATTCATTAAGCCAATATACAAACTCCACGTTGATAAAATTTCATCTCTCTTTCTCTCTAGGGTCTCCCTATATAAGATTCACTCCTTCAGTCGCGCAAATTCCATCTGACTCACTGTGTGTTAGAGAGAGAGAGAGAGAGAGAGAGAGAGAGAATATTCATTCAAAGCTGAATCTGATGAAGTTTTTCTTAGAATTCCGGTGGTGTTGTGGTGCCATCGCCGCCACTCCGCCGCCGCAGCACGAGGTGGCTCGGCCTCTGCCTTCTCGGAGTCGCCGCCGCTCAATGAAAGTAAACCCCTCGGCGCACCGGAAACCGACTCTTTCGGCGATTTCGGAGGACAGTGTGGTCTCGGATCTCGGAACCAAAAAGACTGAAAACAGAAACAAAAAAGCCTCCGAGAAATCCAAATCCACGGCCATCGCTAGATCTTCTAGCCACTGTGATAATTACCGGTAACAATTTAATTTATTTTATTTTATTTTTTTGGATCTGATGATTGATGAATGAAGAATTAACTATTGTGTGGTGGTGATTTGCAGGAGAGGTTCGATGTTGATGGCGAGCCCTGCGTTCTCCGCTATGCCATTCTTATTTTGAGTTCGATTGATGATTGTTCTTCTTCTCTTTCTTCATGAGAGTTCATCAAGTGTTTGAATATTTGAATTGATGGATTCATAGATTATTGATACATGTAATACAAACCTTTATAATTGTTGCTTTGATCGTAATTAGATCCAAAAGAGTATTTCTACGACCTTAGTTATATGTGCTGTATGATGATTGATATTCTTGTATAAAAGAGTGTGAGCTTTTCTTGAAGCGTTTGAATTTTAATCGAGTTGACAATAACCTAACATATTGGGTGAGGGTGATCAATCTGAAAAAATAAAATTAAAAAAATAACCTTGTTTGGTTTTATCTACCTTTTTTTCAAAATTGAATTTTTTTATTTTTACATTTTTTTTTTTAAGAATTTTTAATTTAAGATCTCTCATATTAATTTTTTATAAGATGAACCTACAATATTTTTATAATAATTGGGATCTTTTTCACAGAAAAATGTATCCAAATTTTATCACTTCAAAAAAAAAATCGCAAAAAAATTTCAGTTCTTAGAAATTTCAATTTTTCTTAAATTTTTTTGTGACAAGTCAAATTTTTTCTAATAATATTATTAAGAGATCTTAACTAATAAGAAAAAAATATATATTAGACATCTCCCACTATTCAAAGTTTACAGGTATATTTTACTAATTTTCTCTTCTTTTTTTAATGTTTTATGCAAATTTTTTATTTTTTAAGTACACCTAAAGTAGATACACTTAAAAGGTATAATATTTGGAAATTTTTTAAACAAAAAATTCACCAAATATAAAAAATAGAAAAAAAAATGAAAATATATACATTTTTGTATTTTGTTAATTCGATTTTAAAAAAAATTTGCAATAATTTTATATTTTTTTAAGTATATCAAGACTAAAGAGATTTAAAAAGTAAAAAAAAAATACTTAATTAAAATATTTTTATAAATTATTAAAAATATAAAAATACGAATTAAAAATTATAAAAATTACAGACCAAATAATAATTTTTTTTTATGTGACTGTTATATTACATAAATACAAAGTGGGTCAATATGGTTTCAAGAAATTTCCACCCAATAGGAAAACCGCATGGCAGAGAAAGAAAAATACTATAAAACACACTGTGTGCCGTTTTGAGAACTAAAATAAAAAGTCACGTTTTTGTCAAAATGTTTAAAAATGTAAGTGGCAAAAATGCAAAAAAATTGGTTTGGGAAGTGCCAAAAACGCAAGTGTTAAATTACAAATTGGGGCCTATGACAAAAAAATAAATTTCTTATGTTGGGTAAGGATATTTTAGTCATTTTAATTTGATTTGACACTATAAATAAATATTAAACTAAAAAATCTCAACTCAATTTTTTATCAACTTCCAAAAAATTAAAAAAATTGATAAAAAGTCAAAAATTAACTTTTTATCAACTTTTCAAAACACCCGAGAGATACCAACAACTTATTTTTATTACTTACCTGAAAAACAACTTATTTTCTTCTTTTAACTATTAATAATAACTACGGGCAAGGTGTGTAATTTGGGTCTGGCGGGGCCCACTAGAATCCAGGTTGGGCCGGCCTGTCTTCGGATTGTGTGGGCTCCCATCGTTTTTGGATCCGGCCAGGTTACGGGTCAAAAAATCTTCCCTAGCCGAAGCCCACTCAAATTAGTGTGACCTAGCCTGGCCGGTCTTTTTTTTTTTTTTTTTTTTTTTTAATGAAAAATAAACGATAGATGTATAATATATATAGATTATTTACTCCTTCCGTCCCATAATATTAGTTCCTTATTCCATTTTTCATTATCCCAAAATATTAGTCCCTCTTCAAAAATCAAGCACAACAATAATATAAATTTCCTATTTTGCCATTCTTTTAAATTCATAAATAATATAAAAAGTACAATTATGACATTGATATTTTCAAAAAAATATACTATAAAAGGATAATTTTGGAAAATCAACTTTTTTATAGTACAATAATTGTACTATCAAAAAAAGTTGGATTCCCTAAAAGGGACCATTATTTTGGGACGAAAGGAGTATGAAGGATAAAAAAACAAAAGAAAAAAAGTATGTTAGAGTATTTTAATTAAGATTAATGAGTTGTTTGGTTATGTTTCATGTGATGGTATTTAATTACGTATGACTTATGTGTTTTTAGTTATGACTAAAAAAGTATGAAATTACGCGATTTTCTTCTTTTGAAATAAATAATTTTATATATATCAAAATGAAATGAAATATTACAATCATTAAATTAAATATATAACATTTATCGAATGAATAATTTTTATTTCAAAATGAAATAAACTATTACAAAAGTTTATATCATTAAATAAAATAGATATAAATTATTGATGATGGTAGAGCAATTACATCACTATAGGTTAATTACATCTCAACTAGGTTGGTACCTATTAGCTTATCAATCATTTGCATTATACTCCACTTCAATAATCAAATAAAAACATTACAAATTGAAATAGTGGAAAAACAAATTAAAAAAAATTGTTGATCAATCATCAGAAGAGGCAAACAATTCACTTGCATTGCCCAAGGATATATCATCCAAATCACTTTGAATTATGTCATTTTCACTATAATTTTATCTTATCGTTTGTGCGTACATATGATTTCTAGATATCATCAATGCCTTTACTATTTGAGATGTAAGTCTGCTGCAGTAATTGCTCAGCACTCATCCATCTACACTAAAAACTGTTTTAGAAGCAACTGTAGAAATAAAAACGATTAGTATATCACAAGCTATTTATGGAAGTATAGACCACATAGGTTCATTTTGTTTTTACTAATCTAAAATATTAAAATCTTAGGTATCAGCCATTGGTGGGTTATCCAAATAACGTTGTAATTCAGAACTACTTACACTTGTATGTTGAGATATTCTTTTACTTTTTATTGTTAAAAATACACTTAATCTTTTGCCTCAAGATGAGGATGGTGTAATGTATATAAGTGTATTTGCAGATACAATTGCCCTATATTTTTCAAATAATTTTTTGCATGTTTTCATAATAGGGGTAAGTTGTTCTAGATCAGCAAAAATTCTTATAAACCAATTTCTTTAAACCTATGATCAATTATTATGACTGAACCTAAAAGATGAGGCAATTTGTCAAAATATTTATCGAATTTTTCTTTCATTACAGTAATAATAGTTACATAATATTCATTATCCATATATTTTGTGAAAACTTTCATTATTTATGCTAATATATGTAAAACAAAATGGTGAAGTAGAAATATATATATATATATATATATAAGAAAATAATTTTATTGCGGTATCAAAAAAAAATTTATATAAGGTTATTTGGTGCCAATTAAGTTATGTGAGAGTCAGTACTCCTCCTACTGATATTGTTACCAAAAAAAACTATTGTTTTTCTTTGTTTACAAGTTATCTTTAACATATTATACATTGAATTTCGCCTGCTGTCTATATTTAAAATTAAATTTTTGTTTTAAATGGCATACCTTCTCATTAACAAATTTTTATGTATTTCGAAATTCGATTAGCAGAAGAAATAATAGTAAGAGCCATATTTTTTATTCAAATTTGTATTATATAAAATGAATGGTTATTTTAAAATTATATTTACCGTTTGATTTTTAAAATAAATATGATTGAAACATATAGTTATCGATATCTAATTATTTTAATTTTTTAAATGAATATGTTACTTAATAAATTTTAAAAAGTAAACAATTCAAATCACTACAATGGATCCTAAAATAAATCTAACAAAATCTAAATGATCTCTTAAATTGATATGATAATCTGAAAGAAGTCCAATCCTGTCTCAATAATCTTCAAATCCTTAACACCCTAGAAGAGATAAAATATTAGATAGGAAAAAAAATATTAACAAATAATAAAAGTTCCTGAATTAGCTAGGCTTCCACCAAAAAGGGTAAAATTAAAAAGTTTCCCAAAAAAAAACATTGCCGAATACATAAATATTTTATTGTCTTCAAATCCTTAACACCCTAGAAGAGATAAAATATTGGATAGGAAAAAAAAATTAACAAATAAAAAAAAGTTCCTGAATTAGCTAGGCTTCCACCAAAAACGGTAAAATTAAAAACGTTTCCCAAAAAATAACAATTGCCGAATACATAAATATTTTATTAGGTAAATTACAAATATACCCTTGAGGTTTGTTTAAAATATAGATTAACATATGTGGTTTAAAAAATTACAAATACCTCTTATTAAATTTTTTAATCTAACAGAATTAACTAAAAAAATGAAATTCATAATTACTCTACTATACAATAATAAAATTACTTAAATTATTAATTAAAATATATTTTTAATATCATTAAAAATTATTAATTAATTTAATAATTTATTAATAAAAATAACAATTTATTATAAAATTAAACAATTGAGGATAGAATATAAATTTTAAAATTATAATAAACAATTCATATTTTAATTAAATTTGTGTTTGTAGTTTGTCCTGTTTTATTTAAGCAACTAGGATGACCAATATGCAGACTCCACGTCAAGAAAATTTCATCTCTCTTTCTCTCTACGGTCTCCCTATATAAGATTAGTCGTTCAGTCGCGCAAATTCCATCTGACTCACTGTGTGTTAGAGAGAGAGAGAGAGAGAGAGAGAATATTCATTCAAAGCTGAATCTGATGAAGTTTTTCTTAGAATTCCGGTGGTGTTGTGGTGCCATCGCCGCCACTCCGCCGCCGCAGCAAAAGGTGGCTCGGCCTCTGCCTTCTCGGAGTCGCCGCCGCTCGATGAAAGTAAACCCCTCGGCGCACCGGAAACCGGCTCTTTCGGCGATTTCGGAGGACAGTGCGGTCTCGGATCTCGGTACCAAAAAGACTGAAAACAGAAACAAAAAAGCCTCCGAAAAATCCAAATCCACGGCCATCGCTAGATCTTCTAGCCACTGTGATAATTACAGGTAACAATTTAATTTAATTTTTTTTTTGTTTTTTTTTTTGGATCTGATGATTGATGAATGAAGAATTAACTATTGTGTGGTTGTGACTTGCAGGAGAGGTTCGATGTTGATGGCGAGCCCTGGTTTCTCGGCTATGCCATTCTTATTTTGAGTTCGATTGACGATTGTTCTTCTTCTCTTTCTTCTTCTTCAGGAGAGTTCATCAAGTGTTTGAATATTTGAATTGATGGATTCATAGATTAATTGGTACATGTACTACAAACCTTTATAATTGTTGTTTTGATCCTAATTAGATCCAAAAGAGTATTTCTACTACCTTAGTTATATGTGCTTGTATAAAAGAGTGTGAGCTTTTCTTGAAGGAATTTCTGATGGTGTTTGAATTTTTATCGAGTTCGCAATAACCTAACATATTGGGTGAGGGTGATCAATCGGAAAAAATAAAATTAAAAAAATAACCTTGTTTGGTTTTATCTACACTTCTTCTTTTTCTTTTTTTTTTTCTAAAATAAAATTTTTATTTTTCGTATTTTTAAGAATTTTTTATTTAAGATCTCTCATATTAGTATTTTACAAGATCACATATAATATTTTTATAGTAGTTAAGATCTTTCAATATTTTTACAGAGAAATTTATCAAAATTTCAACTCGTTAAAGAGAAATTTTAATTTCTCATAAATTTTTTTGTGACGAACTAAATTTTTTCTGATAATATTATTGAAAGACCTTAACTAATAAGAAAACATATATATATATATATATATATATATGGACCTCTTCTACTATCCAAAGTTGGATATGAATATTTTACTAATTTTATCTTCTTCTTTTTAATATTTTAGACAATTTTTTTATTTTTAAATAAACCTAAAATAAATACACTTAAAAGATATAATATTTATAAAAAAAAATTTAAAAAATCACCAAATATAAAATACACACAAAAAAAAAATGAAAATTTAATACATTTTTGTATTTTGGTATATTTAATAAATTTTTAAAAAATTGTAATAATTTTATACATATTTTTTAAGTATATCAAGATTAAGTAGATTAAAAAGGTCAAAAAAAATAATTAAAATATTTTGATAAATTATTTAAAATATAAAAATATGAATTAAAAACTTAAAAAAAAATTTTAAAAATTACAGAGAAAATAATAATTTTTTTTTATGTAACTGTTATATTACATAAATAAAAAGTGGATCAATATGGTTTAAAGAAATTTTCACCCAATAAGAAAACCACAAGGCTGAGAAAGAAAAATACTATAAAACACAGAGAGCAACTTATTTTTATTACTTACCCAAAAAAACAACTTATTTTCTTCTTTTAACTATTACTAATAACTAGGGGCAAGGGGTGTAATTTGGATCTGGCCCCGACCCACTTGGGTTCAGGCTAGGCCGACCCGCCTTTAGATTGTGCAGGCTCCCGTCTCTTTTTGGGTCAGGTCCAGCCACGGGTCGAAGAGTTTGTCCTGGCTCAAGCCCACTCAAATTAGTGCCTAGGCCACAGGCCTAGCTTGGCCGGTCTTTGTTTTTTTTGTTTTTTTCACAAAAAATAAACAATAAATGTATTATATATATAGATTATTTATGAAAGATAAAAAACAAACAAACAAAAGAAAAAGTATACTAGAGTATTTTAGTTAAGATTAATGAGTTGTTTGGTTAGGTTTCATGTGGTGGTATTTAATTATGTATGACTTATATTTTTTTAGTTATGACTAAAAAAGTATGAAATTATGTAATTTTTTTCCTTTTAAAATGAATAATTTTATATATATCAAAATGAAATGAAATATTACAATCATTAAATTAAATAGATAACATTTATTTAATGAATAATTTTTATTTCAAAATGAAATAAAATATTACAAAAATTTATATCATTAAATAAAGGGTTGTGCTACATCCCCCTAAAAAAACCCCCCTAATCCCCCTAAATTTCAAACCAAGGCAAAAAAAAATGCCCAAAACGACGTCGTTTTGGGCATTAGGGGGATTAGGGGGGGCTTTTTTAGGGGGACAAATCATTTTCCTTAAATAAAATAGATATAAATTATTGATGATGGTTGTCATGACCCAAACACGCCTCTATAAGTTTAGCGTCGTAACTGGCCAGTAATCCGAGATTACCATAGGTCTTCCTGTACAAATCAAAATAATGGGGGCTAGCGGAACCTTAATATAAAAATTATATACAACAAATAGCCCAATAGGTTATGAATCTATATGAAATAACACATACACAAAACATTAATTTACCCACCCTATATTATATACATAACATCTTGAACAAAATCATTCATATACATATACACATATCAAAAACTCAATATCATGATCACAAACTTGACAACGGTCTTCTTGACCTAGCCTCAACTCAGAGGCACCAAAATCTCACAGATGGTAGCTCGACTAAAAGATTCCTTCTAGGCTTGCTCTTCATGTCGCTCACCTATACATATATATACACAGTGAGTTAAAGCCTAGTGAATAACATTAAAGTAAAGGGGTTAGTGAACGAATTCTAAATATATCATATTTGTAAAACAAATCATAATAAAATCATTCATATATCCGAACATAATAATGGTATATCCAACAGAACATATCATACCATCATCCGACTAGAGTAATCGGTCCCGGACACAGATTATCAAACATAACACCACTTAGTCAAGTGATCTCATATTCACATGTATGTCATGGACTCACGTCAACATGCTGTCACCCATGACTTGGGATTGACTTTGGATGCCATGATAGAATTCAAATCGGATATTTGTTCACTTAAGCAAAATAGCATTCCAAAAAACATAACTTATCAAATAGCATTTTGAATATAATTCATATAAACATATCTTTACAATAACGTTACTCACAGTGTTTGGTTAGATGATACTCCTTGCCAGCTCAACCTGCAGAAACATAACCAACCACAACAAAACACATTTCATTCAATTTGTTCAACCGGTTTATTCGTTACTTATTCGCTCGGTTCTTTCTATTCTTTCTTTAATTTCTCGTGTTCGTGCAATGCAAATGCATATGAAAAACACTTGAAAACCATGCAAACAGAGGCCCGAAAGTCAAAAATACGAGAAGAAAACAAAACTGAGCCTACCCTGCTGACCGCATATGTAGTGGCCTAGGCCGCTCATGTGGTGGCTTGGCCATACAACAGCTAAGCAGAATGCAACTTGGTGTAAGGGAAGTTTGGCCGCTCATGCAGTGGCCCAGGCCGCTCGAGCAGTCTGGGTGGAGTAAAATCCAAAAATCTGCTTCACATTTTGAAGCTCAACTTTTGTACTCTCAACTTCATTTTCATGCAATTCAAAACCTAAAACTCTTAAAACATGTTGAATTAAACATATCTTACATGAAACAAAAATCATAAATTCAAATCAAAACTCAATTTTCCATGTAAAGGATCAAAACGTTGAATTGATGTGTAAAATCATAACACAAGCACTTTTGAGTTCCAATCCTCAAAAGCTATGGGGTTTTCTCTTTAAATCTCAAGAACCATGCAAGAGAATAAGTGTATGAATAAGAATTTCATGAACTCATGCCATGTATGTCAAGATCTTGAGTTATTTTCTATAATTTTGCTCTTTTATGCTCATAGATATACATATCCATGTTAAACTCAAAACCCTAACTCATTGAATGTGAAATCTCCATTTTAAGTCTTGATTTTAACCAATTGAAGAGGTATTCCACAAGTTTTAGTTAATTTATACATACCTTGAGCTAGATTCTTGACTTTCACTTTCAATTTTCCCAAGTTTCTAAGCCTCCCTTTTGTTCATCTAACCCCCATTAGGTTGATGAATAGAGGGATCACCCTGTTGAACCTTCAGCTTTCCCTTTGTTTGAGTCTTGATGTTATGTGATGTAGAGGCCTGTCCATTTTGAACTGATAAATTGCCATAGCCTAGCCTACTTTTGTCACAACTCATTGTAACATGCCCGGGAGGGTACCCGCGCGCGTTAAACAGTTCGGACTCCCGAGATCTCTTTGATCTCAATGTCTCACGAGTGCAATGTGAAACGTAGATGAGAGTCCAGATTTGGCAACTTTTATTGAAAATCCATTTTATTGCAATTTTGTCAAAAATGGACTGCGTCATCAGAACTCAGAGTCGCCACCTAATATTTTGGGAAATTAGGAAACCCATGACTCGGTGCCAAAGGCCACTGTTCGTCGTAACCAAGGATGCTTGGCTCGGAACCTTAGGTATGAGAGGGGAAGGTCAATAATGAGCACCCCCGCTCACCCGATCGAAAGATCGGCCTCTACTAAACCATGATATGACTTTTATTTTCTTTATATGTTCATGTTCTGATTATTTTAATAAATCCTAAAATTTACTATGTGAAGCATACAAGTATAGACTAGTTTGCTCAAATTGGAACAATTCAACTTTATGTTCGTTTTTCGAAAAGGGTTTGATTTTGCCACCATCAAGTGGGCTTAAAGTTTGTAAATTTGCCACTACAAAGTGGGCTTAAAACGTACATTCATTGAATCATTCCAATTCAGGCAACAAGCCTTCATCCACAGGCATTCAAACAGTTTATCACTTAAGCAAATAGCCTCATGGTAGGATGCTAAACATAATAAGAAAATCACACACAAATGGGATGCTAAAGCATAAAAACTCACAGGTTGACTGACGTCCCTCAAACAACTACAAAACAAAAGTTAGTAAAATATGCATGATCTTATATACAGAATCCTAATGCAATTCACTCATGAGATGCACTAAAGATTTGGCTTTTAGAATATGGCACGTGAATCATCTCAAAACACAGAATCATGGGATAATCAATTGAAGCATACAGATGCGAGTTTAGCCAAATCTTATGCATGAGACATAAATGTAAAGCATGGATATGCATGGCATGTCAGATATATACATACACACAGTTAGGGAAAGCGATAAAAGAAAGGGATAGAAGGAAGCGGGGTGGGGGAATTATTACAATACTTGAATTATTACAGATCCGAATGATGGAGAGAGGAGAGAAAAATAAAATAAAAAAAAGAACCTCACAACACTCAAAATAAAAATAAAATAAACAACTTCATCACTGGTGCATTCCACTACTTTTCGCATGTCCCGGGTTTCGCAACATCACATGATTCACATTTTCCAGATTCAAGCGGCAAACCAAGGAACGGATTTGAAATCTGACTAGCATGGCTTATAGGGAAATCACTATTGGATGATGTGAGCCCAAAATAAACATTTATAAAAAATCTTTTTGTTTTTGTTTTTTTATTACCCCCACCCATAACCATGTGAAACCAACGTTAAAAATCTTTTTTTGTTTTTATATTACCCAACACCCATGACCATATGATACATATAAAATATATATACATAAAAAAAATAGCATGACACAAATATAATACATATAAAATACATATATTATAAATACATATATTATACATATAAATACATATAAAACATTTATATAAATACACATATTATACATATAAAATATATATATATATATATATATACATAGAGAGAGAGAGAGAGAGTCTTAGAGAGAGAGAGAGAGAGAGAGAGAGAGGGGAGAGCAACCCGTGGGTTTGTGCATGGGTTTGCTGGGTTTGCTTGGGTTTGCCGTGGGTTGGCCAAGGTGTTGGGTCTGTTAGGTGAGTGTGTGTTCATGGGAAGTGGTGTGTGCATGGGTGGCTCCGGTGGTGGTGGTGTGCTTGGTGCATGAAGGGTGATGTCTACTGTGAGGGAGTGAGTGTAGATGAAATATGCATGCAGGGTTGGTGATCCCCCGTGAGAGAGAGAGAAGAGAGAGAAAGATAGGTGGGTTGGGTGATGGTGTGTTACCGTGCATGGCTGAGAGCCGTGTGTGGCTGATGAATCAGTGTGTTATAGAGAGAGAAGAGAAAGCAAGGTCCTCCCCGATGGTGTGGGTTGTAGATCGGATGGTGTATCAGTGGGAGGAAGTGGCGTGCTGTGTGTGTTGTGCATGGTGAAGTGGGTGTGTGCTGGTGTTACAGTGGGTGTGTGGAGAGTGTTAGCCGTGGTGATGGGTTTAGAGAGGGGGAGGGAGATGGTGCTGGGTTTGTCATGCTGGGTGTGTGTTAGAGAGAGGGAGAGAAGTGGGTGTGTTGGTCTGTTAGCATGCATGGCTACTGTGTGGGTTGAGGGTGTGAATTGTGATGGCCCTCCCGTCGGTGTGAGTATGTGCCGTGAGGGAGGAAGTATGAGAGGTGGGTTTGGGTGCAGGGATTTTGCCGTGAGGAAGGGAAAGAAAGTGAGGGAGCCGTGTGGTGTGTGCCCAGGTGGTATGTGTATCGTGTGTGCATGGCTGAGTGCATGATGCCGAGAGGGAGGGTGATGGTGTGTGGTTGGTGTGGGTGTGGGTGACTCGGTGCAGACTGGTGAAGTAGGTGAGGGTATGTGTGTTGCTGGGCCGAGAGGGAGGGTGATGGTGAGAGTGAGGAGAGTGAAGAGAGAGAGGTGCATGGGTGAGAGGGAGAGGATCCCCGTGGGTGTGCATGTGTAGTAGTGTTAGGTGGTCAGTGTGTGTGGTGTATCAAGTGTCATGCATGTGTGAGTGATGGCTGCCATGGAGCTGCCGTGCCTCTCTCACCTTCCCCTCCTTCACCTCTCCTTCCTCCCTTCCTAACCCATTTTTTTTTGTTTTCTTCTCTGAATGTGTCTCCCCCCTTCTCACCCGAGTATGTGAAGTGTGTCTCCCCCCCTTTAGTGAGAGGTGGGTGTGTCCCTTTTTATCAGTGCCAGTGCCTGAGCCTCCTCTTTTTTTATATTCATCAAAAACATCAGGTGCATTCACCACCTCTCTTTGTGAGAGAGATATCATTCTTTTTTAAAACAACCAACCCACCGAAAATGCACTTCCCCTTTTTTTTTGTTTTTATTTGTAAGGCCCTCCCCACCGAAAATCCACCCTCCATTGTCTTCTCTTTTTTTATTTTTTTTATCATATATATATATATATATATATATATGTTTTCAATTTTCTTTTATTTTTTTATTTTTTATTTTATTTTCTTTTATTTTAAAATAGTTATCAACTTAAATAAAACACACTTAAAAGATATGCACACACCTAAGTTAATACACACATATAAAATTATAAAATGCTACAAATTACCCAAAAATACTAGTGATGGCCAAAATGGGTGAGGTTTGGAATTTAACATTTCAATTTGATTTTTTTGGTGAGGGTGGTCAAACTAAAATGCCCAAGTCTTAGGGCCGGTCAAAATGGGGTGTCTACACTCATCTGTTGAGACCAGAGGATGTCTTCCAGTGTCTTTGACCCTTCCACATATCAATCGTGACTCTAGTATCATAGAGTTTTTCCTCTTTCTGACTGACCATCTCTTCCAATGTAGCTTGTGACATCTCAAGAATTTCAATTTTCTTTTCATATGCGGCATATATTTTCAGAAGTTCATTCCTTTTGGTCTCACAAGATAAAATTTTTCCACATAGGTCTTGCCTGTTATTGGAGATCTTGATGACATCTTGCTTTGCTGTTGCAATCTCTCCCTTTAACTTGACATTCTCGCTTTCACATGCTTTGAACTTGAAGTCAGTTTGTCATTGATCTTGGACAAGTTCAGAGATTCATTGTAAAGCTTTTCATAAACTTGTTGTAGATCATCACCATCGATCTCATCATTGTCTTCCAAGGTTTCATCATCTTCATCTTCTTTTTGCTCCTCTTTCTCCTTGACCTCATCCAGTCGAGCAACCAAGGCATGAAAATTGGTGGATGGTGGTGACGATGACTCTTCTCTTTCATGGAATTGACTCAGAATGTCCCATGCATCTTTGGCCTTTGTACAGTGAGCAATCTGTTGTTGTTCTTCTTCAGAAATTGCTTCACGGATGGTAGTCAAAACTCTTTGATTGATTGGATTGTCAGTACTTTCAACATCCTCTTCAATGGCTTGCCAACCTTCTGGGTCCTGAGCTCTAAGAAACATTTTCATTCGAATCTTCCAAAATAAGTAGTTACTCCTATAAAAGGTAGGAGCACGGTGCAGATTCTAACCACGAGCAAACTCCGCTAGCTTTGGAGAAGGTTGAGTGACAGTAGACCAGAATTCCATGTAAGTACTATCTCCAGTCTTCACCGAATTCGATTTCTTTAGATTCTGGCTCTAACTCTCTTTCATTATCCCAAGCCACTGTATAGACTTTTTTTCGGTTCTTTTTCGACGAACATTCAAGAACAATATAACCAAACCCTTGACATTCGTAACACTTGACACATTTCCCTTTCACAGTCTTCTTTTCAGTTTTTGGATTAACTTTTGGTGGAAAAGTTTTGGGTTTTTCATTACCCTTATCTTTTGAACTAGGGTCCTTGAAATTAGGCTTCTTTTTCTTTAAATTTTTTTTGAATTGTTTGGTAAACATAATTATCATTTCGGACTCTAGATTAAACTCAATCTCAAGGGTCTTAGCAATCTCATGAGCACTAGTAAAAGCCACACTATCTTTTTGTTTTTTCTTAGAAATCTAGCAGGCTTCATAAGTCTACAAGTTTCCAACCAACTTATCAAACTTGAGGGTATCAATATCCTGAGCCTCCTCAATAGCTATAACTTTTGATTGGAACCTCTTGGGTAAAGACCTCAAAAATTTTCCAACAACCTTAGCTTCAGGGATTTTTTAACCGAGTGTGAAACAGGAATTCACGATATCACTATGTTTAACATAAAAATCATCAAACGTCTCATCATCACATATAAAAAGAGGAGGTGAGACGTTGAAGTTTTGACCTTTTAACAGAAGTAGTACCCTCATGAATAGTTTCAAGAATGTCCCAAGCCTCTTTTGCTACCTCACACGTGCAAATACTACGAAACTCTTCAAGTATAACAGAGCAAAAGAGGTAATTAAGAACCTTACTGTTCCAACTCGAGGTTTGATAGTCGAATGCGTCCCATTTATCAATAGGTTTGGGGATATTAACACCATCAATGGTGACAACAGGTTCTCTCCACCCATAGATCACACAGTGCCAAACTTTCTCATCGATAGATTTTAAAAACACTCTTATACGAACTTTCCAATAAGAATAGTTTGTACCATCAAGTAACGGAGGTCTATGGGTCAAGTTACCTTCACAAATTGAATCCATATCACCAATCACACAAAATCACACTCCTATAGTTTTGATAAAAACAAAGAGTGACCCACTCTGACACCAATTGAAAAGCCTAAGTGATTTGTGATTAGATCAAGATTAATTGTACTAATTCCCAAACGATTAAAACTAACAATCTAAATCATCTAGCACATACGAAAGTGATTTAGATTGTCGCTTCAAAAATAATAAATCAACACAAACTATTTTTACATGGAAAAACCACAATTAAAACACCTCCAATTATGATTAAAAAATCACGGGCGAAACGCCACAAATCAATCCACTATGAAAGCAAGAAAGAATTCAAACTTACTAAACAAAATACCCAAGCGCTGTCAATTTGTCTTCAACAATTTGTATCTCTTTCACCGCAACCTTCGTCTCGAAATTGATCAGATTGATGTTGAATCCACAACATCCATTGTCAAATCAATGACTGCGCACAGCATCAAACTCCTTCGAATACTCCATACTTGAATCTCTGGATTCCACCGAAGATGAACACTCTTAAAGATAAACAATCAAACTATTTGATGTATGCTTGTCAAACCATGAGTTTAATACTCAATCAAACATCAAAGAAAACTAGCAAAATAGCCCCAGAAGAAAACCCAAAAACCCTCAAAGAAGATCTAGAAGCCGTAACCTAAAACTAGACAGAACAATAGCTTAAATAGCGAATAGATCCGCGATCTCCGCTCGAGCGGAGGACTTGCCGCTCGAGCGATGTCACTAAAACACGTGCGGCTAAACAAGGTCTACACTTGAGCGTTGGAACTTACACTCGAGTGTAAAAACACACCTCCCAATAGTTTTGCAGATATGCCAAACTTCTGAGAGTGTGCAAAATCCGCTCAAGCGTAGCTTTTCCCGCTCGAGCGGGAAGACCAAAAACAAAGGAAAACTTATAACTCAATTAAGCAAGTTTGTTCGTGGAATTGACAACAAATAGGGACCTAACACTCTTTTTTCCAAACACCGCCACCCACAATGTCAACAATAATTTTCAAATTGATTGTATTTCTTGGAATTTCTATTATGAGTTGTTTGAGAAGACAAATTTTAAATTGTAATGAGTTTTGCAGAAGTAGTAAAAGAAACAGTTCCAAATGCTCATTGTCTACGATGAACTCCTGGTTAGAAGAAAAAAAACTGAACAAAATCTACTTAGATTCTCATTGATTATAATCTTTGGATATTTAAATAATTGTTCTTGGGTCTTTTAAAATAGATTGTTCTTGCAGTACACACATCGAGAAGCAAGAACTGAGTTTAGAAGAGAGAGGAATGAAAGGGAAGGAAAGGGATGGTGATCAATAAGAAGTCAACGATGGAAGCTAACAAGTCGAGGGACTGCTCGAGCAGTCAAGTGGTCGCTCGAGCGAAGAAGAGGGAGTCCCCAGTATCTCGTTTTACAAGCGGAGATAACGAGAGTTCTCATTCACCGCTCAAGTAGTGGAAAGACCGCTCGAGCGGTCTGCGCGATATCAACTACTTAAAAAGTGACTTTTATATCATTTTCTTCACTTTTTCTTTCCTTTTTTCTCTCCTCTCTCTCTAACTCCAAAATCCCTAGCCATATCTCTCTAGAAATCTTCTATTCTACTCAGATTCACAACCCCATTGCTTGCAAAAGTTGAAGTTTCGGTAAGGATAAAGCTTTCTATCGATTGGATTGGGATTTTAAAGTTCTTCAATAATCTAGCTTCTCGTTCTTGATTTTTGAACTAGGATTACTTGTAACCTTGTGTCTCTTTGATTTGAAGATGATTATGTGGTATTGTTATGACATTTGTGAATTGATGAATGTTTGGGTTTATAAATGCAAGTTTTTTTCAAAGAAATGGAATTTATTTATTATTTTCTCAAGATTTCTCTTATTTTCTTAGATTATGGAAATTTTACATAAGAAATGGCCTTTGATATGAAGGACGGACAAAAGCCCCAAATTTGATAGAACCCTATTTTTTTTTTTAAAAAAATTTAAGATAATCTAATGAAAAGAAATTAGTCTTTAATTCCTTAAAATTTTGGTGATTTGATTATGATATTTGAGAAGTGTTGAATTGAGAATTGGGAAATTGGAATGTTCTTGAGATTTGATTTGCGATTTTGAAAATTGTTACTTGATATTTATCTCAATTGCTTAGATGGTAAAAGATTACTTTTATTCTTATGAGTGTATTAATATTTGGAAGCCTTGGAAAAATTGTTTTGAGGGGTAGTAAATAGCTTGTAAGTCCAGGTAGGGAGTAAGTTTTGGTAAGTGTTGTGTGTTGTGGTACTTGCACAGGAAAGGTTTAGGTGCTCAATTGCCCTGTCTTAAGCTTATTGCCAGACAAATGTGGAAAATATTTTTGGGTATCCACTGGTCCTACTATATTGTAGTCGGTAAAAGTAAAAAAAACAAATGATTTTCGGTGTCCATCTCCTATTGTATTAATAGCCGACAAATATGGAAATATTTTTTGATATAAACCTATGTATATGTATGTGTTGGGACTCTCCTTAGGGGCTTCATGGCATATTTACCCCCTGGTGTTGAATTGTGACTTTTTTTATGGGAATTACATCATGTAAGTTTTCGTTGATTAAACTCTAATTCGTATTAAATAATAAAATGTTTTTGGTTATAATAATGCCATATGAATTTTTGAATAATTAGATATTTTATTAAAAGTATTTCTACTGGACATCTACCTCATTCCTATCTAACAATTTTAGGAATTGGTGATGTGCAACCCTCTTAATGACTATGGTGGGGAAACTCTTTTGTCGATGGCGCACGATGGCTCTTGAATGTAATATGTGGAAGCTTCGAGCGTATATGTTTTGGGACCATGAGTCCATTTTGTTGTACAAGGTCATGCATTGTTTAATTGAAAGCCATTAAGATATTTTATTTCACCATCTAGCTTTTTTAACCATGTTATTATTTTTGTATTTAATAGATGAACATGAAACTCATATTTTGAAACCTTAGTTCAATGGAAAAGATGACTTTTTGAGATAATGTCGTTATGGTCATGATAAGATTTCGAATTAATCATATTTTGAGTAATGTTTTAATTTAAATAATTTGGGGGCATTACAATTGGAGAGAAAAAGAGTAGAAATGTAATATTGAGGGCAAGTTTGGTAATAATCTAAAATAATTAAAAAGTCAAAAAGCCACTGTCAAAAAATTGACTCTTCTCTTTATTTTTTTTACACGACTTTTTATAAAATATTTAAAAATTAATTAAAATAATTAATTCTCAAAACGATCATAACTTCGCACTTTTTTATTGACTATTTGTAAATTTTTTAGTTTAGAGGACGGCATGTACAACATATAATCTCTTTTTTTAAAGCATGTTAAAAGTCTTGTTTGTCATAACTTAAAAAAGTCAAAAAGTTAAAAAGTCACTATCTTATTTAAGTCATATCATCTTATTTAAATTACATCATCTCTCTACCACATCATTTCAAATCTAACTCATACCCAACCCATATTTTATAAAAAGTCAAAAAATATACTTATTTAGATCATCACAATCCACCCTTTAAGCTAAAATAGCAAGACAAGACAATGAGCTATCAAAATCCTTGCTAATTCAGCAACGTAATACCAACTCCTTTAAAACATAAAAACAAAACATAATACCCAAAAGTAATTAATAAAAAAGACGAAAGAAAAAAGAGCAAACGGCTATGATAATTGTTTCCTAATGGATTTAGTTTCTTTTAAGTTAGTTATCTCAATTAGAGAGAGCATTTAGATTTGATAGACTCATTTTAGAAGTGATTTTAGTGATTCAAATCGTTCATTTTTTAGGATTCGTTAAGCAAAAAATAAATATGATTGGATATCAGTAGCTATATGTTTGAATCAAATTTGTATTATATAAAATGAATGGTTATTTTTAAAAATTATATTTATCGTTTGATTTTTAAAACAAATATGATTGAAACATATAGTTACCGATATCCAATTATTTTAATTTTTTAAATGAATATTTTACTTAGTAAATTTAAAAAAAATAAACAATTTAAATCACTACAATCGATACTAAAATAAATCTAACAAAATCTAAATGATCTCTTAAATTGATATGATAATCGGAAAGAAGTCCAATCCTGTCTCAATAATCTTCAAATACTATAAAACACAGGGAAAGAAAAATACTATAAAACACAAAGAGCAACTTATTTTTATTACTTACCCAAAAAAACAACTTATTTTCTTCTTTTAACTATTAATAATAACTAGGGGCAGGGGGTGTAATTTGGATACGCCCCGACCCACTTGGGTTCGGGCTGGGCCGACCCGCCTTTAGATTGTGTAGGCTCCCATCTTTTTTTGGGTCAGGCCAAGCCACGGGTCGAAGAGTCTGCCCTGGCTCAAGCCCACTCAAATTAGTGCCTAGGCCACAGGCCTAGCTTGGCCGATTTTTTTTTTTTTTTTTTTTACAAAAAATAAACAATAGATGTATTATATATATAGATTATTTATGAAAGATAAAAAACAAACAAACAAACAAACAAACAAACAAACAAACAAAAGAAAAAGTATACTAGAGTATTTTAGTTAGGATTAATGAGTTGTTTGGTTAGGTTTCATGTGGTGGTGTTTAATTATGTATGACTTACATTTTTTTAGTTATGATTAAAAAAGTATGAAATTATGCAAAATTTTTTCTTTTAAAATGAATAATTTTATATATATCAAAATGAATGAAATATTACAATCATTAAATTAAATAGATAACATTTATTTAATGAATAATTTTTATTTCAAAATGAAATAAAATATTACAAAAATTTATATCATTAAATAAAATAGATATAAATTATTGATGATGGTTGTCACGACCCAAACACGCCCCTATAAGTTTAGCGTCGTAACTGGCCAGTAATCCGAGATTACCATAGGTCTTCCTATACAAATCAAAATAATGGGGGCTACCGGAAGCTTAATATAAAAATTATATACAACAAGTAGTCCAATAGGTTATGAATCTATATGAAATAACACATGCACAAAACATTAATTTTTTACCCACCATGTATTATATACATAACATCTTCAACAAAATCATTCATATACATATACACATATCAAAAACTCAACATCATGATCACAAACTTGACAACGGTCTTCTTGACCTAGCCTCAACTTAGAGGCACCAAAATCTCATAGATGGTAGCTCGACTAAAAGATTCCGTCTAGCCTTGCTCTTCATATCTGTAGACTGCCCGAACTCCGCTCCACACGCGAGGGTGCGAATTGTAGTTCTAGCTACTACAGTTCAGACTCTTGTCACAGTTCTGAATCTAATCTCACAAAGTGCAATGTAAGACTGATAAATCACCAAAGAGTCCAAATCCGGTAATTGGTTTTGGAAAATCAATTTTGAATCGAAAAGCGCCAAACATGGACTGCTTTGCCAAATTTCAAAGTCGCCACCTAAATTTTTTATTTTTGGAAAATTTAGAAAACCCTGACTCGTGCCTAAGGCCACGTGTCCGTCATCACCAAAGTTGTCTCGACTCAGGAACTTAGGTACAAGAGGGGAAGGTCCTGAAATGAGCACCCCCGCTCACCCGATCAAAGGATCGGCCTTCACTAAACATGATATGTTGTTTTTGAAAACACGTATTCTTATTCCGATTATTGGCTATATTACTATGTGATGCGCACAACATACAAATATAGACTAAATCACTCAAATTGGAACAAAACATCTCATGTTTGTTTTTTGAAAGTGGTTTGAAAGTGCTACTCGCAAGTAGGCTAAGTCGCGGATTTGCCACTCTCAAGTGGGCTTAAAACATGATGATTTGCCACTTCAAGTGGGCTTAAAACTCACATTTTGATGAATTGTTCCAATTCAAGCAATGAAGCCTTCATCCACAGGCATTCATGCAATTTAACACTTAAGCAAATAGCCTCATGGCAAGCATGCTATCATGGCAGTCACTTATACACATGCAAGGATGCTAAAGCATAAACACTCACAGTGTACTCCGAACCAAAACAGAAGCTAGTTAGAAATCATGCACGATCCTA
The DNA here is from genome assembly GCA_030407325.1 of Camellia japonica. Classification (NCBI taxonomy): domain Eukaryota; kingdom Viridiplantae; phylum Streptophyta; class Magnoliopsida; order Ericales; family Theaceae; genus Camellia; species Camellia japonica. The sequence goes on from JAPPVO010000031.1 coordinate 83,093,466, forward strand.
GCTATGCTAAGATGCCTAATTCAACACATGCAAAAATACAACTAAAAATAGGCTCAGCTATCTAGAGTGGCATATGAATGCAACACTCGATAACATGCTTTGAAACACGTATTCAAGAAAGTGTATTGAAATACAATGTAGTTTGAATGATGCACCGAGCCCGGTGCATGTAATACGAATGAATGATGCACGCATGCAAAGCATGAGGTATGCTAATTGAAATATGCCCTAAAACTAACCATCAAAAGCTAGTAAATAAAAGGGAGAAAGACGTGGGATTGGAAGACATGCATCACACACACGCACACTTATTACAACATTTGCCCTCTCGACAAAGGGTCCGAATAATAAGCTAACTAGCTACACTAATTAAACTAATTATTACAAATCAAATAATTAACTAACATAGCTAATTAATTATTACAACACAAATTGAGCAACTAGCTAATCTAAGCTAAGTAATTACAAACCAAATTAATTAATTAAACACTTAACTAATTAATTACAAAATAACTAAGCTAATGAACTAGTTTAGCTAAGCAATTTAAACAAATGGCCTCGGGAAGCGAGGGAGATATGCATGCTCGGTCGACTTCGCTCTGAAATCCACTACCGTGCCTCATGATGCCTCTGTTTGCACTCTTTTGGACTTCTGAAAATTGTGCCAACTTCCAAGATGCTTCTGATCCACCTTAGGAACATGCTGAGGGATGGTCGGCCAAGAGGGATGGCCATCGGCCAATTCTGATAGCCGATCAGCAGCTTTAATGGCCGGTCGGCCACTACTTCCTGCAATTTCTCCTTTTGCTGCAACAGAGCACAAATAGAGGCATGGCAATGTATTTGCAAGAAAATGTGTGTACAACCACACTCCTTATCATGTCTCAAGCTCAAAGGAGTGTAGTGCTCGGCTCTCGAGCCATCAATCACGCATCTCAATGCATGATGGCCAAAGAGTCAAGCTCGCACAATGTTGATGAATGCACAAACAACACATAGGACTCGATGAACCTCCACCTTATCATACATGATCAAAGGTGTCGGTGACCTAAGGAATGAGGCATGTTTCATCACTTTGAGTATGAAATGTCCCTCGTTCTTCATGTTGGGATTAACGTCCAATCCAAACACAATGCAATGCAACACACATGCATACAACATGCCATCTATCAATGCTAGAGTGGCACTCATCAGGTTCCATCATATAAGCAATGCATGCATGGCATGTTTGGAGGCTAAAGCACCAAAGCAAGTAAAGAGCATCATACAAGGGGCATGCAAGACAATGCTCAAATGGCCAAACTAACCCCAAACAGACCTTATGCATGCCAAAACAGTGGCCAAAATGAACTGAGATGAGGGCTTGAAAGGCAAGAAAATGATGCTCATGCAATGGCTCACAAAACAAGGCATAAAGGTACAACTCTTAAGAGCACTTAAAGAGTGAAAAACATGGGAGTGTGACAACACTATATGCTCTGGAATAACATGCCAAAACATGCAAATATCTCAAGCTAAGCATGCAAGATACCTCAAAACTCAAAGTTATTCAAGACTATTGCACTACAAGCATGCATAACAAGCATCATATGACCAAGAAGCCTCAAAACAGAGCTAAAGCATGCTAAAACATGAGTAAAAACTTGCTGAAGTGGAGCCAAAACATGCTAGAATAATGGGCAAAAACACCAAGTGTACTAGGCTAGTGAGCAGGGTTTACACTACAAGTGTAAGAAGCAAATGAGGGATGCTCTAACCAACCAAAAATAGAGTTGCATCATGGCAAAATAAGACCAAAAACACACTGATATGGCAGCCCAAAAAGCTTAGGCAAGCATGCATGCCAATTGGCTCATGATTGAGACACAAAGCACAACCCTTCAAAGCATTGAAAGAGTGATACACACGAGGGTATGACAGTGAAACATGCTCTCGAATCATATATCAAATGATGCTAAATCATGCAAATAGCCCAAGCAATGCATGTTAGTGGACTCAAAACACCAAGCTACTGAGCAAGATTGCACTATGGCTATACAAAGCAAGGCATGCATGACCAAAAATACTTAAAACAGAGCTTAAGCATGGCAAAACATGAGTAAAAGCTTGTTGGAGTGGAGCCAAAAACATGCTAAAATAATGGTCCAAAGTATGATGCATGTTAAGGCTATAGGGAGGATTGCGCTACAAGGGTATGAAGCATGCAAGAGGCAATCAATCTGACCCAAAACAGAGCTATATCATGTTAAAATAAGGCCTAGGATATGCTAAGATGGAGCCAAAACATGCTGAAAAGACATGCTACTTTGATGAGCCATCAACACAAGCAAACAAGAGAAGAGGAGGGGGGACAACCCCCCTCCCCTATTTAGGACCTCAAAACACACTTTCCACCACTGAAAATCCACTGTATTTCAGTGGTTTTAAGGCCAAAAAGAAGTTGTTAGAAAAGCTTGAAAGATAGCCCAAAAGGCCTTACAAGCCAAGGAGCAAAAATGAGGAAACACCGCCTAGCCAAACAAGGCTCAAATCAACACTTTTAGGACTGGAAAATAGAGAAAAAAACAGAGGTTTTTGTAGTCCAACACCACCCCAAAAACAGCCCCAAAGTAGTTGAAAACTATGGCAAAACAATAGTGCACAAAGAGCTTAAAAGGGATAAGAAGTTACCTTTGAAGCACAGCAGCAAATCAGCCTCTTTTCTGAGCCAAACAACCTTCCAACAGCCCAAAAATAGGTTCCAAGGGACTTCAGCCCAATGATATGCAACTTTGATGAAGGATGCCTAGGCAAACTAGAAGTATTTCTCTACTTCTATGCACTTCATGCACAAAAGGGAAACAGAGAGTGAACTATAGAGAGAGAGGCAGAGATTTAGCTCTGAAAATTTTCTAGAGAGAGAGGATTTTTTAGAGAGAGAGGCTCCCAAAATTGCTTCAATGTTCTCTTCTTGAATATATGAGATATAGCTTCATATATAGCAAAAAGAGAGCATTTGGTCAAAAATATCTGAGCTAGGACAAGTGGCACAACCTGGAAACAGTTGGAGGACAAAATATCTTCAAAAATTCTGAGTTTGGGTCACTCTTGGCTGGCCGGCCATCTTTGGGGCCGATCTGCTACTTTGTTGGTCGATCGGCCACTTCCAGTGGCCGACTGCAAATTCTGCTCTGTAGGTCCGACTTCAAATGGGCATAACTCCTTCATATGAACTCCTTTTTAGGTCATTTTTGTGTCCAAATTGAAACCCCAAAAGTAAGCTTTCCAATGGTGGCAGCGTCACCTCAAAATTCCAACTGTGATAAGAGATATCCCTCTTTTAGTGAAGACTGCACATTTCCAGCTCAATCGGATTGATGCCTAACTTCAACCAACCATATATCCCCCATCTGGACTCGGATTTAGGAGATTCTTGAGTGTAAAATGAAGCCGCGGACGTCTTCTTTCCAATGGTGGTGGCCTTATAGCTTAAATCCAAGTATACAAAAGGATAGGCCCGATTTGGCGAGGACTGTTTGTCTCTCTCTTAACAATTCATGCCCAACTTTTCCCTTAACTTGGTTTCTTCCCTCTTCTCCTCTTTTCTTGAACTCCAAACCCCTAAAAAAAGATTTTTCATAAATTTCACCTCTCTTTCATTCATTTCCACTTTGTCCTGGCTCGGTTTACCGAAAAGCACAACATTTAACAAAATGCGAGCGTTGGAACATCGTAGGAACTTTATTTCAAAAATATTTTGAAAAAGAGGGTTTTAAGGTCTAAAAACCATTCAAAATAGCTTTGGCCCAAAATGGGGTGTGAGGTTAGGATTTGACTCTCCTCTTGTCAAAGAAATCGAACCTTTGCACTGCACACCTTTCATCACCAAGTAAACAATCAGTAAAGCCCAAGTCTTAAGGGCGGTCAAAAATGGGGTGTCTACAGTTGCCCCTCTTTGACAGAACTCAGAGTCATAAAATGACGTGAGTGAATGTCAAAGGCCAGAGACGACCCATTTTTGACAAGGCCGAAGATTTGGACAAACAAACAAAATACAGATGTAGTTGGTTGAACCCGCATGCTGCCTACGTATCCCTTTACAAGGAATCAAACCAGCGTAGTTCAGGGGTAGGATGCAAAATGATACACAATATAACAGAACAGTGTAAATGACATACAATGTAATGAAACAATGCAAATGATATGCAATGCAATTAAACAATGCAAATGATATGCAATGTAATTGAGATAATCAAACCACAAGCAGTGCAAAACCACACAAACATCATAAAGGGATGGAGATGCAAAATCAAACTACGTTTAACATAGAAAAGAAATGGGCACAAGCCGAACAACGCCTAACACAGGCTAAATGCCTACATCCTCAATACTGGCCTCAATGCAGCATGGATGCCTACACATAACAGAACCGTGTTTCAACGTGAAAGGGGTGCGAACACATGCAAAACTATGTGTTTCGTAGAGAGACCACAAAATACAAGTAATTGGGTGGCATGATATAAGTGAGGAATGATCTGCTGAGGAAAGATCGTAATCCTAAATACTGGATGCAACAAAACAAAATACGATACAACGGATGCAATGAATGAAGTAAATAAGGCGCGCGGCCAAACCACATTTTGCCTAGAAAAGGCATAGACACAAAACAGACCATGTCTAACACAGAAAAGGTGCCGACATCCTCAGACCACAATTCTCTTAGTGGAATAGGCGCGTACACATAATCACAAAACCATGCTTTAACGCAAAAAGTATGGGCACATGCCAGACTAAGCTTAACTTGGAAAGGATGCATGCAATAACACAGATATGATGCAATAGATGATGTAGTAACTGGAGGTGAAGGTACCTTACAGGGGCAATCGGCGATGACTCACCTCATGCTACTAGGGATCTTCCCCTTTTGATTGTGCTTCCAAACCATAGGTGCTACTTTTCTCCCTAGCTATGGCCGCAGCTTCCCTATTCTCTAACAGGGTGATAGACTAGGTTGGTTCAGTACCCAAAATTAAGGCGCATACACGCTACCTCAACCTATGGGGCTGCCATACAAATTTCAAGCCGGGGATACACCCCTGGGTATTTAAACCAGACTTTAGTCTCAGAAATTCCGAACCTTTGCGTTCTAGGCATCGGCCATTCGAACTCTAGTTTCCACCGTCTCAGTTGATCTCCTAGGAACTCACAACAAACACAGGCAGGCGGCTATACCAGACCACCGGAAGTCGTTTGGGCACGACAAACACCAAAGGAATTGCACCTTCAGAGGATTTAAGGTCTCCTAAACCAGAGAGTGCACAAGACAGTGCGAGGCAAGATGCAGGATTTAAGGTTTCCTAGACCGGAGGAATGCACAAAACAATGCTATACAGGTGCACTAGACAGTGCAAGTAAAAGGTGCACAAAATAGTGCAAGCTAAAGGTGCACAAAACAGTGCGATACAGGTGCACAAGACAGTGCGATGCAAGGTGAATGCACAAAACAGTGCTATACAGGTGCACAAGACAGTGCGATATGGACTAAATGCACAAAACAGTGCGATGCAATGCACTAACAAGTACAGGTAAGGTGTACAAGTAAGGTGCGCAAGATAGCACGATGCAATGCACTAACAAGTGCAGGTAAGGTGCGCAAGATAGCGCGAGCAATGCACTAACAGGTGCAGGAAAGGTGCACGAAACAGCGCGAGCAATGCACTAACAGGTGTAGGAAAGGTGCGCGAAATAGCGCGAGCAATGCACTAACAAGTGCAGGAAAGGTGCGCAAAATAGCACGAGCAATGCACTAGCAGGTGCAAGAAAGGTGCGCAAAAAGGTGCGCAAAATAGCACGAGCAATGCACTAACAGGTGCAAGAAAGGTGCACAAAATAGCGCGAGCAATGCACTAACAGGTGCAAGAAAGGTGCGCAAAAAGGTGCGCAAAATAGCGCGAGGAATGCACTAACAAGTGCAAGAAATGTGCGTGAAACAGCGCAAGCAATGCACTAACAGGTGCAGAAAAGGTGCGCAAAATAGTGCGAGCAATGCACTAACAGGTGCAAGAAAGGTGCTCAAAACAGCGCGAGCAATGCACTAACAAGTGCAAGAAAGATGCGTGAAACAGCGTGAGCAATGCACCAACAGGTGCAAAAAAGGTGCGCGAAATAGCACGAGTGTAAACTGTAGGATTTTAAGGTCTCCCAGACCAAGTGAGCGCACAAGACAGTGTGAGTACATTCAAACACGCCACGCATGAAACTAACAAGTTAAACCACATTTTGTACAGAAAGGAAATCAGAAAATCATGCAATCTTCACTGTGCCTCACGCAGGAAAGACTAAAAGCGACTATCGGGAACACCCAAAGTCTCAAACGAAATACCTCCTAGCGTATCAAACGTGAAAGGAGAAGGACTGCGCAAGAATGCGCAGTCATCCAAACGCGTGTCAAACGCGAGAGGAGAAGGGTAACCAAACGAGTGTCAAACGCAAAAGGAGAAAGGTAACCAAACGCGTGTCAAACGCGAGAGGAGAAAGGGAACCAAACGCGTGTCAAACATGAGAGGAGAAAGGTAACCAAACGCCTGTCAAACGCGATGTGCAAAGAAAAGGTGCAAAACAATGCATGGGAGACGTGCATAACAATGCAAGTGAAACGGTGCATAACAATGCAAGTAGAACGGTGCATAACAATGCGAGTGGAACGTGCATAACAATGCAAGTGAAAAGGTGCATAACAATGCAAGTAGAATGGTGCATAAAAATGCGAGTGAAATATGCATAACAATGCGAGTGAAACATGAAAAACAATGCAAGTAGAACGGTGCATAACAATGCAAGCGAAATGTGCATAACATGTTCTGTGCACAATAATCAATGCATATTCGATGCAATATGCTCAGTGAAGAAATGCGCGCCTTGGCAAGACCAGTTTAGTTGTGACCTCTGATTTACCTCTCGAAGGGGTTACAATATATTTCAAAGGATACACCTCGTGCATGCCAACTGACGATGAGCTACGCATCGAAGACATGAGTTGAAACTTCCGCAGAAACATTTTGAGCTGAAAAGTGGGTTCTTCTTGCACTTTCTTGATTATACTTCCAAACCGCAGTTACTACCTTTCCTTCCTAGCCACGTTCACAACTTTTCCTATTCTCCAACGGGATGACAGACTAGGTTGATTCAGTATCCAGAATTGAGGCGTATACACGCTACCTCAACCTATGGGGCTGCCATATAGATTTCAAGCCGGGGATACACCCCTGGGTATTTAAACCAGACTTTAGTCTCAGAAATTCCGAACCTTTGCATTCTAGGCATCGGCCATTCAAACTCTAGTTTCCACTGTCTCAGTTGATCTCCTAAGAACTCACAACAAACATAGGCAAGCGGCTATACCAGACCACCGGAAGTCGTTCGGGCACAACAAACACCAAAGGAATTGCATCTTCAGAGGATTTAAGGTCTCCTAGACCAGAGAGTGCACAAGACAGTGCGAGGCAAGATGCAGGATTTAAGGTCTCCTAGACCGGAGGAATGCACAAAACAATGCTATACAGGTGCACAAGACAGTGCAAGTAAAAGGTACACAAAATAGTGAGAGCTAAAGGTGCATAAAACAGTGCGATACAGGTGCACAAGACAGTGCGATGCAAGGTGAATGCACAAAACAGTGCTATACAGGTGCACAAGACAATGCGATATGGATTAAATGCACAAAACAGTGCGATGCAATGCACTAACAAATACAGGTAAGGTGTGCAAGATAACGCGATGCAATGCACTAACAAGTGCAAGTAAGGTGCGCAAGATAGCACGATGCAATGCACTAACAAGTGCAGATAAGGTGCGCAAGATAGCACGAGCAATGCACTAACAGGTGCAGGAAAGGTGCGCGAAACAGCACGAGCAATGCACTAACAGGTGCAGGAAAGGTGCACAAAATAGCGCGAGCAATGCATTAATAGGTGCAAGAAAGGTGCGCAAAAATGTGCGCAAAATAGTGCGAGCAATGCACTAACAGGTGCAAGAAAAGTGCACAAAATAGCGCGAGCAATGCACTAACAGGTGCAAGAAAGGTGCGCGAAACAGCGCGAGCAATACACTAACAGGTGTAGGAAATGTGCGCAAAATAGCGCGAGCAATGCACTAACAGGTGCAAGAAAGGTGCGTGAAACAGCGCGGGCAATGCACTAACAAGTGCAAGAAAGGTGTGCGAAACAGAGTGAGCAATGCACTAACAGGTGCAAGAAAGGTGCGCGAAATAGGGCGAGTTTAAACTGCAGGATTTTAAGGTCTCCCAGACCAAGTGAGCGCACAAGACAGTGCGAGTACATTCAAACACGCCACGCGCGAAACTAACAAGTCAAACCACATTTTGTACAGAAAGGAGATCAGAAAATCATGCAATCTTCACTGTGCCTCACACAGGAAAGACTAAAAGCGACTATCAGGAACACCCAAAGTCTCAAACGAAACACCTCCTAGCGTATCAAACGCGAAAGGAGAAGGACTGCACAAGAAAGCGCAGTCATCCAAACGCGTGTCAAACGCAAGAGGAGAAGGGTAACCAAACGCGTGTCAAACGCGAGAGGAGAAAGGGAACCAAACGCTTGTCAAACGCGAGAGGAGAAAGGTAACCAAACGCGTGTCAAACGCGATGTGCAAAGAAAAGGTGCAAAATAATGCATGGGAGACGTGGATAACAATGCAAGTGAAACGATGCATAACAATGCAAGTAGAACGGTACATAACAATGCGAGTGGAACGTACATAACAATGCAAGTGAAAAGGTGCATAACAATGCAAGTAGAACAGTGCATAACAATGCGAGTGAAATATACATAACAATGCGAGTGAAACGTGCAAAACAATGCAAGTAGAACGGTGCATAACAATGTAAGTGAAATGTGCATAACATATTATGTGCACAATAATCAATGCATATTCGATGCAATATGCTCAATGAAGAAATGTGCGTCTTGGCAAGACCGGTTTAGTTGTGACCTCTGATTTACCTCTCAAAGGGGTTACAATATATTTCAAAGGATACACCTCGTGCATGCCAACTGACGATGAGCTACGCATCAAAGACATGAGTTAAAACTTCTGCAGAAACATTTTGAGCTGAAAAGTGGGTTCTTCTTGCACTTTCTTGATTATACTTCCAAACCGCAGTTACTACCTTTCCTTCCTAGCCACGTTCACAACTTTCCCTATTCTCCAATGGGGTGATAGACTAGGTTGGTTCAGTATCCAGAATTGAGGCGCATACCCGATGCCTCAACCTATGGGGCTTCCATACAAATTTCAAGCCGAGGACACACCCCTGGGTATTTAAACCTGACTTTAGTCTCGGAAATCCCGAACCTTTGCGTTCTAGGCATCGGCCATTCGAACTCTAGTTTCTACCGTCGCAGTTGGTCTCCTAGGAACTCATTGCAAACACAGCCAAGATGCCTCTGGCAGGGACTGGTACTCAGAGAGAGCACTTCTGATCGCCATTCTGGCTTTGAAGCAGGCTTGAACTTAAGCTTGAGGTAGAGACACACTCATTCTTCGGAGCATTGACAAGGCCTGAAGAGGTACATCCGGAGTACAATCACGGAATTTTCTGAAGTTGAAACACACTCAGATGCTCAAAATTTTCCCACTTTTCTTTTGCTTTGCAGTCTAGAACCTATATAGCTTTAGATAGGTCCTTGTTCTACTGTTCTCACATGACCTGGGTTGAACCCTGCAGTTTTATGAAAGAACAAATCATGTTTTGCATATATGTGGAGAACGGCACGGCACTCTAAGCACAAAATGATTTATTTTGAAATTGAAATTGAGAAACGAGTTTCCAACCGGGTATTGAGCCTATGACTGACCACAGTCAAAATGACTCGACAAAGGGAAAACAAATGTAAAACAATCTAAACACATCTATTGACACTCAAAACGATTCAAAACAAGAATCGAGACAAACAAAAACAACAAAGACAACACTCAGATGTGTTCCAACAGTGGGAGACCTCTCAGTTCACAAGGAGCCTGTTTATTCGAGTATTGTTTCCCACCCTTTCTCATTTGTGATTCTCACATCACTCTGGCACTCAATATCTTTTTCTCTGAAAAAAGCCCTTTTCTCACTTTTTCTCTCAGCGCACATCTCTCTATTCTTCAATCTCTCTGATTTTTTTTATCCCTCCCCTGGGTGGTTGATGGATAAACGGGAAGTTGTGGGCTCTTACCCCTGGTATTGTACCAAATTCTTCTTCTTTCGCTCACATCTAGTGAGTTCTCCCACAGAAGGGTTACGGTGCGACCAGATGCGCAGCAGATCTGCAACTAACATCGGTTGACGATGCCCCTGGCTTAGCTTGATCGAGGTGAGTTACAGCCTGTCCCACCGACCAGGTGTACAATTGATTGGTCTCACACATTGCATTTTCTACTTCCCCATTCCAAGTCAGACGTCAATTTTTTATTTGATCATCCAGATGAAAGAAGCAAATATTCAGCTCCATTTCAAATTTGTGCTTCGCACTTGGCTTGATACCTCGCTGCTTGGAGGATGAGAGAGCTTTCGGCCCTTTGCTGTTAGCTTCAGTTGTGCCCTTTCTGGTGAATATGGTGCCTCTTCCGGCAAGTATGGTGCCCTTTCTGGCAAGTTGGTTGACAACAGTGGAAAGACAGAAAACCTGACTCAACTGTGCCCCTAGTTCATCATTTTGACCATTTTTTGTTCTGGTTTTCTACTAAAACAATTTTGACCAACATGAGAATTAGATTAACATGCTTGTTCGATTTTATGATTTGAAATCATGCAAGTCAGGCTATAAGCACTAAAAAATTTCCTTTTTTGGGTCCAAGAAATGGTCCAGTTTTGGAAAAATGGAGCAATTTTCGAGAGAATTAGTCAACCTCAGTAAAAATTCTCAAAAACTATTTTTACAAATGGCCATAGCTCGACCAACACAGAATTTACTCTTGAGATGCACAACCTCAGATCCAAAATAATGTAAAATTGCCCCTTGTCTAAATGGCACTGCACGGCAACGGAAAGTTGCCCCTTGTCTGAATGGCACCACAGCGCACTGTAATGAGTCCTCAAAGTGACGATCATAACCAAACTCTAGGATACAGAGAAGACAAAAATGATCAGAACCATTACATGGACACAGTCGATTTGGAGGTGTTTATGGCTGGACTTCAGAATGAAGTTGCCTACGTATCCCAAACATGGGAATCAAGCCTGACGTAGTTCCAGGTTAGGGTGCACTCGAGTGTTGACACTCTCCTTTTGCGCTCTAATTTTTGCCAAGGCCGCCCTTCCGGGTTTTCAACCTTGCGAGCTCTGTTTTTCTTTTCTTTTCATTTCTTTTCTTTTTCATTTTTTCATTTTCTTCATTTTTTCATTTTTGTTCTTTTCTTTGTTCTAACTTTTGCCTGGGTCGCCCTTCTGGGTTCTCAACCCAGCGAGCCTCTCAAGGGTAAAAGTGTAACATGTCCATATTGAATGGTCATAGGATCTCAAAGTCATCTGAATCCAGGAGAATGGCTGCTATTTGTTGATAATGTAGGAGTCCATCCGACGGGGGCTGAAGTTGCCCCTAGTGTTGTGGATACGAACTCGATTGTCCTTCAGCAAAATTTTTCTTCTTTCAGCTGCTCAAATTTGGCTTTCTTGCCAATCTTCATTTAGCTTGAGAAATGTCCCAATTTTTTACTCTTCGAGCACACATCTGACATTTTTTTTGGCCCCTAGTTCAAGGGCTGCTTCTTATCCAGCTTTGCAAGCTTCCTTTGATCACATCTGATCTTCTTGCCCCTAGTTCATGGGCTGCTTTAAATCTGGCCATACAAGCCTCACATTGTGGTTGATCGTTGAACATTCTGAATCCAAGTTCAAGGTTTGAAAGAAAAAGGGGTCGGGCCTTGAGTCTGAGAGCGATCCTATGCTGCATAATCTCAAGAGCGATTCCACACAGGTCTTCGTAGGACCACGCAAAACATTTTTTGAAATATTTTAAGAAAGCGACAAATCGCTCGCGCTTAAGACAGTGTAGAACCAATCTAAATCAAGCCAGGATCCTTCTCAGTATTCACATTAACAAACATGATTTCATTCATTAAGGGCTTAGTACGCCTCTCTTTCTCTCAGTTAATCAAATTTTTGCAAATCCCGAGGAATTCCTCCCTCTTTGTTTTCATTACAGCATTCGAAAAGTTTTAAAAAACTTAGGTCAATGTAATGACTTCAAGGCACAGAAAAGACATAGTTTTTAGTCAAATACTGCCATCTTGTTCAGAACTTCTGGCACAACTGGCGCAAAGGCATAAATAGACACAAAATGGTGAAAATCACTACTGTTTCATTCAAATCTGTTGGCACTACTGGCTCCAAGGCAGAAACAGACTCAAAGGAAAGTGAAAAGACAAATACAAAACAAGCAAGTGATGTCCGAGGTAACACCCCCGAAATCACCCGACTCCGACACAACAAGACAGACTCGATACAACAAAACTGACTCGACTGACTCAGTATAAAAAGACTGACTCAATACATCACAACAAGACTAACCCAATACCCAAGTCAGAAAGTAAAATAGACAGCATTCGCAAAATGCTCAAAACAGTGCGTGACATACGCCACATCCGGAGTAAACTGGGTGCCATCCGCAGGTGGTTCATCCCCCCGATCACGTCACATTATCCCCCCAAGTGCGCTAATCCAGTGCCGATAGACTTTGCAGAGCCTAGTGCGACGATGACTTTGTTATCAATCAGATCTTGTATTTCGTGGCGAAGACGAAAGCAACTGTCAGTGCCACGACCAGTTTGTTGATGGAAGGCACAGTACTTGGCCAGATCATGCTTAACTGGAAAGGGATCTGGGAGAGGCCGAGGCTCAAGGGGTTTGAGATGGCCTTGCTCTATAAGGATTTGGAGAGCTTTGGACAAAGCCATGTAGAGGGGATTGAAGAACCTGTGGCCTCGGGGTTGATGGCTTGAGGTTTGTGCAGTCGTGTTGGATGTACCACCAAAAGGGTTGGCAAGTGCTGACTGGGTTTGATGATCTCTGACAGATGTAGGATTGAAGTTGAGAGGGGTGTTTCTGGTCTGACATCCCTTTTCGTTGTTTGCCCCTTGATTCAGGATGCGCTGATCGTGAGTAGCAAAAGTGTCATCCACAGTTTTTGCAACAACTGCGAGCACTTGCTGTTTGTTTAGTCCTTCGACTTTCAAAGCCTCAATAGCCCATTGGAGATGTTCATAGGGACCAATGCCTGCCCCGGCCTTTCTCTTGCCATTTGCCTCCACTTTGCCATGAGATTGGCCTTCTTCAAATGCAGCCCGTCCCAAGATTGGGGAGCCTTGTGACATGAAATTCCCGGTAGGCGATGTGGTTGATGATGGAGCCAAAACTCCAAAAGCTAAATCCGTCACTGTTCTCTGAAGATCTTCAATCATTCTCATCAGCTCAGAAGTAGTGGGTTCACAGGTTTGAGATGATTGGGGTTCCGAGACTGGATGTGGGGTAGGTGCCCCAGATGGGCGTTGCATTCCAGCATCGGTCTTACCCTGCATGGCGATTCCCTGGTTTAATGCTGCTACCATGGCCACAACTTCTTCCGAACTCTGTGCCATCATGGTCTGCTAAGTTTGAACAAAGGTGATGTGACTGGTGACTGTCGGATCAGATGAACCGGTCAGCCCTGACTGGCCGTTCTTTGCCTTGCCTCAGCGAAGGAACACTGGTTGCCCTTGAATTGAATCTCTGACCTGACAAAGTCTATCAACACAAGTCCGGTGTACTCGGGGGATATTGAAGCCTTCTGAAGCTATGGTTCCAAGACTACCTTGCAAAAGAGAAAACAGATAGCATCTCAGCCTGATTTCACTAGAACAAATACGAGCATAGCTGAATGACTGCACTCTTTACTGAATTCTGCACAAAATTCTGCCTGTAAACTGATACCCTTAGGCCGATACTCAGACTAGCAACTGATACATACCATCCTGCAGAGAAACACCCTAACAGCACATATCAAGCAAGTGAGAGCCAAAATACCCCTATGGTGGGGGAGCGTTTCCCTATCCTATTTTTGTCAGGAACTAGGGTTTCATTACGCACGCAGTGGTTTCAAACAACCTACAATCGGGTAAGCGACCTGTCCTAGTTTGGGATGGTCACTATGGCTTCCGATATGCAACTAGGTCGAATGGTCGAAAAGGGTGCCCCGGTAACAACCGAGGTTTGTGCTCCCATCATGGCAAAGCCCGTAACCGGTCAGCCTTATGGCACGCTTTTCCAAGCAAGCCTCCGGCAAACCGTTCAAGAATAGCAGATGGCAAACACTGTGACTTAGGCGCACCTATGCAAATGCAATGCAAAGAAACACATAAGTGTAAACAAAACAACATATCATGATGTTCGAGTCAAGTTCTCTAAATCCCCAGCAGAGTCGCCAGAAACTGTAGACTGCCCAGACACGGCTCTGTGCGCGAGGGCGCGAATTGTAGTTCTAGCTACTACAGTTCGGACTCCTATCACGGTTCTAAATCTAATCTCACAAAGTGCAATGTAAGACTATAAATCACCAAAGAGTCCAAATCCGGCAATTGGTTTTGAAAAATCAATTTTGAATCGAAAAGCGCCAAACATGGACTGCTTTGCCAGATTTCAGAGTTGCCACCTAAATATTTTGTTTTGGGGAAATTTAGGAAACCCTGACTCGTGCCTAAGGCCACGTGTCCGTCATCACCAAAGTTGCCACGGCTCGAGAACTTGGAAACGAGAGGGGAAGGTCCTGAAATGAGCACCCCCGCTCGCCCGATCAAAGGATCGGCCTCTACTAAACATGATATGTTGTTTTTGAAAACACATGTGTTCTTATTCCGATTATTGGCTATATTACTATGTGATGCGCACAGCATACAAGTATAGACTAAATCACTCAAATTGGAACAAAACATCTCGTGTTTGTTTTTCGAAAATGGTTTGAAAGTACTACTCGCAAGTAGGCTAAGTCGCGGATTTGTCACTCTGAAGTGGGCTTCAAACATGATGATTTGCCACTTCAAGTGGGCTTAAAACTCACATTTTGATGAATTGTTCCAATTCAAGCAATGAAGCCTTCATCCACAAGCATTCATGCAATTTAATATTTAAGCAAATAGCCTCATGGCAAGCATGCTATCATGGCAGTCACTTACACACATGCAAGGATGCTAAAGCATAAACACTCACAATGTACTCTGAGCCAAAACAGAAGCTAGTTAGAAATCATGCATGATCCTAGCTATGTTAAGATGCCTAATGCAATACATGCAAAAATGCAACTAAAGATAGGCTCGGCTATCTAGAGTGGCATATGAATGCAACACTCGATAACATGCTTTGAAACACGTATTCAAGAAAGTGTATTGAAATACAATGTAGTTTGAATGATGCGCCGAGCTCGGTGCATGCAATACGAATGAATGATGCACGCATGCAAAGCATGAGGTATGCTAATTGAAATATGCCCTAAAACTAACCATCAAAAGCTGGTAAATAAAAGGGAGAAAGACGTGGGGTTGGAAGACATGCATCACACACACGCACACTTATTACAACATTTGCCCTCTCGACAGAGGGTCCGAATAATAAGCTAACTAGCTACGCTAATTAAACTAATTATTACAAATCAAATAATTAACTAACTTAGCTAATTAATTATTACAACACAAATTGAGCAACTAGCTAATCTAAGCTAAGTAATTACAAACCAAATTAATTAATTAAACACTTAACTAATTAATTACAAAATAACTAAGCTAATGAACTAGTTTAGCTAAGCAATTTAAATAGATGGCCTCGGGAAGCGAGGGGGATATGCATGCTCGATTGGCTTCACTCGAAAATCCACTACCGTGCCTCATGATGCCTCTGTTTGCACTCTTTTGGACTTCTAAAAATTGTGCCAACTTCCAAGATGCTTTTGATCCACCATAGGAACATGCTGACGGATGGTCGGCCAAGAGGGATGGCCATCGGCCAATTCTGATAGCCGATCGACAGCCTTGATGGCCGATCGGCAGCTTTAATGGCCGGTCGGCCACTGCTTCTTGCAATTTCTCCTTTTGCTGCAACAGAGCACAAACAGAGGAATGGCATTGTATTTGCAAGAAAATGTGTGTGCAACCACACTCCTTATCATGTCTCAAGCTCAAATGAGTGTAGTGTTCAGCTCTCGAGCCATCAATCACGCATCTCAATGCATGATGGCCAAAGGTCAAGCTTGTACAATGTTGATGAATGCACAAACAACACATAGGACTCGATGAACCTCCACCTTATCATACATGATCAAAGGTGTCGGTGACCTAAGGAATGAGGCACGTTTCATCACTTTGAGTATGAAACGTCCCTCATTCCTTGTGTTGGGATTAACATCCAATCCAAACACAATGCAATGCAACACACATGCATATAACATGCCATCTATCAATGCTAGAGTGGCACTCATAAGGTTCCATCATATAAGCAATGCATGCATGGCATGTGTGGAGGTTAAAGCACCAAAGCAAGTAAAGAGCATCATACAAGAGGCATGCTAGACAATGCTCAAATGGCCAAACCAACCCCAAACAGACCTTATGCATGCCAAAACAGTGGCCAAAATGAACTGAGATGAGGGCTTGAAAGGCAAGAAAATGATGCTCATGCAATGGCTCACAAAACAAGGCATAAAGGTACAACTCTCAAGAGCACTTAAAGAGTGAAAAACATGGGAGTGTGACAACACTATATGCTCTGGAATAACATGCCAAAACATGCAAATACCTCAAGCTAAGCATGCAAGATACCTCAAAACTCAAAGTTATTCAAGACTATTGCACTACAAGCATGCATAACAAGCATCATACGACCAAGAAGTCTCAAAACAGAGCTAAAGCATGCTAAAACATGAGTGAAAACTTGCTGGAGTGGAGCCAAAACATGCTAGAATAATGGGCCAAAACACCAAGTATACTAGGCCAGTGAGCAAGGTTTACACTACAAGTGTAAGAAGCAAATGAGGGATGCTCTAACCAACCAAAAACAGAGTTGCATCATGGCAAAATAAGATAAAAAACACACTGATATGGCAGCCCAAAAAGCTTAGGCAAGCATGCATGCCAATTGGCTCATGATTGAGACACAAAGCACAACCCTTCAAAGCATTGAAAGAGTGATACACACGAGGGTATGATAGAGAAACATGCTCTCGAATCATATATCAAATGATGTTAAATCATGCAAATAGCCCAAGCAATGCATGTTAGTGGACTCAAAACACCAAGCTACTGAGCAAGATTGCACTATGGCTATACAAAGCAAGGCATGTATGACCAAAAACACTTAAAACAGAGCTTAAGCATGGCAAAACATGAGTAAAAGCTTACTGGAGTGGAGCCAAAAACATGCTAAAACAATGGTCCAAAGTATGATGCATGTTAAGGCTATAGGGAGGATTGCACTACAAGGGTATGAAGCATGCAAGAGGCAATCTATCCGACCCAAAAAAGAGCTATATCATGAAAATAAGGCCTAGGACATGCTAAGATGGAGCCAAAACATGCTGAAAAGACATGCTACTTTGATGAGCCATCAACACAAGCAAACAAGAGAAGAGGAGGGGGGACAACCCCCTCCCCTATTTAGGACCTCAAAACACACTTTCCACCACTGAAAATCCACTCTATTTCAGTGGTTTTAAGGCCAAAAAGAAGTTGTCAGAAAAGCTTGAAAGATAGCCCAAAAGGCCTTACAAGCCAAGGAGCAAAAAAGAGGAAACACCGCCTAGCCAAACAAGACTCAAATCAACACTTTTAGGACTGAAAAAAAGAGGAAAAACAAAGGTTTTTGTAGTTCAACACCACCTCAAAAACAGCCCCAAAGTAGTTGAAAACTATGGCAAAACAATAGTGCACAAAGAGCTTAAAAGGGATAAGAAGTTACCTTTGAAGCACAGCAGCAAATCAGCCTCTTTTCTGAGCCAAACAACCTTCAACATCCCAAAAAATAGGTTCCAAGGGACCTCAGCCCAATGATATGCAACTTTGATGAAGGATGCCTAGGCAAACTAGAAGTATTCTCTACTTCTATGCACTTCTATGCACAAAATGGCAAGAGAGAGTGAATATAGAGAGAGAGGCAGAGATTAGCTCTGAAAATTTTCTAGAGAGAGAGGATTTTTTTTAGAGAGAGAGGGCTCCCAAAATTGCTTCAATGCTCACTTCTTGAATATATGAGATATAGCTTCATATATAGCAAAAAAGAGAGCATTTGGTCAAAAATATCTGAGCTAGGATAGGTGGCACAACCTGGAAAGGAAACACTGGAGGACAAAATATCTTCAAAAATTCTAAGTTTGGGTCACTCTTGGCTGGCCGGCCATCTTTGGGGCCAATCTGCTACTTTGTTCGCCGATCGGCCACGTCGACTGCAAATTCTGCTCTGCAGATCCGACTTCAAATGGGTATAAATCCTTCATATGAACTCTTTTTCAGGTCATCTTGTGTCCAAATTGAAGCCCCGAAAGTAAGACTTCCAATGGTGGCATCCTCACCTCAAAATTCCAACTGTGCTAAGAGATATCCCTTTTCTAGTGAAGACTGCTCATTTCCGGCTCAATCGGATTGATGCCTAACTTCAACCAACCATATCTCCCCCATCCGGACTCGGCTTTAGGAGATTCTTGAGTGTAAAATGAAGCCCCGGACGTATTATTTCCAACGGTGGTGGCCTCATAGCTTAAATCCAACTATACAAAAGGATAGGCCCGATTTGGCGAGGACTACTTGTCTATCTCTTAACGATTCATGCCCAACTTTTCCCCCAACTTGGTTTCTTCCCTCTTTTCCTCTTTTCTTCAACTCCAAACCCCTAAACAAGGTGTTTTGAAAGATTTTTCAGAGATTTCACCTCTCTTTCATTCATTTCCACTTTGTCCTGGCTCGATTTACCGAAAAGTGCAACATTTAACAAAATACGAGCATTGGAACATCGTAGGAACTTTATTTCAAAAATATTTTGAAAAAGAGGGTTTTAAGGTATAAAAACCATTCAAAATAGCTTTGGTCCAAAATGGGGTGTGAGGTTAGGATTTGACTCTCCTCTTGTCAAAGAAATCGAACCTTTGCACTGCACACCTTTCATCATCAAGTAAACAATCAGTAAAGCCCAAGGCTTAGGGCCGGTCAAAAATGGGGTGTCTACAATGTCGCTCACCTATACATATATATACACACAGTGAGCTAAAGCCTAGTGAATAACATTAAAGTAAAGGGTTAGTGAACGAATTCCAAATATATCATATTTGTAAAACAAATCGTAATAAAAGCATTCATATATCTGAACATAATAATGGTACGTCCAACAGAACATATCATACCATCATCCGACTAGAGTAATCGGTCCCGGATACTGATTATCAAACATAACACCACTTACTCAAGTGATCTCGTATTCACATGTATGTCATTCGCATCAACATGTTGTCCCCTATGACTTGGGACAGTCTTTGGATGCCATGATAGAATTCAAATCGGATATTTATTCACTGAAGCAAACTAACATTTCAAAAAACATAACTTATCCAATAGTATTTCAAATATAATTCATATAAACATATCTTTATAGTAACGTTACTCACAATGTTTGGTCAGACGATACTCCTTAACAGCCCAACCTACAGAAACATAACCAAGCACAACAAAACACATTTCATTCAATTTGTTCAGCCGGTTTATTCATTACTTATTCGCTCAATTCTTCCTATTCTTTCTTTAATTTCTCGTGTTCGTGCAATGCAAACGCATATGAAAAACACTTGAAAACCATGCAAACAGAGGCCTGAAAGTCAGAAATACGGGAAGAAAAAAAAACTGAGCCTGCCCTGCTGACCGCATATGCAGTGGCCTGGGCCGCTCGTGTGGTGGCTTGGCCATGCAGCAGCTAAGCAGAATGCAACTTGGTGCAAGGGAAGCTTGGCCGCTTGTGCAGTGGCCCAGGCCGCTTAAGCAGTCTGGGTGAAGTAAAATCCAAAAATCTGCTTCACATTTTGAAGCTCAACTTTTGTACTGTCAACTTCATTTCATGCAATTCAAAGCCTAAAACTCTTAAACATGTTGAATTAAATATCTTACATGAAACAAAAATCATAGACTTCAAATCAAAACTCAATTTTCCATGTAAGGATCAAAACCTGAAGAATTAATGTGTAAAATCATAACACAAGCGCTTTTGAACTTTTGAGTTCCAATCCTCAAAAGCTATGGGGGCTTTCTCTTTAAATCTCAAGAGCCACGCAAGAGAATAAGTGTATGAATAAGAATTTCATGAACTCATGCCATGTATGTCAAGATCTTGAGTTATTTCCTATAATTTTGCTCTTTTATGCTCATTAGATATGCATATCCATGTTAAACTCAAAACCCTAACTCATTGAATGTGAAAATCTCCATTTTAAGTCTTGATTTTAACCAATTGAAGAAGTATTCCACAAGTTTTAGTTAATTTATACATACCTTG